>CM068307.1:25811710-26156653 GCA_034768735.1 Schistosoma mekongi | reverse complement strand
AAGACACTCCACATTCTCTTCAGGAAGATTTGGGAGGAAGAACAAGTTCCAGCAGACTGGAAAGAAGTGTATCTCAACAAGATACCAAAGAAAGGCGGTCTCAGTAATTGTGAGAACTACAGAGGCATCACTCTACTTTCAGCTGAAATCTGGAGAACTACGAAAAGCATCCTTCAAAATATACAAGTATTTGTAAACAACTGTCTGAGTAAGATACTTCTGATCCGTTGGCCAGATACCATCAACAACAATCTTCTATGGCTGAGAACTAATCAACTTCCAGTCGAGGAAGATATCAGGAAAAGACGCTGGAGGTATATTGGACACACATTGAGGAAACCATCAAACTGTGTCACAAGACGAGCACTAACTTGGAATTTTAAAGGTCAAGGAAAATGAAGTAGATCCAGGAACACATTGCATCGGGAATTGGAGACAGACATGAAGAGAATGAAGAGCACTTGGGAAGAGCTGGTTAGGAAAGCCCAGGACAGTGTTAACTGGAGAATGCTGGTGGGCGATTTATGTTCCACTTGGGGTAACAGGCATTGATTGAATGCCATCAAGGTTTCTTAATGGGGTCTGAATTTGTTTATGATACGGTAGATGCTTTTGAAATTCGAACTAACAACCTTAGTCCATGAGTTTAGAAGAAATATGTAATACCTCTATTACTTCCTTGGCCAAAAACGACTTAAAAATATTTTCATGAACTCGACACATTTGTTTTGAACTTATTTTGTTTTGCCTCATTTTAATTATGTTTTCGTCACCCTTTTTATAAGTTGTCTTTATTACAATATGACTGAAACTTATATCTATCTACTTCCTATTAGGTAACTTTGATTTTTCGATGACTGTTATTCTAACAAATTTATCATGACTAACTTTTTCTCTCAGGTTTTAGTCTACTTCCTGTTTTGAAATATTCGTCCGAGTCGTTTTATTACTCTTATGATCACCACTAGTACATCTGTCCTTTTCCTATCAATTTACACTTTCCACTGATTATAATCATCAGTTATGTAACCCGTCTACCTCACTGTAACAACTAATTCACATTAGTTTGATATTTTCATATTTGTATATAAATATTATTGTATATTAAAGTAAAGTCTGACAAAGATATAATTGAAAACAACATTGTTCGCTTATGTGTTGAAATAATTCCGAACTCTTACAAAATAGTGCTTTTTTTCGTAAAATTTGAAGCGGAAAAATTCACGTTTTCAAATTACAGACAAATCACGTGCAAACTTTGTTGAAAGATTGGTTTTATCGATAACCAGTCATTTAACAAGCCAAAATAACTTCTACCCTAATTTAAGTTAATAGTGTCAACGACAGACTTTATTAACCAATCATGTTAATAGATTAAGGTTATCGATAGGATAAAAACACTAATTGAACTTCGCATAGTAACTTTGTTGGTAAGACTTGTATAGCCTGAGACTATTGTGGGATAATTCTGTGACTACAAAGAAATATATTACTCTTTATTACTAACTTGTATTATTGTGTATTGGATTTTAATGGCGAAAAATGACTACTGATGTGACTGTTACACACATTTCACCGAGTTCTGAGACGAACCCCTCAGGCATAACAACCGAACATTCCATCGCTGTCACCAAAGTTAATGTAGATGAAATACTCAATAAATATGTGGGGGAAAACGGTTTTTGGCAATGGGGGATTGCATTCCTAATATTTTTAAGTTCGCCTACAATGACAACGTTACCTGTATTTGTTAATGCAGTACCAGACCATCGATGTAGAGTGGAAAATTCTATGGAAGAACTGTTCAAACACTACAATTTAAGTTTTGATGAAGCCGCTGCATTTATCGGTCCATGGAAAGATGAAGTTCCCGTAACAACTATGGGTTGTTTGAGATATGTGTTGGACTGGAGTAATAAAACCCTTATTGAAAATCTACTTCTAAATATATCAGAAAATTCTTTCGTCGATCGTGAATCCTTATCAACTGAAAAGTGCACTGATGGTTACGTTTATAAAAGTAAACAATTCCAGTATCCTAGTACTGTAGTAGAAGAGTTTAATTTAGTCTGTGACAATGAAATGCTTTCGCCTCTTGGAACTTCGCTTTTTCTAGTGGGAATGTTGTTTGGATTCATACTTGGAGGTTATATTGGTGACAAATTTGGTAGACGAACTGGTGCAATTGGTTTTTCTTTCATCGAAGTACTAGCAGGAGTTGGCGTTTCCTTAGCTCCTAATCATCATACCTATCACTTAATGAGAACAATTGTTGGGTTTTCAAGTACTGGCAAATCAGCAGTCCTACGAATATTACCAATGGAGATAACTAATGCTAAGTATCGATCCTACTTTACATCATCCAATATTTTGGGAGTAGTATTTATACATCGTTCTATCATGTCTGGTATAGCTTATTTAGTACCAGAATGGCGTCTTTTAAACGCTTTGTCAATGCTACCATGTCTCACAGGTTTCGCGTATTACTGTCTTTTACCTGAATCACCACGGTGGCTTTTATCTCAGCACCGAACCGATGAAGCCATTAAAGTACTGAGAACCGGATGTCGTATTAACCATATATTCAAGAAACATAGAACGAAATTATCCCAATTCGATGATCTATTTAAAGATATCGATAAAACAGATACTCATAAGAGGAAACCATTTATCGATCGTGAGCCTCTAAGATTTTCTCAACGAGTTATCAATTCACTTAAATCAGTTAAGAAAAATGCTTATGATAAACAACTGGGGAAAACACTCATAATATGTATACTGATATTTATTACGCAATCACTTGCATTCTTAGGTGTTACACTATATGGTAAATTTATCAATTATAATATTTATATTGTTACTTTTATCAATGCATTAACTGCTATCCCAGGACCAGTAATTTCAAGCGCAGTTTACAGATATTTTAAGTATAGACGACTCCCATTAATGAGCATATATATAGTTTCTGCTGTATTATTATTCACTGGTGGTATTTATACATTAGTATGGAAACCGTTAACTGATGCAGTATTGAATATATGCTGTAATTGTGCACTTGTTATGTATTCTGCTTCAATGATTATGATATTAATATATTGTGCTGAATTATTTCCATCAGGTATGCGTACAAGTGCTGCAGGCATATCATCTGGTTTAGGTAGAATTGGTGGGATTATGTCAACATTTGTAAATCACACAGACTTCACCTTTGGACACGGTACACCTATATTAATTTATTCTGGCTCAGCAATATTTCAAGCTTTTCTATTATATTTTTTACATGATACAAGTGGTGAAAATCTACCTGATCATCGAGTAAACTCAGAATCTACAATTGGTGATAGTATTCAAAGTACACTGAAGAGAAATAGTAATGCAACTGATCATAAAACTCTAAATAAACAAATGAAATCACCATCTACAACAACTCGTGTTTAGCATTTTTACAATTTCAAATGATACAATGTTAATGTGAGCAACTAAAGAATCAGTAGTCACTTTATTTTTGTGCTATTTAATTTTGTTATCATCATTTTTATGATTGATTTGAATTTTATTTATTAATATAAATGTATTACTAAATGACAAAACTTCAACACTTGTTTAGCAGATATCATCATTAATTTGTCTATTAATTCTAGGAAAAAAAGTAAAGTAGTAAACGCTATCATTTATGCTGTAGGATGAGTACTCGATATATCTGCTACAGTAATTTATGTACATCTCTATTTGTAACCATGATTAGTCAATAAAGCTTTAATCGAAGTTGTAGTATGGATTGACATTTAGTACTCAAAATACCAATTTTATAAATCTTAGTGATTGGTTGATGTGTAAGTGAATTTCATTGATGGGTAGAGAATTTCCTACCTAACAGAAACTTTTTATTGAGATCTGATTAGTTTAAAATGATTACGCTTTAATATCACCACATAATCTTCTACAAAATATTTGTTTACGTTTATATTCAGCTTAGATTTATTTATTCGACTAATTACGTTTTGTCATTTCGGCTAACCTATAGAATTATTGAAGTTAACATTATACACATTAGTTATTTTTCAATAATAATTTTACTTAAAGTCACAGACTGTTGGTCATTAAAAGTTCTTTCTGCTTCATACTATGCCATTCATTAGGGTTAACAATTAATTTCGATTTCTAAGTAAGTAACATGATTATACTTCGTTGAAATGAATGTTCCTTCTTATCCTAAATACCTAACTTACAGAATTACAATTGAAATAATGAATAAATTTCATTTTGATCATGTACAGTAATGTCATTTGTACTGTCATTTTATTTATGGATCCTTATCTGTCTGATATCATGTTTAAAATAACACTTAGGACAAATTACTTGGTCATATAGACTACTAGCATATCTTTACCATTATCAGCTTCAATGACCACGAAATGTGATGATGACGCATCACGATTGTACATTATTTTAAAACATAAAAAATGGTGCAACATTTTGTCAAAGGAAAAAATTGCTTTGATTCTTCGTAAATCATAATCATATTTCATCTTAAACACAATGAACTATTCGGTAATTCAATCACCAATATCCATTAAGACTCTAAAACGTGTTAGTTGATTGTATTATGTTTTCGACTCTTGTGCATCGCTCAGGTTATCGTCGTACGCATAGAGAAAGTGGAATTAAATGTGCTTACTCATTTTATCATAGACCTGGTTAGTAAATTCCATGTTATATTATCATATAATTGCTATTCTCATGATCTTCACACCTATCATTTAATTTTACAAATTTCCGTTATACATTATCCCCTCCCTTCAAATGTCAGTGATTACTTTCTCTAAAAAACGATAATTTAGTCCAGTGAAGAGATCCCCATATGTATGCAATTGTACAGCTATGAAATTGAAATAGCCGTAAAGAGATCTCTCCACTAAACTATATTATCGTTTTTTAAGGAAGTAATCAATGACGTGTATAATAAGATCATGCAATAATGTGACCGGTACACTTATCTGTTCTTCTAGCGATTTCTATAACTACTTGAGAATTTAAATATCTGTTTATTTGATAAACTAAATGAATCACACACTAAGTTGAACCGAAAATTTTGATAATGCGATAAAAAGATAAATTTTATGAAAGCCATGTGACGTATTTACGCAATACATTTTGAACGTGATCACATAAACTTCTTAATACATTTGTATATGAAAAGTAAAGGTCACATAAACAAATCAGAAGATAAAATAATAAGGAAAGCATTGTGAATCACACTACACCGGAAGTAATATTAATATTATAAGGGTAGGCTTAATGAAAACTCAAATCGTTTTTGAACACATAAGGGGGAGTTGGACTTAAGTCTAGGTACAGCTTCAATAAACCTTAATATACTCTCAAAAGTACTTTAATGCAACACTACAAAAGATGGTTTGATATCAATTTCGTGGCCTGTCTCAACTAGATGTTTAGCAATAGAGGATAATAGTTGTTTATGCTGTGATCCCAATCTGTCATTAGAGTTCATTTGTTTCTGAAGCCATTTAGGTATATATTCAACTGCTCCTACAAGACGATCCCGATCGTTCCCCCCCCGCTTGCATAAAAATATCTCCACTCATACCCGTGAATTAATGTACACAGTCGGATGTGACGCATTCGTTTACATACTGTTTAGGTTCGCTGTGAATGAAAGATCTAGACCTTTTAATAGCAATCACCTTAGCTGAATGAAATTCCCTAGCAATAACCGACTTATATCTTCGTTTTAACACAAAGTTATTTGAATCATCTCTATACTGTAACGTAAAATAAACTGATTTCCTAATAGGTCTAACCATACTACGACTTTTCTACTGATTAGTAAAACTAGGATATTCATTTAATATTGACGTTTGCATCAATAGATTTTAGTTTCGTCCAATAATATTATTTGTACACACGCAGTTGATCTTATTGAATAGACTATTTACTAAACTTTTTACAGTGCCCCGGACAATAACTGTCAAAACTTACATACTATCATGTCCCCGTAGGTTTTCTGTCGATACAACGTTTAGTTGAACCATTTTCCCTCTGATTGATTAATATGTCTAGTAAAAGAAGTTGGTTGTTCTTCTCCTCTTCACATGGAAAAATTAATATGATCTTGAAGAGTGAGCAGTTTACATAGTAAACTAAGCAAATGAACACTTTTCTCACAAATGACTAAGATATCCTCAATATGCTGTTGATTAAGGCGCATATTATCTACTGAATATTTACCTAGATTTTTTGCATGTTCCATGCACACATAGGATAGTAATGGTTCCAAAGGATTATTCTTAACAACCTTACCAATCTTATGTAAGTATTCATCCTCAAATGTAAATCAGACTTTGTCAGTATATGGTTACACTAAATCTTTTGGAATTGTTAAAGGAATATTCAATGAAAGGCTACTTGACGAAATATAGTCACAAAACATATCAATTGCCTTTTCTAAGGAGACATTAATAAACAAAGAATTTACATTGAAAGAACACATTTTCTTTTCTCTGATATTATTATCACATGAATGACCAATCAACTCAAATGGATCCTTCAAAGAATATTTACGGTAATTGTATTAACCATTTTGCAAGATTATGCGTAGGTGATCGACAAATAGATACAATTTCATGCAGAGGATTGTTAATTTTAGGTCACCAAATAAATAAAAATATTTAAAGCGTATAGATTTTAGTGAATTAACTTTCTCTTTACTTACAATACTGATGCTAAACAGTTTCACTAAATGTGAATTTACTTTTTTTTGTTAATTTATTAATTCCTTCAAATTTAACATTAACCACAAATTTACTTTCATCACTCAGGATGGTAAACACTTTACTTTTTGTAATCACATCTATTTGTAATAACTACTTCAAATCCTTTATCAGGTTTTAATAGGACTATGGTGGGATTAATTCACAACTCTTTTCGGCGCTTTGAAATTAAGAGAAGTTAATACACTTTTCTGTTTTGTTCCGGTACAGTTCAAATAATAAGTTATATCCACATCAGCTTTGACAATCTAACAATGTGGAAACAAGAGTATTCAATTGGTCACAGAGGTCCTCAAATTAGCCATTAATTGTTAATTAAGGTATATGCATTATGAACATGGAAGCATTCAATCACATAACTTTGTTTTACCAAAATTTATCGAAGGAACTAATTTTTTTAGACTAAAACTATTAAAAGTAAAAATACACAGGAATAATGTAAATATTGTAAGATTCATTTATTGCCAAACATATATTATGTCAAGTAATGCGGAATTTGTACAAAATTACATATGATTCCTCCAGTTAAGTTTCTTACTAACCGATGAAAGCTTATAACAATCAATTTAAATAATCTGTAATATTAAATCTGTAAAAAAATATATTTCACAAGTTATTCTTCACAGACAGATAGATAAACGTATGAAAGCAGTAAATAGACAGTTTATTTGGCATAAACAAATCCATTGTACTTCCAAATTGTCATGCCTGCTTTCTTAGAGTTTAAATGAGATAACACATTTGTCTTTGTAACTGTATTTACTGTCGATTCATAGTTTGAAGAATGATGAAATTTTGTTAAAGACATATATCATTAATATTGATTCATTGTTAGACAATTATATGAAAGTAAATGTAATGGTGATGATCCTTCGTATTTTGAGGTTGTTTTTTAATATGTGCTTTGGCAGTGGTTCATACTGAATAAAGTGAAGTCACTGAATTAAATGCTCTTCCTGCTTATAAATTACATTTTGGTAAAATATATGACATTTATTGAGTGCAAAACAAACACATGTACAAGGAAGAGGATTCAGAAATTCAACGGTTTAGTCTTGAACTGTACAAAAGTAGTACAATCAATCTCTTACTTTCTCATGGCTCCAATATTCCTTTTAGCTTCTCACTCTGAGTAATCAGCTGTTACTATACACTTGGAATTTTAAATAAACATTGTTCGGTTATTATTATCGCCATATTTTTTCAATTTTTTTCCTATCTGCCAGGTGGACAAATATCTTTCATACGTTTCGATCAGAATGTAACCTTGTAATACCTGACATTTCAGAACTCTTTCTGATGTAATCCCTTCCTGTTTCCCAATAAATTGCTATGTTTTAGTTTGAATATAAATGCAATCGTCCATAAAAGAATTTTCTTAACTGGATAATCTCCATTCCTTTTCTAAATAAATGACCGTATAGTTCTTAGCTAACATAACATATGTTAGCATAACATAACTTAGTTAACATAACTTATATGTTAGCTTCTACTGAACAAGTTAACGTCTACATGCAAAGAAAATCACCAAATAGAAACAGTTTGTTCTTAACGTACAAGTACAATGATGAGCAGCTAGAGTAAGTGCTTTTAGTAAAACAGTGTAGGGTGCTCTAGCTAGAGTAGAATTAAAAACCTTATCCCAATCATTATATATCTTCATAATCACACAGATAACATTTGGTTGACTTATTATTTTTATTACTTCGCTTAATAAAATGTAACGATGACTGTTATTCTGTATAATCTAGTTTTATGAACAGAATTTCCAGTGATTCTGATGACCGTGGAGATTTTTACGATTAAAGTAAGTAAATCAACATCCCCTACTTAAATATCATTACATAACTAACTTATTAAACTGAGTGTGATGTTTGTAAAACTTTGCCCACATCATAAAATACAATAGTTTTACAAATTTATAATTTACAAATCAAAACGAATGATGTATAACCTGTTTTCGTAATTGATCGAGTAAACTGTGCACTGTACATGAAACTATGTTAAGATGTACGGAGTGAATATTGGTTTACCTGTTTATTGAAAATTATTTCCGGATTTGTTCGACAGTTCTCCTTAATTTCATTCAGTAAAGATGAGTGAGTAAACGGCAATTATATGTTTTACCAATATACACCTAATCTTATCTGTATAGCCTGTCACATGATTTACAAGATTGAATTCGAACAAGTGGAGAATATGTATTAATATAAACCACCTTTGTGTCTCGGAAATAGTAACTACACATAAACTAACTTCAGATTTCTTTGAACAAAAGCAGTTAGAGTATACTGAGTATCAGACTATAGTTTCAAAATGTCGTATTTGGAACTCGTCAACTGATGTATCTGGATTCTAGTGTTAATATTCACATCGATGCTAATTAAGTATTCTACATTTCAAACGAAACGCATGTCCTGGATTCGACTGCTAATCACATCCTAACTATACTAAGTTACAGATTGTCGGTATCATCGCATAAAATAAAGGAGTGAGATATTATTAAGTCACCATTTTTCATCATCATGAATAAACGAATTCCATTTGTTCTATTTAACACCATTTATTGATCAATGGTTCTGAAATACTGATTAAACAACATAAACTGATTACAATTCCATTAACGAATATGCTATGAAAATACAAATATTTTTCATAATATAACAAAGAAACTACTTTCTAACAATGAGTATGGATTCTGAATAAGTCAGTGAGTTAAATAATATTTTATCAATACATGTGAACTTACTAAATGTGATTTTCCCGAAAACATGTTATTATAAGCTTACAATTTTTACATTGAAGCAAATTCATAAATTATTACAATAATTAGAAGCCAATAAGTTATTTAGTGAAATGATCATCAGTGATTCAGGCTACAGAAATGTTATCAACAATGTGTTTATAGTAATCAACATAACCGTAATATAAACGTCAATGTATTTACTTGGTGAATTCATGCGTCACATGTAAAAACGCATTTGATACTCAATCCTTTGATGAGCATGAAAATAACTGATTGTACTGAATGTACTTTACGTACTCTAATCACTATTTAATGTTATTCTTGTGTAAACAAACGGCTCTTTTACTGAGTTCAGTATAAATAATTTTCATAATTGTTTATATGAATACATGATTGAATTATTTTAACTATGAAATCATGTGACCAATAACATAAAATACATTTACCATTTTATATGTATTATATACAATTATATCTCGCAATGAAATATCAGAATAACTGAATTCCAATGGAGGAGCTTAAAATACATAAATATGCCGATCACTAGTTTTTAAAATTGGCTAAGATCGCTTATTTTTGGGATTTACATGTTGACAATCATACAAATTCATCGAATCATTAAAATATCATAAAAGGAACCAAAAGATATCGTGTTATTTTCTTATTTCTTTCCCACTTATGTTGTTTAAGCTCTTCTGATTCCAGGTACAGGATATAGTTATTTCCATGCAAACTCGTTCTTACTTTTTTTGCTAGGTGCTTTATAAAGATGTTCTAGTTGGGTGTCGTGGGGATTATTAGATATTAGTTCGGTATCACGAAGTGATCTGAATTAAACAACTATTGATCACCGGAAAGTAATATACAGCTGTTTTGCCCTAGTATGGGACTATCCAATAGTACGCATCCATGACCCCACCAGAGGTGGAACTCAGGACCCTCTGACCCAGCAGCGAACTCTTCACCACCAGACCACTGAGTTGGCTTGCAACCGCTGATATTTCTAGCTTAGTCTATTAGTGATACATTTTACTTAATATATGTTAGAATAGTAAAATTAATTCACGGTTAGATGTTATTACGATAATTATAATGTTAAACATTTAGTTGAATGTTACTAGCATATCTAAATATTGTAATTAATAAGCGGCTGATGTTAAAATTTCATGAATACATGCGGACATCATTCCGTATGTTGATATGTGCTTGTATTGACAGCATCAAATACGACAACATTCAAAAAGTGACATTTTAAGTCTATATATGCATCTAAACTAGACATATTTCGCATTTTGAAATTATAACTTTATTACTTCCATAATTTAGCTTACCTTTTAATAGTTGAAGTACACGCACGATAAAAGAATAAGAGCATGGATAACTAGCCTTCATTAATAAATAGCAAAGCATTCGTCAGCACATATATTCACGGGTTCGAAATATAAATCTTGCAACAAATAAGAACTGTGAACTTCAATAAACTAGAGTAAATTATTAATAAAATAACTTGTAATAAAAATTATAAACGAAGTAATAATTTTGATCGGTTGATCATCTAAAACATTCTAACTAACAACATATAGGCGTAATACTCAGTGATTGAGTCAATCTTTAAGGTTTTACGTTAATTCAGTCATCATTGTTAAAGCTTAGCTACTAATTATTCCAAATTATGTTTACCATAAAATAAACCCGGGCTACTATTCATTATTTTTAATGTTCACTAAATGCTTTGTATTTTCATTTTGATCATCTTTTTCGCTAATTTAGGGAGTGAGAGTGTAAATTTATTAATGTGAATTTCATTCCAATTTTTTGAAATTATTCTCAACCATCTACTATAAACTATTAATGAAATACAACTCGTTATGTAGAATGAAAACATAAAATTAGTGAAAGTAAGGATATGGATTGAAACATTAACAGAAAGTGAAGTATACAACATAGTCGACATTGAAAATGCTACAGATGATCCAAAAATATTTCTATAAAGGATAAGGTAGTGTATTTCTCAAAATGTATATATTATCAATAATGACTAATCGAACCTCCATTCCAAATCTCAACAATGGAATAATTCTTATGAATACGTTTCTCTTTGTTTATTCGAATTACAATATGTTTTGTGCATCAGACCAATCTACTTTAATAATAAACATCATTCGTATTTACATAAGTTTCAATAAGTAAAAATTAGTTCTTTCTACTGAATTCAGAAACTACTGCGATGCGAATAAATATCAAGAAGTAGTTTAACCTGAAACTTACTCGAATTTTCTAGATCATGGACCTCTATAATTTTTACTAATTTTATTCCAGTAATATTGTTTAACCATATAATCAACTGTTTATTAAAACTGCTTATTTCATACATAAACATACGTCATTTCAAAGTATAATGTTTAATGTTATTTTAAGATAAGCAATTACTATAACCCTGAGTAGGGCAATGGTGCATCATCTAATTGATAGCAATCACAGAATCAACATTTTTTAACATTTTACAATAATTAATAGACAAAAGAATATACATTCACTACAATTCACTGAAGTAATAGCCTTCAAGAAAATGGGAATCAAATCTTTGTATTCAGAAGAGACAGTTGCCTATTTATCACTTCCGTGCTAAATTTTAATAAACCTTATTATTATTACTATTATTAAACCACCTGTTATTATTACTACTACTCTCATTAATCATCCATAATTTCATTTCACTTGATTTCTTCAAAATGTATGTGATCTTTTCATCAAATCTTCTGTAGCTATTATACACGCCTCCGCCTTATCAATTTTCTGAGTCTGATTAATCATGCATGCATCACTTTTTCAGCTTTCCAATGTCGACCTTTCAAATGACCTTACAGATCCACCTACATTAACATGTATGTATTGAACAGGTATTTCATGTCATTTCAATTTTCTTTGTTTGCTACTACTACAGCACGTGATTACTTGTTATGAAATTACAATTCAATAAAGAATCATGGTTGTAATCAAGCTGAGAACTAACGAGATAAAAACAAATTCATATCGGTCTGCGTCAGTTGTTGTTCTTGCTTTAAGTAAATTTTTTGCTAACATAATATCTCGTTTAAAACTTGATAAGTAATGTTTTAATGATAGATTAGAAGTTAATAAGAATTTTCTTCACTGATGTTTTGCGTGAACGATTGACATTAGTCGAGGAATGATTGGAACATATGGAAGCAATGTGGAGTCATAGGTTGAGACTTCATATCAGTGTGTATTCAAGACTTTCATATTAGCCGAGGTCTGTTGACCAATGCTGAACCTTTAAACTACTCACTTGTGATTTATGGGTTAGAATTCCAAGTTTCAATCAATTTAATGCGGTTATATACTCCATGTTACAAGAAACATAAGCCATTGAATTTAACGACTAACAGTTTTGCCTTCGCAATGAAATCTAGAAGTATTATGCTTGACTCCTTACTTAGTCATGGCCGTAAGTTGCTAAGAGGTCAAATTCTGTGTCAGAACAATTACCAACTGCTCTCCTTTCTATTTTGTGCCGATTCATCAAGTCGTATCACTAGCCGACTATATCCATTTTAAAATTTAATCACCAACCCTCTCCACATACTTCTTAATTAAATAGGATATTTCTTTATAAAATAAATGATATATATCTTTAAAATTCGAATGAGTAGAAATTAAAATTTCTGACGTTTCGCGGCTTAGTGCAAGTCGCTTCTTCAGAGAAATGGAACAATGTTCCATTGTATTATTTAATCTTGTGTTAATTAAATTCGGTTATTCATTTCTCTGAAGAAGCGACTTGCACTAAGCCGCAAAACGTCAGAAATTTTAATTTCTACTCATTGGAATTTTACAAATATATATCACTTATTTTATAAACAATCTATCCAATGCTCAATTTATTTGAAATTATCAAAGTTAACCTTGGTAATGATATGTAGAATATTTCTTTGTTTTAATTATCAATTACTTATTAATTCTGTCATAATTTTCTTATTATTGTCAAATTAACTGTTGAATTTCACCAAAATACAAAGATAACTTTTTAAAAAAAATACCATTCAAAATTTAATTTATGCAAAAATAAATATGAATTTTATTAGATTTTTCACTACTACTACAATATTTATTCACTTAATTGTATGATTACAAAGTTAAATACCAATGAATATTAACCGTACTAATGAAGTAAAATTGTTAGAGTGTAAAACAAGGAAGACAAATGTATACTTAATATCAATAATGAGATAGTTTGTTACTATTTTCTCCCTGAAACTTGAAAAAACCGTCAATGTAACCCTATTAATGTATAACTTTACATATTTTATGCAGAAAAATAAAGAACATCTATAAGGTAGCTAGTTTTAACTTTCAACAGGAAGAAAAATTGAACAGTTTAAACTAGGATGTCCTGAGATCTATCGATGCATGTCTGGCATTTGAAAAAAATATATAAGGATACCTAGGCTCAAAGAATAATCAGAGGACTGGTAAAATAAGATTAACTGAGTGATATTACTATGTGGTGATACGGAACCAAAATAAGATTAACACCTACGAATTGCGACTGAATTAGTTGATTAGTTGGTGCAGGAAATAATAGGCGAAATTCCAAAAGCTGAGAGAGTATAGCCTACGTGTTTCAAATAGTTATTTTATGAGTCAGAACAACTACTTCTGCATGTGAATATATCTATTCATACATGCATAGTACTACGTAATGAATCACTTCGTTATGCGAAATGCAAAACACAGTAAAGAAAAAACTAAAAGATTCGTGTACAAACAAAGTGATAATACGTTTAAAGTAAGGCGATAACAAATCAGGAACGGAAAAGCGAATGATAGTTGTTAATGAGACCGTGGAAAACTTACAATTTATGAAATGCAATCATATTTTATTAATCAAATATTTAGTAAATACATCTTAACAATACAACTCCTGATAGCATAAAACAAAGAGTCCTGAGATTGCGACTACCGATTATTCATTATTTTGTAAACCCATTCGCTCTAGCTTTTTTAAGAAAAAAATTAATTACATAGTGGTTTCGGTTATGTATATTAGGATCTGCGTAACTAGAATAATTGGTAAGCATATGAAAATGTAATTAAATATTCGTTATAATTAATGTACCTTCAGAGTCACCACCAGTATCGATTCCCAAAAGTGATATGTGATCCATTCCGTTTCAATAACGGTTAACAGTTTCATATATCTCCCACCATTGCTTGTAATCAGACTGGCAACCAGTGGTTAAATGTCCTTGTATTGTATCACAGTATAACACTGTTGACACTTTTAAGACAAACGATGACGGAACAAGTATTGCAGTTAATAATTTTGCAAGAAATAATACACAGTTCACCCACCTTAGGTTTTGCTGCTTTACATAATACACTAGCTAACTCTTCATGCCTGGGACTTTCATATTTACTGTCGTTACCTGTAACCTACATTTATCCGTCACACTTTACAGTGTCTCACAATCCTTACCGCAGTATATAAGAGGCATAAAAGAGATACACCCGTTTTCTATCAGAGAAACGAATATCGTTTTTCTAGCAAACTGTTGATAAGTGGCTAACTAGTATTCATCATCAACCCATGAATGTCAACAAAACTCAAAAAAATTGGCATGCATATTCAATCATTCCACATCATGGTACTAAACTAGCTAGCAATGTACAACATTCTTGAAGTATAGTCTTACATTTGCTAAATATAAAACTTACAGAGAACGTTTTCCGATTACTTTTATATGGTGGACAAATAATCCAGACTTTCATCCTGCTTGGCCGTTGTTTGTTGAAAAATTTAAAACTGGTACAAAATGAATATTCAATGCATACTGGTTCATTAGCAGATGGTCGTTAATGATACCTTTTTTATTACTCTATAAACATTCGCTTTACTAAAATTAATCAACCGCACAAAATCACCATGTTATTTATTTGTATTATTTCTTAATTCATTAGATCACATTTAGAAGTAAATAAGAACCGTATTTTTGTTTTATTAATTTACGTTTAACATAATCACAGTTTTTTTTATAAATGGTATATGTAAATGACTTAGCAAAAAATAGTATTTTAATTTATTCTGTAAATTTGTTGAATTAACGAAATTGTAAATAAAAATAGTAGTGTGTAATACAAATGTTAAGTAATTACTTCATTACGAGTAGTTAAGTGTAAAATTGGAAATTAAACATTGCACCTTTGAAAAGACGATATGATCATTTAGTAATAGTGTTGTTTGTTGGGTGATATTTTGTAAGTAAAGTACTATTCATAATTATATGTTAGTTAGTTAGAGGTAATCAGAAGGAAACTCTGCTTAACCTAAATTTCTTGGGAACTAATGTTTCCCGTGGAATTTATACCTGTATCGTTTGACCTTTCAGAAATGGTTTATTTTAATATTATTGCCCCTCAAATATATCCTTTTAAAATACAATTCTAATACTGTTATTGCCCTTGCAACTACTGGGTTAATTTGTATAGATTTTTATTTTGGAAATGTTAAGATAGTACATATATTTGATAAATAAAATATTATAAAGTCTCCCAGTCAAATTTCTCAGTCTAGGTAGGTCTCGTCTTACTTCCTTGTTTTTCATAATTATCCTCAAATGACCTTTTGAATATATATATATGTTCAAGTCACTTAAGGATATGCAAACATCTGTATAAAATTACACTGTGTTTATAATCGACTAAAACGGTTTTCCATATCTAACTATCAACTGCATCAATGCTATAAAAAATAGGAGAAAATGTTGTACAATATGAGGTATTGACTGGCATGAGTAACTGATGATCAATGAGGCTAAACAGCAACGCCTAGTACTATGGAGTTCAGCTATTTGCTCATATCACTGATATATCTTTAGGTGTAAATAAAATGCGATATGTCCTTGAATCGGATAAGCACTGAATATTAAAATTACTGCTGGCCAATCAACATATAGTCTATATAAGTAACCGAGTGATAACAATGTCCACACATATCAGTCTGCCCTGATATCATCTAGCCTACAGACAGAAGAGGGAAACACTTGTGACTGAACCCACTAGGTTAGAATATATTTCTGTTATATGCATGTATATATGCATGTATTCCCGAAGCACACAGCAGCCTAATTTGAGTAATAACATCAATAAAAAGCAAAGGTAAAAATGAGAGAACGTCGCGGTAACGGGTATATAAATAATTTGTTCCAGCTCATGATACAATAAGTTAGTCACCTAAATAAGAGCACATGACGAAGGGAATAATAGAAGTAAAATGCTCAATAAGCATGTAATCAAAAGACCTATAATATTTCGAAATGTAGCACTGCGGCGGGAATCGGAGGCAGATATGAGAATGGAAAACACTTGGGAAGGACTGGAAAGGAAAGCTCAGGACAGAATTGGTTAGAGAATGCTGGTCAGTGACCTATGCTCCACGTGGGATAACACTCACTGGTTGATTGATTTGAGCTCTGGAATGTCATTCTTATAACCTCGTCCTCAATATTTAGTTTATTGAATTCGTCACAGATTGATGTTGGGAGGGTACCATCGGAATGCGATTTCGTCCCAGTATAGTCCCCAGAAATGCGCACTCCCCGAATCCCCTAGGAGGATCGAACACAAGGCCATCTGGATAGATGTTCAACTATAGAAATCCCACTTCTGTCAATTTGTGAAAGTGCGACCATCACCCATTGTCGTCGATGATAACTTTCTAGCTCTCGACAAACCTGGACTCCACCAATCACAACTTCTCACTAGTACTTCAGAAACATCTTGTAGTTACCATTAGTGAGCTGATTAGTGTAAGTGGGTCGTGTTTTGTGGACATTCGTACTAATGTCAATCTGTGATCAATCCAATCAACTAACCCTGTACCAACCTTCACGAAACACCTCAACTCAGCCGTTCTTTGTAGTAAAAGAAACTTACGATACTTACTTAGCAATACTGATTTCCTAACTAGTGTTTGGACAACTTGCGTTGTTAGGTACTATATTTAATGCAGTCCCATGTAGATGTTCTTATTGCCTTGCGTTTAGTTACTGAAATACTATTTTGTTGTTTACGGTGGGCATCGCTTAGAATGATCAATAAGCAGCACAACCTAACTATATTGGAGACCTCTGAAGTTAGCATTTAGGTTACCTGAACCTGATCATTGTGTTCAACCTACAGACGTCTTGGTTACAAAGTGGAACTATGTTATGAGGTTGAATTTTCTTCCGACAAAACTTGATTCTAACTCAATATTCTAGGCAAATGTATTTTAAAGCAATTGATATAATTACTCAAAAAAAGTACTATCGAACTTTTATTTAGAATAATATTATGTTGTCAAGCACTTAGTGAACTCTATCAGTGGCTAACTTGATATTGTGATGTACTGTACACTGTATCAAATACTTAGAATTATTATTTGAGACGGCTTTGGTTTAGTTTTTATAAATGTTACCATTCATGATTAAGGTGTTATCTAAAAATCTGAAGTACTATGGACACTTAACATTGTAACCACTGAAATGTTGAATTCCAACAGTATATCATCTACACTAATAATAAGCAACTGAATACCCAACGTTACAAATTTCAAATTACATTGGCGTTTTGTATTACACTCTCGTTATGTATCAAAAACTAGCTGTCACGTAGTATAGTAGCAAATAAATTCGATAATAACGAAATATGATAGCAGTGAGTCGTTAGCGTATCAACTACGCCAAGTATTGATTTTAAAATCCAACCACAAGTATGGTCCTTCATATTTACAGTTGGAAGGTGGTTTCGAAGTAGTTTGGAGAAATCCCTGGATCTAAACTTCATTCTGTATGACAGTCGTTGGCATGGCGTACCTGAAATCTCTGTGTTCACTTGCAGATTCAATCCCGGATCACCCAGTTTCACAATCTGTGATCGTTACCACTGAACCATCAGGGTCTCAACTGGTCAATAGAATTCGATCAGTACTATAAAAGACTTGATGAACACTTAATTGGTCACTACACAGTGATCAACCAATGTACATCCATCGTTTAACTAAACAAGTGGCATAAAGCACATCATAAATGTGATAAAATATTTAAGCTACTTACATATTACTAGTAGTCTGGAGAGTCCCATCAATAATCGCTTCAACAAACACTAACTACAAGAGCTACTGAAGTGAAATGCTTCGTAAGTATCTAAGCAAATCACACTTATATGTGTTGCGATGAATATTGAAATACAGTGTAAGCTATCGTTTACTTCACACTCTCTATAGTTTACTAATCCTTTTTTCGTAGTAGTCGACGTTTATTAGGCAGTAATTTACGAAGAGATATTTAGAGTACTAGAAATGAATATACATCCCTTCGTACATATAACCTAGAACATTTTCGCTTTAGGAAAATCGGGATAGACAACTTTCATTTCAAAAGTTTTACTGATGCAGACTGTCATCTCACTGACGCTTAGTCAACATAGCTTTAAATGGAAGTCCCCATTGTGAAATATCTACGTATTAGCACACGAACTTAGTGCAAACAAGTGGATCACATTGCGTAATGAAATCTCAGATGGTAATAATAACTTGATGTGAGTACCGCAATAATTTCCACTAGCCGCAAGTTTTGATATGCACAAACACCTTTTGAAATGTGACCAAAGAGGTGCTGAAGTATTTTACCACACAATTTACTATGGAAATTACTCTCTATTCAGGACAATAACTTCACCAATCTGATACAGTTGTAGTTAAGTCAGATAATCAACTATGGTACATTCAATTGGTTACTGGCTCGTTTTAACTGTTTAGAACATTTTAATATTTTAAGTTATACTAAAATTTATCCTCCTAAAATAGCACCATAGAAGAAAAGCAGTGACACTGACTTTTAGCCATGCCACTGCCAATTGTAAATCATTGGTTCCAAGCACTTCCTTGTCCTCCAGTCGCAAATCATTTATTTTATTATACAAATAATTAACTAGTAGATTGGCAAATCTTCTTTTCTTGTACCACACAAAAGTGAGCTGGTTTCCAAACCAGCATTTCAAACTGACCAATTTAGTAGGTCGCTGTCTTTTTAAACGACCAAAGTGCAAAAAAGTATTCTCTAAAATGTTGAATTTACAATGGATGTATAAACAAGTAGGGTGATTACAGACATCATATGTTCTTTAATTGCGTATGGCAGTGAAAAATGAGATTGGGGAGGGGGGTAAGGAACTGTAAGCGAATCATTCCACTAGCCACATAACCTTATCTAGAGAGCTGCAACATTAATTATATATACGCATGAATTATGTACAAAATTACTCAGCCCTTTGTAGACAAGGTAAAAAATAAAGTAGTAAATACGTTACACTTACTAAACTGTTGCAATGGCAACGAATATCTATTACATAACTATGTTTATAGGCAAATAGTACCATGTAAACTCGAAATATTAACATAATGCTTTGTTTAGACAACGCAACTTGAGATGTTAGTATAGAGTAAACTAGTATCCTTATAAGTGCCACAGAGGTATGGCAACTTAAACCGATGCACACATGTGCCAGGTTCTATGTTGATTATACATACATACATTATCTTTATAAAAAGTTACAAATGAAAGAAAAAACAAATAATAAAGTTTATCTTCGTATAACAAAAGTATACACAAGGAAGTCACTTAGCAAATTGCGTGACCAATTACTAGTGTTATATATTGATCAAGTGGCAAAATGAAGAGATTTATAGAAATTATTGGAACGACAAGAAAAAGAAGCGGGACGATAAATGCGAGAACCATGAGATACATGGTGCATAAATGTGACGTGGTGTATGAATATAACATATACGTGACTAGTGATGATAAAAATCATCCACACACATGTACGTAAGGTTATTTACACATTATGTATCTTTACTTAGTAATGGGTTGTAAAAAAAAAGGGAAATATACAACATAACTACTGGTAGCTAAGTAGCTAATACTCAATTCCTGAAAATCAAAAGCTGAGTTGAGTGCCCAATTAACAAACAATTAAAGATTAATTGATTTGTTTAGTATAAATTTGATTCATCCAATTCATCATCATCTTCAACAAGTGAATCGCTGGAAACAAAGAATCGAACACAAAAGAATGTAGAGATTGATTAACAAATTAATTAAAATAAATAATTCAATTTACAAGCAATTAATATAGTTTATAATTAATGTATATTTATACAATCCTAATGTGTACAGACTAAAATTCTGACGTTTCGTTGCTTTACTTTAAACTGCTTCTTCAAAGAAAAAATAACTGAATCAAATTAGCATGAACTTAAATAGTACAGAGGAACAAATCAAATCAAATATTAATCACAAAACTAGCCACAAAGACCGGTCTGGTCATGTATAATCACGTCAAGTATATCAAATATGAGATCAATATGTGTGTATTTATGTGAACCGAAGTGGAATGGGACATGGTGATAACTATTTGTAAGGTGGAAGGGTAGAGTTAATTTGTGAGCGTGTTACCTGATGTGAGATTGAAGGTATACTGAATATATATGTAATTGCTGGAAAAATTGTTTGGAATGTAAGTACGAAACAATCCTGATCAAAGCATACTTAAAACAAGCATACGAAGTCGTGCTGTGATTCGTCCATTCTTAGTCAATAAGAGCTGACGGATAATCGGGGTTTTGGAATATTCTCATATCAATTTTATATAAAATCTAGTGTAGTTATTTATTTGCTTTGCCTTCTGCTGTTGTTTCTCAATACATTTTGCTACCTGCTTTATTCTTGTCCTGATTTGAGATCAAGTCAGTGTCGTTGTCTAATCGTAGAATACTAAACGGGATTAGTAGATAATATTATCTCAATAGAATGACATTTTTGTTTTCAAGTATAAATGGGAAAACTGAGGATAACAGTGTTAAAATGAAAGAAATAAGTGGAGAGTAATTTAGTTGCAGATCTTAAAGTAGCACAATACGAAAATGAGATATACTTACTTTAATACACGAAGAGAGAAAAATAAGACGCGACGCAAGCATCGGTTATAGAAAAAATAATTGAAAGAAGCCAGGCATCCTGAACTATATGGATCGGATAAATGATCAGGACGGTAACTGAAATGCACAAGAACAATAATGGATATGAAATCACTGGTAAAAATATTATTCACTAAATGAACTTAATGGGGTCTAAAAAGTCTAGAACATTGAAAACAAATAATTCTTTTATATTAAAATTATTAGAGTTATTACCTATATATACAACACTGAGCAGGTACAATTTCATCACCGATGACCTTCCAAAGATTAGCTGCTAAATCTTCGTATTTATCCACATAAATGGAACAAAACCGAGAAATATAGTGCTTCACAAGCTAACGAAATGTAAAAAAACATAGTAACGATGTTTAAAAAATGCCAATAAAACTAAGGTCACAACAAAGTCTAATTAGATAACAACTATAAACACAACAAATATATATTTAATAGCTTTATAGTAGCTGAAAATAGGAAAGTTCAACTGTAATTCAGACGATTAATAAATTGATTAGGTAAAACACGATCCCATTTTCATGAAAGCAATAGACTGAATGCCATACGAATATGTTATTAAAGGTATGGTTAGTAATTGCTAACGGAATTGGTTGCAGATACCTTGTTTACTAACTGCATACTCTTCCTTTTTTCACAAAAAAGTATCATACCATCTTGTGTCATGCATTCTTTCGGTGACATTATTATACCAAAACACCACAAATAAAGCAAATGTGAAACAACCCAGTTACTAAAAAAATATTTACTAGTAACAAATCGAGAGAAAACTTATTTGCTGCACTTAGGCAGTTCGTGAATATGACGCTTTCTATATGATTTGTGAATATAAGAATACAATCATACCAATAATAAAATGCAGTCAACTTAATTTTCTCGCTCGAGAATTTATGCAAATAACTGCAAGTATCGTATATCCAGTACGGTAAATTATTTTAAGGATAAGTTAGATCTTAAAATAATAACGAACTTCCTGATAGAAAACCTAATTCTACGATATGGTTCGAAGAATCACAATGTATTTCTTACGATACAGAACAGACACCAAGTATTACAAAACCAGTCGAAAATATGGTACCATTGATATCAGGTTAAAAGAACGTCGGTAAGAACGTACCCAGAGTTCAGGTTCCAAACAAAATTCGTCACTTCGAGCAGTCAGAAAATCATAAGTGGGACCAAAACAACTATTTAGTGTGCTCATTAAACAAAACAAATCTTTAGTTGAGAGAGATGATGCTGAAAACTTTGGAGAACATGGTGATTCTGAGGTATTGTCATCTAAACACACAGATGCTTCAGATCGAGCACGTTTCCTTCCACTGCACAAACTTCTAGGAGGAGATAAGCTGGAAGAAATCTGTAAAATTAATCACGAATCAAGTAAACTAAAATATAAGTATAGCAAATAACCTCAAAAAAATAACTCTATTGATTACTCATCAATCAACGGGTGCAAACAAGTAGTATATTTAGATTATTTCATGAACAACTATGTATTACATGCATTTCTAAGCAATGTTTAACAATGTATAAAAAGTAGAACTTGGCACTTGTGTGCATCGGTTCCAGTTGTGAAATCACATCAGAACAATAAAATAGATAGCAAAGTAATAGAAATAGTAGTTGAGAAGAACAAACTCGTCGAAAGATGCAATATAATTTCAAGGCTCAAGATACAAGAGAAACCAAACACTGAATTCATCTACGTCATTGCAAACGATTCAGAACCATTTCCTCCACTCCTCAACTACTGATCACGCAGGCTACAACTGGGTAGTTTACATTTAGAAATATAGTTCAGACTAACAGTCAGTGACTTAATGGGTTGATGACACGTTTTAGTTTGACCATCAACTTCTCATCATAATCCTACACCAGTCTACACTATACGTAGGGGTTGACAGTGGTTAGACATACAGAACACATCCCAACCAGTTCGGTCGATGGAGGTCCACACCTTGACGTTGACAGTTTCTATTCGGTTATATAATAACATGAGCAATAATTTAAAGACACTAATTTAATATTTAAAACTACTAAATAGCTGGATTTCGTCTCATTGCTCACCTTCGGCCTTCCCGACATGGTTGAACCTCGGTCGGTATAGCCCTCAGGATCACTGCAATACACAAGCCCGTCTACCGCGCCAAGGTACCAGCCAATAGACGGGTCAACTAAAACCATAAATGCATAGACAATTAGTAGTCACATTACTACATTTTGACAGGGCATACTACAAACCGACTAGTATGAAGCTAAAACGAACCACAGAAATCACATCCCAAAATAGCAAGCTGGTTGGTTTCTTGTTATTTAGGTCTTTTATTAGGATGTAGTTACCTAATAAGGTGTTTTTATCACCGTACGTCACGCTTACTTCACACTTAAGAATCCAAGAAGAATGGAGCACGAAATAAAAACAAATAACTTGTAACAGGGACGAAGCAGAATAGAAGTAATCTGGAAATCTGCAACACAGCATAAAGTTAGAGTCAAGTACTTTGTTAACTTCTACTACTAAGGTAACTACACCAAATAAAAGAGAAGCATTTAATGAGGCAATACAGAAAGTGATAAGAAATTTTATCGAAAAAAAACAAATGACCGGTGGTGATTGATTTTGTTTAATACTCATCCGTATTGTTTCGGGATCGACAACTTGTCCAGTCATTTCATACAAATCCTGTAAAGTCTGTGAAGAACCGAGGTGAAGGACGGGACATTCTTGGCTTTCGTCACCACTGAGACGAGAGACTAGTTCTTTGAATTGACGTTTTTCCTCTGAAACCATTTTGCATGAGTAGCTTTCCAGTCTACATTAAATGTAAGACAGAAACAGCAGAAGATAACGTTTATTGTGGAAAAGTAAAAGGTAGTGTGAGATAAAGCTGATATTTGAGAAACTGACTACAAAGAGTTTTCAATTTGTGGCTCAAGAGATAATAATGGAACTAATAAATGTGATTACATATTTACGATGAAAACGACACTTCGAACCCTTATAGGGCTACTGCAAGTCCCAGGTCCGGATAAGGGAGGGTTAGGTATAGGGTTAGCGACCCCCTCCTATAGAAAACAAACTTGCAAGATAAGCGCTAACCAGAAAAGTCCTTTAAATTATTTGATTTCTGCACTGGAGGCTAGATAGTTTTTTTCTTGCAGAGTTATGAAGCCTGATGGTGAAAGCCCAGTTTATTCGGAAGTTACGAGGCCGAAGACCCTTCTGATAACTTGAGCAACAATTAACATAAGAATATGGAATGTCTACACAATGTAGGAGACCGGAAGAGCCATTGCTGAGAAAATGAAAAGATACGACCTGGAGATACTTGGAATAAGTGAAATTTATTGGTTCAAAGTTGGACAGCGAAGATTAGCCTCAAGAGAGATGCCCTTGTACTCCAACCATGAAGAAAATGCCTTGTACATACAGAGTTGCACAGATGTTGTCCGAAGAAGCACAAAAAGCACTTGTAGGATGAGAATCTCATGGACCTAGGACCATCAAAGCGTCGTTCAATACGGAGCAGAGAATTACAACGGATGCCATTCAGTGCTTTGGGTCTACCAACGATAGCAAAGATGATAAACATCAGTTTTGTGAGACTGTAGTTAACAGTAGACAAATATCCAAGCAAGGACCTGACCATTTTAGTGGAAGAACAACAGGCGAATGAAATTTGAGACACCCATATAATACAACGAAGCTAGCTGGAAAATACGGTAAACCGGAAAGACCAGTCAAAAACAAGGATGGCAAACCAATCAATGAGACACAAGAACAGAGAAACGGGTAGGTAGAGCACTTTGAAGAATTACTGAATAGCTCAAATGAACCCACCGGTCATCGAAGCAGCATCTACAGACACTCCTACCAATGTTACTCCATCAACAATCAAAGAAATAAGCACGGCCATCCGACAAATCAAGAGTGGCAAAATGATAGAGTCGGACAATATACCAGCTGAGGCATTGATATCAGGCATTAAAGTTACCGCAAAAATACTTCACGTCCTCTTCAGAAATATTTTGAAGAAAGAAAAAATACCAATAGACTAGAAAAAGGGATAACTCATCTAGATACCAAAGAAAAGAAATCATAACCAGTGTGAGAACTACAAGCGCATCACTATGCTCTAATTACCAGGAAGTCTTCAACAGTGTTGTGGAACGAATGAAAGATCTAGTCGACGCCCAACTTCTAGATCAATAGCCCAGATTTTGTAAGGATCGATCGTGTGCCGACCGAATTGCGACTCTTCAGATTACTGTTGAACAATCAAATGAATAAAACTCACCACTTTACATCAATTTCATTGACTACGAGAAAGCATTTGACAGCGTGGACAGGAAAACAGAGAAGCACAGAATATAGTGGACAGTTTGGACGTAGCTAAACAATTTTTACTACTCAGACGACCTAACTCTCCTATCCCACACACAGCAACATATGCAGGTAGACAAACTGGAAGATGTAGTAGCTTTTACATACATGGGCAGCTACATCGAAAAACAGGGAGGATCTGATGCAGACGTGAAGGAATGAATTAGCTAGGCAAGGACGGTATTTCTACAACTGCGAAACATCTGGAATTCAAGCCAGCTGTCAGATAACATCAAAGTCAGAATTTTTTATGCAAACGTCAACACAGTTCTATTGTGTGGGGCTGAAACTTCGACAACTGCGAGAGCCGTCATTTAAAAGTTATAGGCACTTATCCCGACCGTGCTGCTACCTTGACGTGGTGGTCGGGCCCGCTTATCGTGATGACTCGTACCTAAAGATCCTACCATGCCAGGCAGGTGGGTTGAAGAGCGGTGAGACCAAAAGTAGCAAATATAAGGTCCGAGGACGAAGTCGTACAGCTGGCTGTACAGAAGTGTGATGACAGTAAGGTGTTTTCCTCAGACAGCCAGTATAAAAGCGATGCTGCATTCTCACAAAGGAAGAGCGGGGTTAAAAAGGTCGACCCCAAAAATGCACACCTTATCTTACTCCACAGATCCCCGTCTCCGGCAGGAAGGCTTCAACAAGTAAGGAGCTACAACAACGAAAACCTCTCTCAAAAAGGCCACGTGTGACCGGCCTCAAGCAGTTGTCACTTGGGCACTGCAATCACACTCCCAGATCTTTCAGACCAGCCCAAACCCAATTTGCTTTCAGGTACATCAAGAAGAACCCTTCCACAGTGCAGGCGACTGGGAAGAGATAAATGACCACATAACTCTAACAGCACACAAGATCACTGCCATTTTAATCAAACTCCTTCTATTCCTAATATTTATCCTACCCCTTCCTTCAAGCCCAAATCCCTATCTTCAGCTTCCTCCTCTCTCATCAGTGCCAATGATTCCGGCTTACGAAATAATGTCCCGAGTATACTAAGACTAGGCTCCAAACTTCACATTGGTGTACTCAATATACGAATCATGTGTTAAATAGGGCAGCAAGCCTCCTAGCTGAGACATTAGAATCCCTCGCCATTAGTGTAGGTTGTGTCTCCGAAACACGCATACAGGATCCTAGCGTGGTTATTCACTTGACCTCACCTAGTCAGAGTGAACAACCTTCGCGATACACTCTTCGTTTATCTGGCGACTCAACAGCAATTTCTCGTAGACTAGCCGGTGTAGGTATTGCATCAAGTATGAGAGCAGAACAGACTTCTTGAATAGATTCCTGTCGGCAGTCCCCTATGTGCCGTCCGACTAAATGGTTCAGTAAGAACTCGGAAAGATAGGGACACACGCCATTGTCTTTTCGTTGTTTTTGCCTACTCTCCCACCGGCTGCAGCCTGGATGAAGTGAAAGATGAATTTTACAGAAAACCTTCTGAACTTCTTCGTAGGGTCAAGCACTCAGATTTGGTAATCTTGGCTGGTGATTTTAACGCCCAAAAAGGTAGCTTGAACCAGTCTGAAAGATATTTAAGTGGATGCTTTAGTGTTCCAGCTCAGAGAACGGATAACGGTGGACGTCTTCTACAACTATGCCAAGTTAATCGTTTATTTCTAGCAAGCACGAACTTTAAACATAAGGAGTGACATTGTCTAACATGGTGACCTCCTGGACCCATTCTACGGTGGACGCAAATAGACTATATCGCCATTAGTCACCGCTGGAGAGGCTCGATAAAAGATTGCCGATCTTTATGGAGTACATGTTTGGGTTCTGATCACGCTCTAGTACGAGCATGCATTTACTTGCATCTTACTGGGCGCAGAAAAACTACTACAGGATAACCCATTCGGATTCAATTTAGCAACGAGAAAGCTAAGATTAAATTCCAGGAACAACTGAAGAAACACTTAGGCAATTATAAAGATGCAACCCAACTAAATACTGTTTGGGAAGATGTCCAAATAGCTATGGAATCTACAGTGACATTTATCAAGGACTTAAACCAACATGTGTGTGTGGGGCGTTTTCTTCGTGACATGACTCCTTTTTTATGGATAGATTTTTCGTATTGTACCGTTAGGGATACTAGATTCAGACAGACAGACAGACAGTTACAACGTAGAACTTGGTACATGCGTACGTCAGTTCAAGTTGCCATGCCTCAATTAGTAGATAGAGATTAAATTGTCCAATCAAATCCCAGAGTAGGGGAGGTAGTAACAGAGTTAGTATTAATACAAAGGAATAGATATCGGAGATAAGATTTAAGAAAATATGATTCAGTAAAGAGAAAATTATGATAAGTTCAGAAACTTAGAATTTTGAGGAAGACAAGAAATAGATGCACCTGCGCCATTGCCAACGATGTTGAGCCATATCACCCAAGGTATCTAACCATTTGTTATGAGCGTCACGCAGACCCCAACCAAGTAGTCTGCACCTATTAACATGGCTCAGCCAACTGTCAATGACTTCATGGACTGGTGCCATGTTTTGGTTTGGCCGCCCCTAGCTTTCTTCCAGCCTACTCTTACACCAGACAGCATTGCTCGTCGAGGTAGGCGGTGGTCAGGCATACGTAACACATGTCCTAACCACCTCACTTGATGGAGATTTACTACTTCATCAATAGACTTACCGTATCTACCTAGTACTCTATTCCTAACCCACGTATTGATTACTCGGTGGTCCCAGCAAACACGAGCAATGCTTTGAAGACATCTGTGATCGAACACTAGGAGCCGACGATAATCCTCTATCCTTAACGGCCATGTTTCACATCCATAAAGTAAAACGGATCGAATTGCTGAGCAGTAGACGAGCCCTTCGGTCAGTAGTTGGATGTCTCGCCTACGCCACAAGTGACGCAAATTTCCAAAAGCTAGTCGGGCCTTATGTATACGAGCCGAGATTTCAACAGACACCAGACCGTCAGGACTGATGAGGCTGCCATGATAAGTGAAGTGGTCAACACATTCAACTGCTTCACTCCCTATCACTAACTTCTGTGCTGAATCAAGCCAATCCTGAAGAAATATTTTGCATTTGGGTAGAGAGAGTCGCATCCCAAACATCCTTACATTCTTGTTTAAGGTAGTCAAAAGATTCTGCATTTTATCAGCATCTTCACCTAAGAGAACTATATCATCTGCATATTCTATGTCAGCAAGTTTATCACCTGGAAAGAGGTCAACCCCGCCGAAGTCAGACGATGAAAATGTCAACTCTAAAAGTGTGTCAATGATAAAATTAAATAAAAATGGGAAAAGCGGACAACCTTGATGAACACCACTTGAGGTAATCAGTTCTGACGACAATCCGTCATAAGCTCTCACTCAACATGTGGTCTTCGAGTAGAGAGCTTGTATAAGGTTAATGAACATCTAATGACAGACATTGCCACATAACCTTACGATCGATAGAGTCAAACTCCGCCTTAAGGTCAAGGAACACAACTATAGTTGGGCGTCTAAAAGTATGTCTGTGTTCCAGAACCTGCCAAAGTGTGAATATTTGGTTTATACAACCACGTCCAGGTCTAAAACCATTTTGGTTTTCTCGAGTTTGCTCTTCATGAGCTTTAGTTAGACGTCGAAGTATGATTGGAGCCAATATTTTGGACACTATATTCGTTAAGCTGATTTCACGGTAATTGTCACAGGAGGACTTCTGTCCTTTCTTATAGTTCGGAACGATTAGTGTTTGAGACCAGTCAGATTGGATTGCTTCCAGGTCCCAGATTCTAGCCAAGATCCCAGTTGATCTCGCTGCTAAAACTGGACCATCATCCCTAAATATCTCAGGGGTTAACCCATCGGGTTCTGCTGCTCTCCCTCGCTTTAGGTTCCCTATAGCCTTCTCAACCCCACTGAGACTTGGGGGGACCAATATTGATTTGCCGTTCAGATTGCTTGGGAACGGTGGGCAACTGGGATGACGCCAAGGGCCAATTGAACTGTTCTCTAAAGTGTTCTGCCCATCGGTCCAACCTTCTGGATTGACAGTGAATAATGGTCCCATCTTTTTCTGAGATAGTTTCACCTACAGTTGGATTTCTGATACCCGTTTCCTTGATAAGTCTGAACAGTTGTTTACTGTTACCTATTCCTGCTGCCTTTTTCCCCTCTTTAGCTTTCGCCACCCACCACTGCTCACGATCATTCCGTAAGCTTTAAACCAATTTGTGCTTAAGTTCCCTTGGCTCCTCATCGTATTCAGAACTAGACGGGATGTGTTGCCGAGCATCTATCAGTTCAGTAGACGCAGCTGAAATCCACTGAGTCTTTCTAACTTTTTGATTTAGTTTACTAGTAAATATCACTGCTGTTTCAACAGCTTTTTGGATATCATTCCAAGCTGACTCGGGGTGGGTATCGCTTACACAGTTGACTAATTGGTTTTCTAGTTGTTTCTGAAATGTATTCTTGACTTTTTCATCATTAAGTTGGACTCTTATGGGGATCTTTGTCGTGGGCCTTATACGTTCAGTGAGACGCAGACCAATACGCGCTCGTACTGAAGCGTGGTCTGAGTCTAAGCATGCACTCCAAAATGAGCGGCAGTCTACTATCGAGTCTCTCCAATAGTGGCTGATGGCAGTGTGATCTATTTGAGTCCAACGTTGAGTTGACTGTGGGGGCCGCCATGTCAACTGATGTCTTTCCTTATGTTTAAAGTTAGTGCTTGCGAGAAATAGACGGTTATCTGAGCACAGTTGTAATAAGCGTTCGCCATTATCTGTTCGTTGGGCCTCGACACCATAGGATCCACCTAGGTGCCTTTCGGTTTCGTCTAATATACCTACTTGGGCATCAAAGTCACCAGCCACAATTACTACATCAGTACGCTTAGCTTTTCGAAGGAGGTCTGAAAGCTTTCTGTAAAATTCATCTTTTACTTCATCTGAGCTGCAATCAGTAGGAGCATAGGCAAAGACAACAAAGAGGCAACGGCGCGTGTCCCTATCTTTCCGAGTTCTTACTGTTCCGTTTAGACGGACAGCGCATAAGCGACTGTCTATGGGAATCCAGTCAAGGAGAGCCCGTTCAGCTTTTGAACTTAGTGCTATACCTACACCAGCAAGGCCTCGAGTGGTAGCAGTGGGGTCTCCGGAAACACGAAGGGTGAACCGGACCGCCTCTTTATCTTCACAAGGTGAGGTCAAGTGAATGATTGTACTTGGATCCTGTATACGCGTTTCAGAGACGCAGCACACATCGATGGAACGAGAATCTAGGGTCATAGCTAGAGAGGCTTGTTGTCTTATTTGGCCTAAGGTTCGAACGTTAAAAGCTCCAATATGTAGTTTAGTGCGAGGTTTCAGGATACCAGGAATAACGTTTCGTGAACTCAAACCATTAGCATTAGAGGCGTGAGGTGATAAAGTTAGGCTAGACGGGTTCATCGTGGGAATAAGAGTTATTGAGAGTTGAGGGTGGGATTTGACCTCGAGCAAAATGATCCCTTGTGCCGTTAGAGGTATGAGGGCGGTTTTCACTTCCTGGATGCCCACACCATGGAAGGATATTACTTCTTGAGGTACCTGAAAAGGAAACTGGATTAGTATTGGTCATAGTGACCTGAAAGCGCGATCGCAGAGCCCGAGGTGTAACTGCTTGAGGCCGATCACGCACGACCTTGTTATGGGATGTTTTCGAAGTGTTAGCTCCGTTCTTTAAAAGGCCTTACTGCCGGAGACGGAAATCCGTGGAGTTAGGTGAGGTGTGACATTTTTAGGGTCGACCTTTTCTAACCCCTTCCTTCGTTTGTGAGAAGGCAGCATCGCTGCAGATGCTGGTTATCTGAGCGAAACACCTTACTGCTGTCACACCCCACTGCAGCCAGCAATACGACTTCGCCCTCAGATCTTAGGTTGCTGCCTTTAGTCTTATCGCTCTCCAACAGACCTGCTTGGCATGGTAGGACCTAGAGGAATAAGCGTTCCAGTCAATATAGCTCGGTTGGGTCATCACGATAGGCAAGCCCGACCACCACGTCAAGGTAGCAGCTACGGTCGGGATTATTTAAGACAGCCTGAATGGAAAGTCAACCGAGGTTTTCCGACTCTTTTCGAAGTCGAAAAAGATATAGCCAACCTAAGGCAGAGCAGCGGGTCTGGGTGGATTAACTCCGGAGGTCTTTAAGGTGGTCTCACTCTGACAGTTAGGCTGACTGATATTTTGACTAAAGTTTGGGAACTTGACACAATTCTATCTGACTAGTGTCGATCGTTAATCGTCCCAGTATATATAAAAGGGTCAAAATCTTCCTGCGATAACCATGGAGGAATTAGTTTGACTAATATAGTGTCTAAAATACTAGCTTCTATAATTCTTATACAACCTGTGATCTTCAAATACGAAAAAACGAGGCTGGTTTCGTACCTGGTCGCAGTTGTATGGACCAGATATTCACCGTTCGTCAGGTTTTAAAACAGACATACTTTTCAGCGCCCAACAATGGTGGTTTTTCTCGACTTGAAAGCGGTATTTGACTCTGTAGACCGATTAGTGCTATGGCAGTGTCTATCATTGGAAGGCGTGCCCCAAAAGTAAATAAATTTTGTGAAGGCGCTTTACTCAAACACTATTAATCGTGTCAGAGCATATGGTGAACTGTCATCTGAACTTGTAACCTCAAGTGGTGTCCGTCAAGGCTGCCTACTTTACCCATTTTTGTTTAATTTCAAAGTCAACTTACTGTTGAGAATTACACTTTCATCATCTGATTTTTCAGGAATTGATATCCTACCAGGAAATCCACTTATTGACTTAGAATCTGCTGATGACGTAGTCGTGTTTGGCGAAGACACTGATAAGATGCAAAATTTTAACAGCAATAAGCTCTAATGCAACCATGTTCAAAATGCATTCCTCCCCCTCTGCATGCGAGCTCTAACTCCAGGACTGGTTTTCGTCAACATCTGAGCTAAAGATATGGAGTGAAGTAGTTGAACACTTCGACCACTTCACTTGTCTTGGGAGTCTGAATAGCCCTAGTGGGTTGGTCTCTGACGAAATCTCAGTACAAATTCGAAAAGCTCGTTTGGTTTTTGCCAGCTTGCGTTACCTACGGTGTATGCGAAATCTTAGTCACTCAACGAAGGGAAGAGTGTACTTTGCAACAGTCTGCTCTGTCTTACTGTATGGGTGTGTGACGTGGCCATTAAGGGTAGATAACACTCGAAGGTTATTAGTTATTAACCATCGATGTCTTCGAAACATCGCTCACGTTAGCTGGGGTCACTTATAACGAGATTAGACAAAGGGTGATAGGCAAATATGGACAATCGGTTGATGAGGTTGTGAATCTTCATCGACTGAGGTGGTTGGGACATGTGTTGAGTATGCCAAATCACCATCTGACTGGACGCGCGACGTTGGCTGATATAGGAGCAGCATAGAAAATAATTAGAGACAACCAAACCAAAAACGCTGAATCAGTTCATGAAGTTCACTGACCGCTGTTTTGAGTCGTGTCGGTAGCTGCAAACTACCTGGTTGAAGTTCTCGCGAATACCGTAACCAGTGGCTATAAACACTGGGTAACATTACTCAAAACCGATCACAATGGCTCAGATATATGCACACACTGTCTTCGATCAAATCGTGAACTTACAATTAATTTATAGCTTCCCACGTTGCCTGAAATAAATCCCATATGTTCACACTCCATGCTATTATTATCATTATAAACACCGACCCACCAAAAGACGAAGAGATCAAAATGGCCATCCGACAAATCAAGAATGGCAAGTCAGCAGGTACAGACAACATACCAGTGGAGGCACTGAAGACAGATATAGAAGCAACTGCAAAGATACTCCACATTCTCTTCAGGAAGATTTGGGAGGAAGAACAAGTGCCAGCAGACTGAGAAGAAGGATACCTCATCAAAACACCAAAAAAAAGATCTTAGCGACTGCGAGAACTACAGAGGCATCATTCTTCTTTCAATGCCAGGATGTCTTTGACAGAGTGTCACTGAACCGAATGAAAGATCCAGTCGACGCCCAACTTCGAGATCAACAGGCCGGATTTCGTAAAGACCGATCGTGTACTGACCAAATCGCTACTCTACGGTTCGTTGTTGAACAATCAATTGAATGGAATTCACCACTTTACAGCAACTTCCTCAACTACGAAAAAGCATTCTACAGCGTGGATAGGATAAGATTATGGAGCCTTCTCCGACATTATGGCGCACCCGAAAAGATAGTCAACATCATACGGAATTCTTACGACGGACTACATCGTAAAATCGTGCATGGAAGTTAGTTCACAGACTCATTCCAAGTGAGGACCGGTGTCGGACAAAGCTGCTTACTCTCACCCTTCCTCTTTCTACTGGTGGTTCACTGGATCATGAAGACTGCAACATCTCAAGACACTTTCGGAATACAATGGACAACATCAATGCAGCTAGATGACTTGGACTTTGCAGATGACCTAGCTATTCTATCCCACACACAGCATTAAATACAGGTGAAGACGAACAATGTTAGCAGCAGCCTCGGAAGAGGTAGGCAACAACATACACAAAGGGAAGTGCAGGACCATTCAATACAAAACAACGAAAACTAACCCAATTTCACTTGACGGAGAAATTCTGGAAGATGTTGAAACACATACTTGGGCAGCATCATCGATAAAAATGGAGGGTCTGATGCAGTTGTGAAGGCGCGGATTGAAAAAGCAAGGGCAACATTCCTACAACTGAAAAACATCTAGAACCCAAACCAACTGTCAGACAACATTAAAGTCAGAATTTTCAATACAAATGTAAAGACAGTTCTACTGTGTAGAGCTGAAACTTGGGGAACTACAAAAAGCATCCTTCAAAATATACAAGTATTTGTAAACGACTGACTGCGCAAGATACTTCTGATCCGTTGGCCAGATACCATCAACAACAATCTTCTATGGCTGAGAACTAATCAACTTCCAGCCGAGGAAGAAATTAGGAAAAGACGCTGGAGGTATATTGGACACACATTGAGGAAACCATCAAACTGTGTCACAAGACGAGCACTAACTTGGAATCTTAAAGGTCAAGGAAAATGAAGTAGACCCAGGAACACATTGCATCGGGAATTGGAGACAGACATGAAGAGAATGAAGAGCACTTGGGAAGAGCTGGTTAGGAAAGCCCAGGACAGAGTTGGTTGGAGAATGCTGGTCGGTGGCCTATTCTCCACATGGGGTAACAGGGATTGATTATTATTATTATTATTATTATTATTATTATTATTATTATTATTATTATTATTATTACTGAAGTAACTTCTACTAACGTGGTGTTTATCTCGCAATGCTAGAGGTATGGCAACTTGGACTGATGCACACGTGTCAGGTTCTATGTTGATCATACGTACATACAAGTATTCATCAACACTTATCTACGCAAGATAGTTCAGATCTGTTAGCCAGACACAATCAGTAGCAATCTACTGAGTCAGAGAGCAAACCAACTTCCAGATGAGGAAGGAATTAGGAAAAGATGCTGGAGGTGGATAGGACACGCATTACGAAAACTGCCGAATGTCACAGGACAGGCTCTAACCTAGAACCTTCAAGGTTAAGGGAAATAGGGGAGACTAAGGAACATGTCGATTTGGGAATTGGAGACACACCAAAAGGGTGAATAACAGGAACAACTAGAAGGGAGCCAAACAAAGTTCATTGGAGGCCTACGCTTTACAAGGGGCAACAGGTGAATAACCAGTAGTGAATTTACAGCGAAAATATGAAATTAATTAGCAAGCTGTCACTTCAATCTCGTAACAACAGTAATCCTGAAGTGTGATAGGCCAGAGTTTTAGTAACATAGGTTTCTAACCAAAGTGCAGAGTTAAAGACCAGCTAAATTCGTAGCCGCTTTGCAACAAGGCTACAGAAGGAAGAGGTTGTTTGAATGACTTTGTTTCATTATTAAGAGTAACAAACGAAATTAAGTCATCATGTAACTACCGATCGGTAGTTTTTAGTGAGCTGAGCTCACAAAAAAATAGTACATATTTAAAGTGGCAACAGTGCAAACAACACTACAAGGTGGTTATTTATCACTGGTGGGAATGTATACCGGGTTATTAGTAACTTGTACAATAATACATTAGAAAGCTAGATTAATGTGCAGAGGTATAATGGACCGCAGAAAACAAAAATACGGAAATAGGCATACATATTGGCTAAAGTCTAAACCATATACAAACATCAGACTTGTAAAACCTGGCACGGATGTGAACGGGCTAAGATGATATGACACGCAGCAATATAAAAGAGGTCAGAAGGGTGAGAATCAACGTTGACACGACAATATAACCGTTAACCAAAGCTAAACAAAAACAAACAGTCTAAAAGTGGATGAGTGAACAGTACGAGATATGCAGGATGTAAGATAATATCTGGAATATTTATCAATGATAATAATAAAAACTCTCAAATGATAACCGGAAGAAACATTTTGATAGATTAGGTATATGAACGAAATTTGAATATCGGCTACATAAACTTAACAAACCTTGCATCAATTTTATATCTTTTGCTTCCGTTGCTTAATAACGAACTCAAATCTTCTAGCCTTAATTGATCTAAAAGCTTCATTGTTCAGAAACTACTTTAAACAGTGCCAGTTACAAAATTTTAAAAGGATTCAATGTACAAAACGCAACCGGTGTAAATAATCCCAAAAATAAATAGTTGTATAGGCTCTAGACATTGATTCTGACTGCGTTTGTTTTAGCGGACCCGACTAGCCGAAGGCGCTCGGTCACGCGCAACGTGGGTAACATCTCAGTCTTTAGTTAGCCTGCCTAGACTTTGTTATCCCATTAGCTCTCCTACACTTAGGATCGAATATAACTTCGCCTCCATCCTTCATTGTCTTCTGACTTATTCTCATTAGTATGAGTGGGTTCGATCGTTAGGAGTTTCTCTGGTAATAACACAAATGTAACTTGGTCATATAAGGGTGCACTTCACACTATATTAAAAGTTAATATAAACCCAAATAATAAATGTAACGGTTATTAAAACTCAGTTTGCCTGAATTTGCAACAGCATTTTAGGTGAATGATTAGTTCTCTAGATGACCACCACACGTATGCATTAATCTGAATATTCAATAGATTGATTATATCGAGTTCAGCTGAGAGCGACGCCAGTGTCATTGAACTATGCAGTTTTGCTGTTATATCAGGAGTAAAGTGTCAATCCAAGCAGTCGATGAACGAAACTTAGTTTAGAATTGAGACTAGTGCAGCTACGTTATACGTAAGCATCAGATAGTGGAAGTATAAGGCACTATGGGTAGAGTATGTGTGTGTGTGCATGATATTATCAATGGTGCGTTTAGACAATGTCAGCACAATGTGTATTAGTAACGTATTGGTACAAAAACTTATTACATACGCAGCACTAATAAATGTTTGCAAAATATAAAGTATTTAAATCAGTTAGCACAATGAAACCTCATCTTGTACACTGTATTCAAGCAGCAAGTCTCCATCTTGTAGCGGTAAATAATCCCCAAAATAAATAGTTACATGGGTCCTCGACATTGATGCTGACCAGGTTTGTTTTAGCGGACACGACTAGTCGAAGGCGCTCGGTCACGCATCATCACCAGATCACGTCACGCCATACCGTGGAAAGCAACTCTCGCCCTAGTTTGCCAACTAAACGAAAATCACGGCTTTTGGGCCAAAGACTTTAATATTCAGTTTAGGATTAAAAGACGAGTTCCCTGGGTTTTCACAATCGCCAAATTGTATCTTGTGATACATAAAGTGAACTTTTAGCGCCTAGGTACATCTCGATCTAGTGACTGAAGAAACCAGAGTATTTTGGGAATAGGTCTTTATTCAGTAGCGTGGGCGGGAGACAGTGGAGCGCGGTTCTAGTTATTCAAACACACAAACACTTCTGGTAACGTTTAATAACAACCCAGTAGATGAACTAGCTTCATCTGCTGACTGAATTCTGGAGATCACCAGAAGTCGCGACAATGAGGTTTATTCCATTATTGAAAACCTCACACCACCGAAAACGACGTGGCAAATTTGTGAAATGTGCTTCTCCATTTTCTTGACCTGAAGGAAAGACACCGACCGAACAATTCTCGTTGACGAAGTACGTCACGAAGAAGGTCGTGGTCTCGACTTCGACGAAGCGGAAACATACATTGGTGTTGGTACCACAACACCTATGGCAATCATTCCAAGAAATGTAGAGACCCCTGTTGTTTTCCTAGACATAAACCCAATGTCGACGCCTCGGAAAACTATTCCGCCGGCACGCGTTAGCGGCAACCGTAGCCGGTGGAAACAGCCGCCTGTTATTTATCACCGACGTGATAACGAAGGTTCGCCACTTCGTCGACACTGGCTCAGAAGTTAGCGTCCTTCCTGCAGCTCCATCTGATCGCCAACATGAAGCCGCATTCGATCTACAGGCAGCCGATGGAAAACACGTAGCTACGTATGGTAAGCCATATGTCTGATTAAACGTGGGCTTACGAAAACCCATACACTGGATTTTCACCATCGCCGATGTGAAAATACCTATCATAGGCATAGATTTACTGAGCCACCACAACTTGCTTGTGGACCCTAGTAAAAGGAGACTAGTGGATAGTAACACAAATCTATACGTTCGTGGAACCGCAGCTACAGGTTGTAATTTATGTCCTCTTCGTTCAAAACATTTAATTAACCCTTATTTTTAGCCGATACTCGACAAGTATCTAAATCTGAATAAGGCAACATCGAAATCATCATGTGTAGCCAGAAACATTACACATCACATCACGACTACAGGCAACCTGTACTCTCTAAAGCACGCCGACCCGCACCCGAAAAACTAAGGATTGCGAAAAACGAATTCGATCATATGATTGACCTGGGAATAATACGCCCATCCTGTAGCACATGGTCATCTCCATTACACATGGTCCCAAAGAAAGATAGCAATGATTGGCGTCCCACCGGTGGTTAACGATGTCTCAACGCCCAAACTACGCCCGATCGTTACCCGTTACCACACATTCATGATTTAACGGCCACCCTGAAAGGGATGACAATATTTTCGAAAATCGACTTGGTAAAGGCGTACAACCAAATACCGATGTCCGAAAATGACATACCCAAAACCGCCATTGTAACCCCTTTTGGCCTTTACGAATTCCTCCGAATGCCTTTTGGGTTAAGGAACGCAGCACAAACATTCCAACGTTTCATTGATGACGTGTTCCGCGGGCTTGACTATATCCATGCATACGTCGACGACTGCCTGATAGCAAGTCCAGACGAGGTAACACATATGAAACATTTAGACACAGTCTTTAGAAGACTACAGCAGTATGGAGTAACCATAAACATACAGAAATGCCAAATCCAAACAACCTCGTTGAACTTCCTGGGGCATACTATTGACGCTACTGGTATACAACCTCAAAAACCCAAGGTGGCGGTTATTATGTAGTACCCGGAACCAATCACAATTAAGCAGTTGAGAGCTTTCAATGGGTTGGTAAGTTTCTACAGACGGTTTATACCGAACTGTGCATCTATCATGAAACCACTAACGGATCAGCTTCATGGGAATAAGGAAGTGGTCACAATGGATGCAGACTCAAAGAAAGCCTTTACCGCGACTAAAGAAGCAATAGCCAATGCGACTATGCTGGCACATCACAATACTGAAGCTCCTGTCAGCCTCGCGGTTGACGCATCCGACTCAGTGATTGGCGCAGTTCTGCAACAATGGACTGGCCAAAGTTGGCAACCATTATCATCTTTCTTCAGACGACTAAACGACACCGAATCTAAATACAGCACTTTTGGTCGTGAACTGCTAGCCATGTACTGTGCCGTACGACATTTTCAACATTCCATCGAAGGCCAGGAATTTACAATATTCACCGACCATAAACCACTGACGTTTTCTATGAAGTCATCTTCAGATAAGTACTCTCCGCAAGAGTCGCGTCATCTAGACTACATTTTCCAGTTCTCTACTGATATACGACATATATCTGGAGCTAACAATGTAGTTGCCGACGCCTTATCACGAATACATGCCTTGAATCGTATCCAAGGCATCGATCTTGTTGAACTAGCTCGACTTCAAAATGAAGACAATGATCTTCATCACGCGTTATCCACAACAACGCTTAAACTCCAAACAAAGACGATTGGAAAAGGTAAGAACACTTTAATTTGTGATTATTCTACAGGTACAGCCCGTCCAATCGTTCCCAAGAGTTATCGACGAATCATCTTCGACACATTGCACAACCTCTCTCATCCTGGAGTTCGTGCTACGTCTAAACTAATTGCTCAGAGATTCTGCTGGCCAAGGATGAATAAAGACATCAAAGAATGGGCACGCTCCTGTGTGGCCTGCCAAAAGAGCAAAGTAATTCAGCACAATAAATGTCCTCTTGGCACTTTTCCAACTCCCGACGCTCGATTTAACCACGTCCACCTTGATTTGGTAGGACCCTTACCTGAATCAAATGGATTTTCTTATCTTTTGACATGCGTGGACCGTTTTACACGCTGGCCAGAAGCGATTCCCTTAAAAGACATCACTACTGAAACGATTGCTCGCGCTTTCGTCGAACGATGGATAGCGGACTTTGGTTGTCCATCTTCAATAACGACAGACCGTGGACGTCAGTTTGAATCTGGATTGTTCCACTCTCTGACAAAACTTCTTGGAGCGACGCGCTTCCGAACAACAGCCTACCATCCACAACCTAACGGTTTGATAGAAAGATTTCATCGACAGCTGAAAGCATCACTTTCAGCTACAAACATCCCGCAGTGGACAGAGGCCTTGACACTAGTCTTACTCGGTATCCGAAGCATGGTAAAAGAAGATGTCGGGTGCAGCGTGTCTGAACTAGTTTACGGAACGACTCTTTAATTACCAGGTGAGTTTGTGGAAACCGCTTCCACCCCGACAAACCTGGATATCAATTCTTACGTGAACCGGCTTACAAATGCTATGCGTTCAGTCAAGCCAGTCCAGACTCGACAACAATCGACAGACACTTTCATCCAACCAGCCTTAAAATATAGTACACACGTTTTTGTACGTCGTGACGCTCTACGCCGACCTCTTGATGCGACTTACGAAGGACCGTACAAGGTCTCGAAACGTGAAACAATGTACTATACGATCGATAAGAATGGGCACGAGGAGAACGTCAGCGTTGACCGCCTCACGCATCATCACCAGATCACGTCACTCCGTACCGTGGAAAGCATCTCTCGCCCTAGTTTGCCAGCCTAGATGTTGCTTTTCCATTGACGCTCTATTTACGATCAAATATAACTTCTCTTCCATCCTTTATTGCCTTCTGATTTATTCTCATTCATATGAGTGGGTTCAATCGTTAGAAGTTTCACTGGTAATACAGCAAGCGTAGCTTGGTCATATATCGGGTTTACTTCAATCTTATTAAGGATGTCAAGAAACTTGAGCCAGTTTAACAAGTGGATACTAAGTTGGTAACAAGCGTTTTAAACATTCGTCAAGATGAACATCTGAAATGCTTCTGAATAGTTTTTTCTTATCGTAGAATACAAGGTGACCTTATATTGACATTCCGTATCTTGAATAATGACCCGGGTGCTAATGCATCCTACCATCTTACGCTCTAAAACCTATTTTCTCAGAGGCCACATGAAAAGGGTTCAAAAACCGAGATCGAATAAACTCAGAGTGGGAATTTGTTTCTGACATCTAATGGTCAACGTCAGGAATGCGTGACTTGAACAGGTGGTACCATGTCTATCGGGGAACTCTTTTAAAAAAAGCCGGATCAATGCTGAAAAACCACTGAAAGATTAATACAGGTCACCAGACCTATTATCTTTAACGCCGATGACAGATAGTTAGTGGATATTGGATTCTCCGCGTGATTCGGAGGTGGCGTTATGTGCCTTTCAGATGTTCTGCGAAAACGTGTTACATCGAACCTGCAATTGGTCAGTGTTTTTTCTATAACCTTAGTCAAGTTTTTCTCATTTTGAATGTCTGTGCTAGACCGTGGAGTATTATAAACTTGTATCTCAGGCGCCAAAATTTCAAAGTTTTAATTTAAATGAAACCTAACTTATAAATAAATTCATGCTAATATGCTAATACTACTTGTCGTAGTATATGGTTCTACTAATTTTTCTTCAGCAAGGTGCAACAAAATGTCATCCGAACGTAGAATTTATGTTTTTACTTCGACAAACTGTTGGTATTTTTTGATTTTTATGTAAAAACGTATGGCATCAATAAAAAACCTTATTTCTTAAAAACCTAGTATAGAGTTTTTCTAACTTTTGGTAAGACAGTGAATTGTGGTTCATATATCTTAGGCTAATCGAAGCTAACTTTGTTGATCCTTGAGTCTCTAGAATTTAACCACCCTAGTGTATCAGCTGATTGCTGCTCAAAGTAAGCATAACAAATGCCATGTGGGTCATTGGTATAAAATTTCACGTTTACTCTCCGAATTCTAGAGGCGTTTACGAAGTAGCTAAGCCGTCTGAAGTCATTCAGTAATATCTGCTTTGGGATTACATTTACCCCAAAGATCAACCCAAGACTCTTTATAATACTTATTCACCTATCGATGTCTTACTCATTGCATAATGAGTCGGTTCATACAGTTGCATGCGGTTTGCATTACAACGTGCATTCTTGTTCGTTTCCAGTTTCGATTTTTTTGGCTCACATTGGTTATATTGCAATCAGTTGCTAGAGACATTTCATTGGATGGCTCGGGATCAGCTACAGTAGTGCAGGTCCGTCCACCCCTCTATCCTTTTTTGCATCTATCGTTTCATTTTTTCCCACCTCACTCATTGAATTAGATCGAAGAATTAATCTTTTTAACTTGATTTCTTCAAGGTAATATGCTCGGGCAATTTGAGCCAATGCACTTATGTTCCCATATCTACTTTGTTTATGACTGGCTGTTTGAAACCAATGAAAATGCTCAGAATCTAGAGCTGAATCTTAAACCAAAGCTTCCTCATTTTTTGAATATTTGTCGGAGGCAGTTAGTGAGCCAATTCAGTTGTGTTTGACATAAGGGAGGATGCGACAACTTTAATAATCACCATGAATCTACTAAGGATGATATTGTATAAATTGACTACTGTATAGTTACAACAAGCTCAATATATTTATAAATTAAACATCTGAGTGATTCTGAATCTCTTCATAAACTCTGTCACAGTTTCTACATGTACGTTTCATGTACTAAGTCGTTGCATGACTCAATCAATCAATAAATGCTTGTTACCCAATGTGGAGAATAGGCCACCGACCAGCATTCTCCAACCAACTCTGTCCTGTATTCCGAAAGTGTCTTGAGATGTTGCAGTCTTCATGATCCAGTGAACCACCAGTAGAAAGAGGAAGGGTGAGAGTAAGCAGCTTTGTCCGACACCGGTCCTCACTTGGAATGAGTCTGTGAACTAACTTCCATGCACGATTTTACGATGTAGTCCGTCGTAAGAATTCCGTATGATGTTGACTATCTTTTCGGGTGCGCCATAATGTCGGAGAAGGCTCCATAATCTTATCCTATCCACGCTGTAGAATGCTTTTTCGTAGTTGAGGAAGTTGCTGTAAAGTGGTGAATTCCATTCAATTGATTGTTCAACAACGAACCGTAGAGTAGCGATTTGGTCAGTACACGATCGGTCTTTACGAAATCCGGCCTGTTGATCTCGAAGTTGGGCGTCGACTGGATCTTTCATTCGGTTCAGTGACACTCTGTCAAAGACATCCTGGCATTGAAAGAAGAATGATGCCTCTGTAGTTCTCGCAGTCGCTAAGATCTTTTTTTTGGTGTTTTGATGAGGTATCCTTCTTCTCAGTCTGCTGGCACTTGTTCTTCCTCCCAAATCTTCCTGAAGAGAATGTGGAGTATCTTTGCAGTTGCTTCTATATCTGTCTTCAGTGCCTCCACTGGTATGTTGTCTGTACCTGCTGACTTGCCATTCTTAATTTGTCGGATGACCATTTTGATCTCTTCGTCTTCTGGTGAGTCCGTGTTTATTGGGAGATCCTTTGCTGCTACTTCGATGACTGGTGGGTTTAGTGGAACTTGTCTATTCACGTGTTCTTCGTAGGGTTCTTCCCACCTGTTTTGTTCTTTATGCACTTCAGTGATTGGTTTGACAGCCTTGTTCTTGGTCGGCCGTTTTGGTTTGATGAATTTCCCAGCTAGCTTCTTCGTTGTATCGTATAGGAGCCTCATATTTCCGTTTCTTGCAACTTTTTCCGTTGTCATTGCTAGGTCCTCAACATATTTTCGTTTATTTGACTCAGTGCTCCTCTTCACTTGCTTGTTGACCTCAGTGTATTCGGCCTGTGCCTTGGCTTACTCTGTTCTTGTCCGGTTGTTATTAATCGCTATCATTCTTCTCCAACTTTCTCAGATCATGTTCAGAGTACCAACAGAAATCCATCTTTTTTGGTGTCGTTCCTGACATGTTGGAGTTATTATTTCCTTAATCTCTTACCAGTTGTCTCCCATATTAGTTCCACGTTTTTTTAGTAGATCGTGAAATGTCTGGAACTTATTGTTGAGTATCATTTTGAATTCGTTGCGTTTGTCAGTATCCTGGAAATGGGCTGTATTAGACTTTTGCAATACTGCTGCTCCAGTTGTCCAGTGCTTCCTCAGCTTCAGTTTCATTTTAGTCACGACCAAATGGTGATCTGAAGCTATGTCTGTTCCTCTCCTTGCTCTTACATCTTCTATGGTCCTTCTAGACTTCTTATTGATACAGATGTGGTCGATTTGATTCTCCGTAATGTTGTCCGGTGAAAGCCATGTAGCTTTGTGTATACGTTTGTGGGAGAATGTGGTGCCACCCATAATCATTTTGTTAAAGGCACACAAGTTTGCAAACCTCTTACCGTTTTAGTTCCTTTCTCCCAGTACATGTCATTCCATGATGTCTACATATCCGGTGTTGTCCATTACAACCTTGGCGTTGAAGTCTCCCATCAGAATGGTCAGGTCTTTGGTTGAATATCTATCGATGGTTGAGTGCAGCCTCTCATAGTACTGGTCTTAATCTGTTGATGGGTGCGTAGCACTAGATGATATTCATTGTAATCCCTTCCTTCTTCGTCCTGAAGGATGCCTTGATGATCGTAGGTCAATGAGGTTCCCATCCTATAAGAGCTTTCCATGCTTCTTAAGATTTTACTAGTGCTACTCCTTGTGTGTGTGGGGCGTTTTCTTCGTGACATGACTCCTTTTTTATAGATAGATTTTTCGTATTGTACCGTTAGGGATACTAGATTCAGACAGACAGACAGACAGTTACAACGTAGAACTTGGTACATGCGTACGTCAGTTCAAGTTGCCATGCCTCAATTGGCAGATAGAGATTAAATTATCGGATCAAATCCAAGAGTAGGGGAGGTAGTAACAGAGTTAGTATTAATACAAAGGAATAGATATCGGAGATAAGATTTAAGAAAATACGATTCAGTAAAGAGAAAATTATGATAAGTCCAGAAACTTAGAATTTGGAGGAAGACAAGGAGTGAATGCACCTGCGCCATTGCCAGCGATTTTGAGCCATATCACCCAAGTTCTCTAGCCATTTATTACGAGCGTCACGCGGACCCCAACTAGGTAGTCTGCACCTACTAACATGGCTCAGCCAACTGTCAATGACTTCATGGACCGGTACCATGTTTTGGTTTGGCCGCCCCTAGCTTTCTTCCAGCCTACTCTTACACCAGACAGCATTGCTCGTCGAGGTAGACGGTGGTCAGGCATACGTAACACATGTCCTAACCACCTTAGCTGATGGAGATTTACTACTTCATCAATAGACTTACCGTATCTACCTAGTACTCTATTCCTAACCCACGTATTGCTTACTCGGTGGTCCCAGCAAACACGAGCAATGTTTCGAAGACATCTGTGATCGAATACCAGGAGCCTGCGAATATCCCCTATCCTTAACGGCCATGTTTCACATCCATAAAGTAAGACGGATCGAACTACTGCGCAGTAAACGCGTCCTTTGTTCAGTAGTCGGATGTCTCGCCTACACCACAGATGACGCAAATTCCCAAAAGTTAATCGGACCTTATGTATACGCGCAGAGACTTCAGCAGACACCAGACCGTCAGGACTGATGAGGCTGCCAAGATAAGTGAAGTGGTCAACACATTCAACTGCCTCACTCCCTATCACTAACTTCGGTGTCGAATCAAGCCAATCCTGAAGTAACATTTTGCATTTGGGTGGAGAGAATCGCATCCCAAACATCCTTACATTCTTGTTTAAGGTAGTCAAAAGATTCTGCATTTTATCAGCATCTTCGCCTAAGAGAACTATATCATCTGCGTATTCTATGTCAGCAAGTTTATCTCCTGGAAGGAGGTCAACCCCGCCGAAGTCAGACGATGAAAATGTCAACTCTAAAAGTGTGTCAATGATAAAATTAAATAAAAATGGGAAAAGCGGACAACCTTGATGAACACCACTTGAGGTAATCAGTTCTGACGACAATCCGTCATAAGCTCTCACTCAACATGTGGTCTTCGAGTAGAGAGCTTGTATAAGGTTAATGAACATCTAATGACAGACATTGCCACATAACCTTACGATCGATAGAGTCAAACTCCGCCTTAAGGTCAAGGAACACAACTATAGTTGGGCGTCTAAAAGTATGTCTGTGTTCCAGAACCTGCCAAAGTGTGAATATTTGGTTTATACAACCACGTCCAGGTCTAAAACCATTTTGGTTTTCTCGAGTTTGCTCTTCATGAGCTTTAGTTAGACGTCGAAGTATGATTGGAGCCAATATTTTGGACACTATATTCGTTAAGCTGATTTCACGGTAATTATCACAGGAGGACTTCTGTCCTTTCTTATAGTTCGGAACGATTAGTGTTTGAGACCAGTCAGATTGGATTGCTTCCAGGTCCCAGATTCTAGCCAAGATCCCAGTTGATCTCGCTGCTAAAACTGGACCATCATCCCTAAATATCTCAGGGGTTAACCCATCGGGTTCTGCTGCTCTCCCTCGCTTTAGGTTCCCTATAGCCTTCTCAACCCCACTGAGACTTGGGGGGACCAATATTGATTTGCCGTTCAGATTGCTTGGGAACGGTGGGCAACTGGGATGACGCCAAGGGCCAATTGAACTGTTCTCTAAAGTGTTCTGCCCATCGGTCCAACCTTCTGGATTGACAGTGAATAATGGTCCCATCTTTTTCTGAGATAGTTTCACTTACAGTTGGATTTCTGATACCCGTTTCCATTACTTGGTTCCCAAAACAATGGATCATTCAGAAAATCCAGAAACTGGCTTCGTATTTATTTAGGCATCTCGATTTCCGACTATCTTTCATCACAATTAATTTAATCCAATCTGATAACTTAAGCTGTAATCATTGTATCAACTCGACATAATATCTGCATAATAGTCGTTCATATCAGTTGTTTTGATGCTTATTCAGTTGATGGCTTTCTTAATAATTACTGGAATACTATTGACATTCCTGAGTTGTTTGCTGTTTTATTCGTCATTCGGACTGACTGTTAATTACACCTTTTCTACTCAGGCTACCATTATGGCTTTAGGCAGCAGAGTCTGGGCCCAAATAATATCTTAGCTTCGTTCGGTGTCATCGAGTAAATGATCGTTATTGTCGTACACTAGTATCAAGATAGTATCTTATTTCCGAAAACCCTCTTACGCACATATGTGAGATGATTACGTGTCACTAAATGCGCTTTGTAGGATTATACCTTATGTGCCGATGCCGAAGCAGTAGGTTTTAAGTTCGAATAGTACTATACCTACTTACCTGCCTCCAGGGCTGGTCAGGAAGAGCAAAAAAGTAGTCAGTTTATGAAATTGGACAGCAAAATGGAGGAAAAGTTCATTAGACTGGTCTTTTTCAGTCCATCCGGACTCTCTAGTTTGCGTCATAAAGATGGTGCAGCTTAGTGGCTTGAGATATCGTCAGATATAGCCCAAGTCCGGAACTAGCAGGTATCCTGTCCCAGTTTCATATTAAAATCCATGAAAGTGATGACTTTTCTCAATTGAGTGGTTATCTATTGTTAAAACAGATAAAATTTGTACAAATCGACATAAGAAGTATATGAACTCCACAAGTGCAAAGGCAATATTGTGAAGAAAATGGGAACAGAAGGCAATCAATTGGAAATAAAGTGATATTGAATAAGGCAGCAAGTGAATCACAAGGCAGGAGATGCAGTCCGAGTAGAAATGCAAACAAGGTTTTATTCCTATTACAGAGTCATCACGCTTTTATGAAGGCTTTAACGAGAAACTGCAGCAGAATTTTTACTGGTTTCTGTTCTGTGCCGTATCTAAAGCCACTGACTTACACTATCTCTAGAACCTCAACCAAGAAAATGGGACGGAATGAAACCTTTTTTGATTGCATTTTGATGCTAACTGTATCTCCTACCTTGTAATTTACTTGTCCTTTTAAATTCTACCTTTTTTCTTATCATGATCGCCTTCTCTTCATTTCACAACATTACGGTTCTAACTATATAGTGTATATATTTTGGTGCTCATTTGTACTAAATTTCGTGTTTAAATAAATGAATGAAACTGAAGTTTGAGAAGCTGGGTTGTATCACTTGTATCAGTTTACATTTCTAAGTGCAGACTACGTGATTGCGGTCTGCGTGTTAGTCGCAATGATTGGTTAAATACACAGGGCAACATGGCTCATAGTCGGTTACAGTGGCACAAATGTATTCACTCTATCTTATTATAGATCGCAATTTCCATTACTTTTCCGAGTACACATTTGATTCATTCCTTCCGCTTGAATCATATTTTTTGGTGTTAATCTTATACATTTTGATCTCATCGTTCTAATGTGGTTGGTTGGGCCTAGGGATATGTGCCAGGTTTTACGTTGTTCATAACTGACTGTATATGTAATGTCAAATTTGAGAGTAACTGTGTTCCAACTGAAGGTTTATCACTTATTTGTTATCATATAAGGTGTATGTGCATAAGTATTTACAACTGTCAACGCGAAACCAATTTGGCTGTTTTTATTCCTGTCGTAGTCACAACTGACTTAAATACAGACTGTTTTCGTTTATTATTTTTTTACAAGAGTTTAAAACATTAACTATTCAAAGGTTTTCATGTATTGCTTTTATCCTCAATCATCATTAAATTATTCTGCATCGATGTATAGTTTCACAATAATGCGCAAATTATTTTAGCGTTTTAACTACATTAGTCCCATTAAGGATCGCATCTACACTAATGGGTTGTTTTTTGATTATATCATAGGTCAAACACAAGTCAAACACACCTAGTGTGAAAGGCTTTAGAGACTAATTCTATTTTTGAACCAGTACTCACCTAGTTTTGGAGATGTTGAATTTACCTGTCAAATTAGTACATTACTACTAATTGTTACTCGTACGAAATTTAGACTCAACTGGATAAGGAAAGACTGGGTGTGATATATTTCATGACAATTTTGAATAATCGTATGGATGCATGTATTTGTCATTCTTAAGCTTGACGCATTCATTTTGTAAGCAATAATCAACATATATTGTATTAACCAGTTATAAGACAAGACTTACCAGGCCAGAGTTACTATTAAGTTTTGTACACTCGGATGACAGTGCTGATTATAATGATCCTTCTTGTTAGTGAAAAACTGGCCAGTTTGATTATTCGCCTAGGATGATAAGTCATTAATGTTTAATATGATCAGGTTTAAATAAAGAACCGATTTGGTGCAAAACTTATGCCCATCAAATTGTAGTTCATTGAGATTTTTCTACCTTCAACTATAAATCATCATACTTCAGTTCAGCTTATCCAGTTTTATACTATTTCTGCTCCATATAATATTAGTACGGATTATGTGGATCTCAATGTCTGTTATTGCAAATAATTAGTGAGTTACACAATTTCTTATTCATTAATAGTGTCATGAATTAAATTTAGTATGCAGTATGAAAATTTCGTGCTTTTTCTTAAAGTGGGTTTCTAAGCCAACACTTTATCTATGGAATTATTGGGTTTCATGACAATGTGTTTTTCTGGGATGTATTATACTACTTTTTAGTGAATACTATTGGCTACTAAGTTGCATCCAACCCAATCATCTGAATTTTTTTTCGCTAATTCTAGTATAAAATAATTACTATTAATATTCACAGTTTTTTCCTTGTTTATTGATAAATTTTACAGCAGCAATACGTAACAGCCTGTTATTGGGCCGACAAACTTGTTTGTTTAGAAAAATGTATATACAAGTCTCACATTCACTAAACAAAATAATTTAGATCGTTCAGAAGATGTGTTACTTTATGCCAAAGCACTGTATTATAGTCAGCAATATCATCGTGCCGTTACTTTAATTCAAAACTGCAAGGAATTAAAGGTACGTTTAAGGGGACGTTAATAATAAACTTAATCCAGCAATCTCTTGTTTGTCGTTACTTTATTGCCCAGTGTTACTATGCATGCTCAGAATATAAAAAAGCCCTTGAATTCCTCGAACAGTCCGACTGTAGCTCTGATTTCAATCCCAACGTATCATCGCTGGTTGCTGGTCCTCTATCTAAACAACTATCTATATCAACAGACAGTCAAAGTGCTGAAAATGATGGTTCTTCAAAACAGTTGAATAATATATCAGATAATTTGATAAGTGGCTTTACTACTGAACAAGTATCTTATTTATTCATTGGATATTGAATATTTATTGACTTTCCTTAGCTTCATAGTAGCATCGCATTATTGAAGGGAAAATTATATGAATTAATGGAAAATCGATCTTTAGCAATGCAGTATTATAAAGAAGCTTTACTTTTCGATGTGACATGTTATGAAGCCTTTGAAAAACTTGTAAATTTTCAGTCGATCAGCTCAGAAGAAGGTGAGTAGTAATGATATTAATAATGGTATTCATATTATAACAGAATCTGCTTTACTGAGCGAACTGAGTTTCACTGATCATCTTAATCCTTTAATGGGAAAATTAACTGAATTCCTTTATAAGGATAAGTTAAATAAGGTAATTGCTTGTATAATTGTTATTAAAGATATTTCTTATTTTGTCTAAAAGAATTCAGTATTAGAAACTGAAGTACCTAATGAATTTGGTTCAATGAACAATGATTTTGATGTTATTGTTAACAAAGCTGGACGTATGTTAGATGTTTGTCGATTCCAGGAATGTTACGATATTACATCCAGGTATAGGACAATATTAATAACAATGATGTATCAACAATACTTTTTCCTTCTCTTTAGACTTATGCAATCAGATCCATATAATCTTGCATGTTTACCCATTTATATATCTGTTTTAAAAGAATTGGATAAGGCTAATGGTATGTATTTGTGTAGTTTCTCATAAACTTTTATTTTTAAAGAATTATTTAAGGTATCTCATAGACTTATGGATGTGTATCCGTCGAGTGCAGTAAGTTTGTCCTAATACTTAAACTACATTTCGCTTGTAGCTTGCTTGGTTTTCGGTGGGTTGCTACTATTTATGCATTAAGAAGAATGAACTAGCTAGGCGGCATCTTGTGTAAGTAATCACTTTTAACTATATAATTATTATGTTATATTCTATGATTTACCACTTAAGTAGTTTTGATTGTGGATGATCATCTCTATGAATTGTTCAATTTTCAGTAAAGCTACACAATTAGATAGAAGATATGGTCCTATATGGCTTACCCTTGGACATGCATTTGCTGCAGATGGTGAACATGATCAAGCTATTGCGTCTTATTGTACAGCTGCTCAAGTTATCCGAGGGTAGGTTTAAATTAGTCACTTTTTTGAAATGTTCGAATAATCTGACAAATGTAAATAGGCGGAATATAACTTGATTTCCAAAAGTATCGTTTACTTTGGTGCTAGGATTATCATATTTTCTGATATTTTTACCGATATCCTCTCTGGAAACAGTAAATTTCCTAGATATTAATACATATTACTTATTTATTCAAGTGTATCACAAAATTTGTGAAACTATTGCATATTGGTAATACTCACTTCCTACGTAGCGGTTATTGATTATTGCCTTTTTCACTTACTATCTACCCAGTTACGTCTGCATCCATCACTGAGTTTTAAAGCATGGAGAATGTCGGCATGCATTTACTTGTCCTTTTTGCAGTGACATCGGCGATACTTGTTGTCTCTGCTGAACTCGACTGCGAGAAACGTAAATAAACATCCGTCGAATGTCACGAATGTCTCACTACTCCAGAAGACTTTTTTCTTTTTACTGACCACAACTTTATAAAGGGCTAGATTAGCATCTAAACTATGAATCCATATTTTAATGGTTCACTGTGCCACTGTACTATAGTGTTCAAAATAACTTTAGATTATATATAGGTCGATGGACTGTCTTTTCATCGAGTTTGGGTCACAGGTCAGATAATGGTAACTGTCCCCTACAACTTTGTGTAGACCACAACCTGTTTTGGCCAGCTTCAACTGGCACAGTCACTGCCGATTCGCTACCTGGCGTCCTTCCTGTGAAACCCGATACAAAACAACATACACTAACCCAATTACATTTGACGGAGAAATTCTGGAAAACGTTGAAACCTTTACATATTTGGGCAGCATAATCGACAAACAAGGAAGGTCTGATTCGGATGTGAAGGCGCAGATTGGTAAGGCAAGGGCAACATTTCTACAACTGAAAAACATCTGAAACTCAAACCAACTGTCAGACAACATTAAAGTCAGAATTTTCAATACAAATGTAAAGACAGTTCTACTGTGTAGAGCTGAAACTTGGGGAACTACAAAAAGCATCCTTCAAAATATACAAGTATTTGTAAACGACTGACTGCGCAAGATACTTCTGATCCGTTGGCCAGATACCATCAACAACAATCTTCTATGGCTGAGAACTAATCAACTTCCAGCCGAGGAAGAAATTAGGAAAAGACGCTGGAGGTATATTGGACACACATTGAGGAAACCATCAAACTGTGTCACAAGACGAGCACTAACTTGGAATTTTAAAGGTCAAGGAAAATGAAGTAGACCCAGGAACACATTGCATCGGGAATTGGAGACAGACATGAAGAGAATGAAGAGCACTTGGGAAGAGCTGGTTAGGAAAGCCCAGGACAGAGTTGGTTGGAGAATGCTGGTCGGTGGCCAATTCTCCACATGAGGTAACAGGCCTTAATTGATTGGTTCATCATTGACTCACAAATTGCCTTAATTAGTCCAGCATATTTTATATATGCATTAAAATATTACTAGATTTTGGAGGACAACTTAATGAAAATCTAATTAAAAAAATATGTTATTTTCACTGTTTATTACTAAAGTTGCTTTCATGCTCGTTAGAAAGTTCGCAATCTAAATGAATAATAATATTTTTTTAACTTTTCTTAATCTTAATCATATAGTTCTCATATTCCCATAATGTACATTGGTATTGAATACAGTGCTAGCAATAATCGTAATCTTGCTGAACGATTTCTTAATCAAGCGTATTTAATTAGTCCAAGTGATCCTTTTGTTTTACATGAATTGGGCACATTGGCCTTTGAATCACAAAAGTAAGCAGATTTTGTGTAAATTTCTATATCAGATGAATTTTCGTACTACTCATGTTGTTAGCAAATTTGATATTGTTTCTTTTAACTTAAGAGTTTTGTATATATTATATAGTTTCACCTTTGCAATAAAATGAAGGTTTTCTGAGTTGAATTGTTTACAATCATGATAAAAATCCACTTACTATTCAAGCCTTATTCAAAGTTTTCCGCGAGGGTATTCCATACTTTTTACATCCATTACGCATTATAAGGCGATAACTCAAGGATGTGACTTACCCAATTGACTTTGGGATTAGCAATCACCTTCTTACTAGTAAACTCTTCCTGCACTTCTAACGCATTTCGAAAAGTATCCTCCCATCACCCTATAAAATTATCACTGCAGTCTCAAAATCGATCGTATACATTCCTTGGCAATTGATTCACTAAGCCTCAAATTGATTGCTTAAGTGTTTATTGTAGTGTTTGAAACTTTCCAACACTGTGCTCAAAGTCTGTATCATTGCTGAAGTCGTATAATTGCTATTTTGAGCTACATATACTGCCTGAGCTTTTCAGGAAGGTAATTGGAATGAAGATGTAATGAGACTTGTAATTAAACTAATTACCATAACGTTTCGCCCTCCATTTTATTGTTCCTCTTTGGTATGTTACTTTATTCCTGTTTAGTTGCCTTGTAATTTATTGTTGTTTTCCAAAACCAGGAATCTCAAATATTATTTAGGCAAATATTATTATTTTCCGGTAGTTTTAAAGAAAGCGGCCAAACCAAAAACAGGGCCACAGTCTACGACATGATTGACTGTTGGTCTAAGACATTCTAGTAATTTCGGCTATCTGGTTAGTGTCCGTGGAATTTTGCGTGGTCATTGGTTAGAGATACGTTAAGTGATATGAATTAGAATTGATCGCAATGGCATAGATTCATTTACTAATTATTTTTATCTTAAATCCTGAGCTTCAAAATCATTTTACACATTTTCCTCAGTGAATATTCTGTTTCTCAAATCATCACTGTCTCTAGTAGTTTTATCTATATGACTACTAAAGCCACTTCTCTGGTATTTATTTGGACAATTTCATGGTACTGTGCTAATGTGATGTGGCACCTTTAACCATTGTAGATATATAGAAAGCTCTACGTTGATTATTCGAAGAATTTTATGATAGAGTAACTTTATGCCACCTTATGCTTTGACAAATGCTTTAAGCAAAATATTTCAGAAAAGTTTCCACTATCTCAAATCCCTAACTCTTGATCTGAACTTCTATATCCAATATTCATTTGTTATTGAAACCACCATTATCAGTTGGTCAAATCGGCACAATTATTTTAGTAATCATTTTACTGCTGTTTAAAGTTTCAGAGAACTCCACCTGGAGCCCCTTAGGGTTGCTGCCGATCTCAAGCCTGGATAAAGATCCTCAGCAAGGATCTCCCCAGATTTTAACGTAATGATGAAAAGTCAAAAATAGATTTCAGAAACAACTAGAACGCCAATTAGTTAACTGTATAAGCGATACCCACCCTGAGTCAGCTTGGAATGATATACAAAAGCTGTTGAAACAGCAAACTCCGCCTGGCGCCCTGCTCATGTTGCTGCCGGTCCCAAGCCCGGATAAAGGAGGAGGGTTGGGCATGGGATCAGCAACCCCATCCCGTAAAACAACGACCTTGCTAAAACGCTAACCAGTAAAAACCTTTTTGACCATTTTAACTCTGCACTGGGGGGGGGGTTGAAAGGCCTGATATAACGCCTCATAGTGAAAGCCGAGTTCCTCCGGAAGCCATGAAGCCGATGCTCCTTCTGACGACCGGAGCAACAACTAATATAGGTGGCCGACCTCAAACAGTTGTCCTCTGGGCACTGCAGTCACACTCTTGTGTCATCAAGACCTCCTCGAATCCACTTTCTTTTTTAGGTTCCTCAAGAAGAACCCGAGCTCTCAACTTCATGTTGGAGCTTTTAATGTACGTACGCTGTGTCAAATCGGTCAACAAACTGCCTTAGCTAAAGCACTAGAATCTCTTGCAATTGATGTATACTGTGTCTCCGAAACACTCATACAGGATCCCAGCATGGTCATCCGTTTGACCTCACCTAGTCAATGCAACGGAACAGCACAATACACTCTTCGTTTATCTGGAGACCCAACAACAAGCTCACGTGGTCTTGCTGGTGTAGGCATAGCACTAAGCTTACGGGCAGAACAGGCAATTCTCGAGTGGATTCCTGTAGACAGTCGTTTATGTGTTATCCGTTTAAATGGCACAGTACGAACTCGGGAAGATAAGGACACTCGCCGATGCCTTTTTGTCGTCTCTGCTTATGCTCCCACTGACTGCAGCATAGATAGAGTGAAAGACGAGTTCTATATGAAGTTCTCCAGCCTCCTTCAGAAAGCTAAGCGCTCAGACATAGTAATTATAGCAGGGAATTTTAATGCTTAAGTCGGTAGACTAAATCAGGCTGAAAAACATTTAGGTGGGTCACTCGACATCCCAGCCCAGCGAACAGACAACGGAGATCGCCTGATGCGATTATGTTCAGATTACCGTTCATTTTTAGCCAGCACAAACTTTAAACATAAAGAGAGATATTGTTTAACCTGGTGACCTTCAACATCTACACAACGATGGACACAAATCGATCACATCGGTATCAGCTACCATTAGAGAGGCTGTATAGAGGACTGCCGCTCTTTCTGGGGCACGTGTTTAAATTCTGACCACGCTTTAGTGAGAGCACGTATCTCTATGCGTTTTGCTGGTGGCAGAAAGGTCACATCAGGCAAACCCTTTAGATATCAATTCGTGACTGAAAATGCTTAGATTGCATTTAGAAATGGTTTGGCTAAGCATTTAGTCGCCCACCAACAGATTCATCCCGGAACAGCTTAGAACGATTTTAAAGCAGATGTAGACACAGCAGCGTTATCTGCATCCAACTTTTATCCTAAGGTTATGAAATATCACTGGATCTCTAGAACTTCTAGTGAACTGATGGAGGCTCGCAAACTCATTTCATCAGGCTCGGATTATGACCAAGAGCGACGACAATTGAAAAGTAGACTGAAAAAGAGTCTGTGTAAGGATCGTGAACAGTGGTAGGCAACAAAAGCAAAAGCGATGGAAGCATCTGCTGCGGCGAGCAATAACAGACAGCTGTTCCGACTTATCAAGGACACTGATGTTAAAAAATCGTCGGTTAGTGACACTGTCTCTGAGAAAGATGGATCTATGATTCACTCTTAGTATAGAAGATTAGAGCTATGGGTGGAACACTTTCAGGAACGGTTCGACTGGCCCCCCAGCTATTCTTAGCTTACCTACTATCCCCAAGCTACGTGAATCGAAAACTGACACAGATCCCCCAACTCTCAGTGAGGTTGAAAACGCTATAGGTAAATTGAAGGAATGGAAAGCAGCAGGATCTGATAGGTTGTCTACCGATATCTATAAGGATGGCGGTCCAGTCTTAGCTGGCAGGCTGACTGATATATTAGCCAAAGTCTGGGAACTGAACATCATCCCATGTGACTGGTCTCGTTCGCTGATCGTTCCAATTTACAAAAATGGATAGAAATCCTCTTGTGATAACCACAGCAGAATCAGTCTGACTAATATAGTATCTAAAATATTATCCACTATAATCATTCGGCATTTATCTAACACTAGAGAACAGCAGACTCGAGAAAACCAGGCTGGTTTCAGACCTGAGCGTGGTTGCATTGATCAAGTATTCACCCTGAGCCAGATTCTCGACAATACACATATGTACCAACGTCCGACTATAGTTGCAAACGTGTTATCGGTGTCTCAACGAAAGGCCGGGTGTACTGCGCAGCAGTCCGCGTCATTTTAACATATGGCTGCGAAACACGGGCCATGAAAACTCAAGATATGCGTTGTCTCCAGATATTTGACCACAGGAATCTTCGGAACATCGCTCGTATACCATGGAAATAACCGGATTAGTAAATAGTGAGGTTAGACAAAAGGTTCTTGGGAAACACGGTAAATCAATCGAAGAGGTCATTAACCTTCATCGACTGAGATGGCTGGGACATGTATTGCGCATGACCGACCACCGTCTACCTTGTCGCGCGATGTTGGCTAGGGCTGAAGTAGGATGGAAGAAGGTTAGGGGCGGCCAAACCAAAACATGGCATCAGTCCATGAAGTCCTTGACTACTGGTCTAAACCATGTAGGTAGATGTAGACTACCTGGTTGGGGTCCGCGTGATGATCGCAACAAATGGCTGGAGACACTAGGCGATATAGCTCAAAATCGGTCACAGTGGCGCAAGTGTATTCACTCTCTAACCTCATCTAAATCTTGAATTCTATTGTTATTTTCTGCACATCTTTACTTTACTCTTCCCTCTTGTATTCTGTCTATACGTTACCTCAATATTCTCGTAGTGCTGATGTGGTATGGCAACTTGAACCTACAGGCGTTTGTGCCCGGTTCTACGTTGCTGATGATAATCTCAATGAATGGCTGGAAACACTGGGAGACATGGCTCAGAATCAGTCACAGTGGCGCAAGTGCATTCACTCTTTACCTTCATCTAGATCTTGAATTCTATTAATATTTATTGCACACCTTAACTTTACTCTCCCCTCTTGTATTCTGTTGTTTTGTTACTTCTGTTATCTCGTAGTGCTGATGTGGTATGGCAACTTGAACCTACGGGCATATGTACCCGGCTCTAATGTTGCTAATGATGATGATGATGATAAAGTTTCGGAGAAAAGAATGCGTATTGAGTATTTATGTAATATATCATAACCGGTAGTGAGTCATTAAGTCGGTAACACAGACTCGAATAGTTTAAGGGTTATCACTGTTTATGTCCTTTGTTGAATTAAATAAACTTTATTATTTTTTAACTATTTCCATTAAATATTGGACCTCTATTTGAAGCTGACACTTATATCGTTGTTCGCATTTATATCAACATCCAGTTTGATTGAAGTAATCGTAATCAGAAAGTACTCACATTAATTTTATGTTAAACGCCAAATTGTCATAATCGCTTTACAGGTAGAGTAATCAACGTATTAGTTTATAGTATATTTTCAAGTAATCAGTTAAAGAATAACAAGGAATCATCTACGCAACCCGTTTATCAATTACTGGTGTAGGTAACCGACTTTGAGCCACATATTTTGCGTAAGGGCTAGAAATACTATCAGCCTGTGTGAACTACAGTAGTTGAAGAAGGATTGCAACCTTCGGTCCAGTGTTTGTAAATCAACGGCAGTAGCCGACTAAGCCTTAATCTCATGACTAAGAACTCCTGGTTATCAAAGCAATAAAACGAGTGGACCACATTATTCATCATTATCAATCATCAAAATAATAGAGTGTTGTCCTATCTCACGATTATTCTACAACTTTAGTTGATGACATTCTGAAACATTTTTGCAAGGAGTACGTGTTGGTGTCATTGATCTGGTACCTAGAGATACTTTCTTATCTTGAGTATGTGGATAATATTGTGCGATAGAACAATCTGTCTAAATTGCATTTAATTAGTTGACAGAGTGTGGCATGTATTATACACCCTTGCAATACAAAATTCTTTCCAAGACTAGTGGGAGTTTCCTCATGACCATACTTTTTGTAGTGAACAGTTACAGGTATTCGTAAAGTACGCTTATCCAGGTTGTCGTGTTAAAATCAACTACCTGTACAAATGTTTTATTTTTTGTGAGTACAGAACACCATAAATTGTGTTTACTTTATCCTCGTCCATCTGTTTGCATATTGTTGTCTACTTTACCTCAGGTCGGTTCTATGCTGCCTTCTTTCGCTTATCATCGTATTTCCTACATATTCTACATACGTCTTTATTCTTTTTTCAATAACTGTCCACCTCAGCCACTTTACACGATGTTTCTCCAAATACTACTTATGTGAAGTCTTGCAAGCATTATCCACCACAGTTATGTAAATCCTGGTGGTGGTGCGATACGTGAGACGAATCTACAGAAAGGCCTATGCCAATCTGAACCATCCTTTTGTAAAGAACGTCTCAATATCAGCTGTATACTTGCGAAACTTGATGAGAATGCTTGACAACTCTCTGAATTCGGTTGTCTTTATTCCCGAAGAATCACTGATATCCTGTAGAACATCATGCTATTAATACTGAGTTCTGACAATGTTTGCGAGCTAGTGATGATAATTTGATTCGTATCACTGTATTGAAAGACCGACTTTGGCAGCTTTGTCATGTTCTAGGTATGTTGTTACAGTAGCTTCCACATCGTGCATTACTCTTCAACCATTGGACTGGATGGGAAATGAGAAGTGGTCACTATATAGGATGACGACATTGTATAAAGGATATCTGAATAAGACTGGTCTCTGTTTGTTTATCGTGTCTCTCAGGTTACTGTCTTTAAGGCGATGAGGCTCACTAGCCTGAGGCTTTATCAGATACGAGTCAGATTACAAGTGAGTGGCGATCCTACTTCTGTTTTCCGTCAAACTCATCATCAAAGTAACATTGTCTTCTTCAATCGAAAGTAGTCCTTCTTGGTTGTATTCTTATCCGAACTATATTTTCTACAGACCCATTTTCGTATTCTGTTGTCATATTTGAATTCTTCACTATAATCACCTTCCGTGTTTCGTTTGTTCACAATATTATTTTTCTGATTGCTCGGTGCATACAGTTTAGTGTGCCAGTTGTTATATGCTTAAGTAAATAAACATAACTAATGAGCAATACTAAAAGTTTCTAGTGGTTTTATTTTAATTTGGTGTGAAATATCATAACTGATAGACGTTTACTTTATATTTTGATCTTTGACCAACATTTTCAGGTATGTAGATGCTACAAGATTTTTGGCTCGAGCTTATGAAAGAGCTTGTGAATTAAGTGGACAAGTTCCTTCACCATTTTGGGAGCCTCTTGTCAATAATTTAGCACATTCATACAGGAAAATGGGGTAAATTAAATTCCATGCTCGTAATATCTTAATATTAGTTTTTTCTGTTATTTCTAGCAGGCTTTGTTGTTACTTTACAACCTTCGATTCAGTGGACACATAAATCATATTTAATTGTGCTTGTTTAGATTATTAATAAATAAGGTTTTTTAAGTTGATCGAATACGTCACAGATTGATAGTGGTAGGGTACCACTGAAAACCAGGGAGCGCTGGACGGCTGTTTCGCCCTAGTATGGGACTCATCAGCAGTGCTCACCCTAAATCCCACCAAAGGGGCTTCATATCGGCAGTACTAAATCGGCATGCAATCGTAGAATTCCCACTTCAATCAATTTTTGATATATGGCGCGACAATCGTCGATTGTCATCGGTGATAAATGTCGCACTCTCGACAAGTGTCAACTGCACCAATCACGACTTCTTACATGAGCTTCAGTAACATCCTGAAGTTAGTCACTAGTCAGCTGTGACGTATTTAATCCAACCAAAAATGCCATTCTCTACAAACCATCTCAATTCAAATAAAGTTTTATTGAATGTTGAAATAGCTTGCTTTACTGATAATTTATACGTTGAAACAGAATGGTTGTGCTTTCCACAAAAATCATATTGGAGATATGCCGGATATCTTATCTTATCAGTAAAAGATTCGAAACGGCAACAAACTAGTTTGGGAACCTTTTTTATTACTAATTCGCATTGAAAACTCGTAGTTTATTATGTCTACTATCCACTGATGTGTATATCTACTTTTTTGGGAGTTCATAAAAATTTCTTTAACCAACCTATCAGTACCTGCATATATTTTTCACTATGGCCTGAATAATGGACAGCAGTTTTCAATATTTTATTTTATTGATGTGAAACGTGGCCTTTATACGACAGGCTACTAATATATAATTATAGATATCTTTGAAGCACTTCTCGTACAAGCTTAATCATCTGATTAAGGAATCTTAAGGTTAGGCACAGAGCAATCGATTAATAAGTCTGTGAACCTTCGTCGACTGAGGTTGTCTGAACAGGTATTGCGTATTCTGAACCACTGCCTATTTCAACTTGAAATGTTGTATGGTGTAGAAGTAAGTTGGAAGAAAACTAAGGACATCAGACCAAAGCGTGGTACCAATGTATGAAGTGATTGACCGTTGATCATAGTCGTTTTGATAGGTGCAGACTGCCTTGTTTGGATCCTCACGACAATCATGAACATTGGTTAAAGTCGTCATGTTGTGGTGGATACTACTTATAAGGTCATCAATAAGTAGGAAATTAGGAAGAATCAGTAAACAGCATACAAGGTGAGTTGCGAGGTGGCAAGAAGTAGAGCATGATTAAAATACAGAGGAGAATCGAGAACAACCAAGAGAAGCAAGCTAATAAACAACACAGTCCAGAGAACGCGGAGGATGTGCAAATTGATGATTGGAAGTAATGTATGTAATATTTTATGACATACTCTGTTTCGCCAAATAAAGCATTGCTTGCCCAATTGGTCTTTTCACAATGTGACATGGCTTAAAATCAGTCGCAATGGTGCATATGAATTCAGCCCTTGCTCTCTGTTAGATCTCTAATTATATTCACTAACCTTCCTGTTACCACTGATGTTATTACTTCAGTATTTACCATGTTAATTTCACCTCTCTGTGCTGACTTGGTGTGGTAACTTAAATCGATAATGATATATACCATATTCTAAGTTGCCTATAAATGACCAAACTTCACCAAAGAATTTCAATTTTCGATCATGAGTCGTAGTTACATTTATCAGTAATCGTAGCTGCTCAAGACAAAAGGTGGTTATCATTATTTTTTGGATGTATCTAGTATACAACTAACTAGGGTGACTATTTAATTCATCATATGTTCACACAAATATGTTAAATCATTTTTAAAACTGAATTCTAGACTTTATAGTCAGGCAATAGCTATGCATGAACTCGCACTTCGCTTAGTACCTGACTCCGCAACAACGCTTGCATGCTTGGCAATGTTACATGCAATCAACGGTAATCTCGAAGTTGCAGTGGATTATCTTCATCGATCTGTTGGAGTGCAACCATCCAGCTGCGGATCTACTTCAAGCAATGTAGCGTCTACAATGCTCAACGTGTGTATTGAAGCGTTGACAGAAAGAGGAATTTATGCTTCGAATCATAAAGTTGGAAAAGGTAAGACTGAATTAACATAATTAATATTGTGACTTCTCACACAAAGTTTGTACAAGAAAATCAATATTAATTATTATTGAAAACCAAAGAGCACTTGACAGCTGTTTCGTCCTAGTGACAGATGTAATCAGCTAAACTTAATACCAATCTCCACAAAACCATCTCAGTTCAATTACGCTAGTCAGCTCACTAGTGAATAACTCTGAGACGTTACTGAAGCTTATGTAAGAAGTCGTGACTGGTGTAGTTGACAGTTGGTACCGATGACAACGGATGATCGTTGCGACATATATCAAAAATTGATGGAAGTGGGAATTCTACGACTGGAGACGGTTAGATGTTCGCCCTCGGTTCGGTTTCGCTGGCGAGATCGAGAGTGCGTGCTGCTGAAGAGTTATGTACTAGGACGAAACAGCTCTCCAGCGCACCCTGGTTTTCAGTGGTACCCTACTAACATCTATCTGTGACGAATCCAATCAGCTAAACTTAATACCAACTTCACAAAATCGCCTAGATTCACCATGATTAAAATGAAAGGTAGGTTCAAAATATGATATTTACAATAAGCTCTTCGCATATACTTGGCATTAATTAGTAATCAAAATATAAATCGAATTTAGAAGAAAATATGGTTGGTTTAGTGGCAGAATCTGAAGGGACGTATACCACAAGAAACATGAATTCATTTAGTGGTATGAATACATACTATTTATAATAAATAAAATGAGCATATCAATCGTCTTACTTTAAATGATGGGAACAAGTACACACTCATTTACACAACGTAACTAAATACTGTCGTAGCTTAAAGGTAGAATAAAGCCCCATACCAAGTAAAGTTATATCTGGGCGGATAAATGAACAGGAATATCACTTATTAGTAGATATAGTTCACTTCTTCCCTATAAACGATTGCTAGTGGTTTATTTTCTAAACCATATTTGATAGCATCTCATCTCACTGAGTTATATGACTATTAATAATTCACCTATGAAGTCATGATGAACTTAGATCTGTTTGCTCTATACAGTTATCTTCCACATCACATCATTTCATGAACTCCTCATCGTCCCCTCACCTAACGAAAGGAAATAATGTTTTTAGAAGCTGCTGAAAATAAGGACAGGCTAGAAGCATCAATAAAATGTTCTTTTGAGAAATATTAAGACCTTTCGTAGATAAATCAGGTGTTTTACGGGGTTCAGAACCTCACATATTTACTAGAAATCTTTCTTTAGATACTTGTTGTGTATAACCTGCACATATTCTTAAAGTTATTCTCTGATTACTGTTACTCACTTATTTGGATGGAAGATGTAAAAGCTATTTCATAACATTTCACCTCCTTGATTGCACACTGAGTCTATGTTTTTCTTACTACAAATTGAGTATAATTCAGTTGTTAGAATTGTTGTCGTTATTCAGTATTTCGTACGTTTGCGTGACAGCGAATCAAAACTCAGCACTTTTGTACATTCGAGATATTAGAAAAATCTTTGAACTTATGTTGCATTTATCCTTGTAAAATGGACTGAGTTTAACTACTATTTCAGATATTCCAGATACTCTTCCTGAACCGCTTATGACTTCTGCTGGGCCGGGAAGTCTTCCAGGATCCAATCGTGTTCGCTTCAAAAGTGTGTCAGCTGAAGCTTCGAAACCTGCTAAATCGGCGCTTCATTTGGACGTTAATTATCGAGCAAAATCTAGTGACGCTCCGAACATATCCCTAAACACAAGCGACGAAGACATATCTATGGATCTCAATTAATTATTTTGTTGTCTATCACTAGTTACTAATGTCTAGATGATTATAAAATGTTATTTTGTAATTAGATGTGAAATAACAATAAGCTTAACATATCTTGTATTCGTACATCATTAATTTAGATCCATTAAGTATAAGGATTACTCCATTTTTCGTTATGATTGTATTCAGATTCCTTTTCTAATATCGTAGTCATTGCTGTTACTTTGATGTGGCGATCATATTTGCATACATTGCAAGTTTCCAGAGGTAACGAAAGTTAACATGAGCAACTGTAAATTGATTTTGAACTCGCACTTGGAATTATGCACCTATGGTTTCTACTTCAAATCAGAAGATATCAATTTCTGCGACCTCTCGATTATCAAAAGCAATTTAACTGTTCTTTTAGAGTAGGTAATTCAATCCTAGCTCATTTAAGACACGAGTAAATTTGATGCTAACATAAAAAAATTAAATCACTAGTTCTTTATTGAGTTCAAGCATGTCAACAGTTCCATATTTTAGAATATTTAAGTTTTTATTCTACTCCTACTATGGGAAACATTGATTTAAATCCAAACTTATCATGAAGTATAATCGTATTGTCCACAATTATTATGCTCGGAATGATACTTCAATCCCATCCAAATATCGAAGACAGAAGCTTTTACAAATTTCTAGATGTGAATGAGTTGTTGATTCTGTCGCTATATCTACAACACAAACCTAAATTATCAAATACTGATAGTAGTTGGTCTGGCTTTATATAATTTACTCTCTGAATTAACTTATATTCTCACTGAATAATCCCGTTTAACTGCACAAATGTGAAGAGCTAACTACTCAAATGTTTACAAATTATCAAATTTATTCTTCTTATCTGATTTGATATGATTGGCAATTGTGCAGCTCCATTGTTGAATTCAGTCTCTCAGCTAATGTATTGACTTACAACGACGGCAGATTGGATCTTTATAAGCACACTTGATAACCAGTAAAAGGACTTTTCGTTTGTTATCTTCTGACTCTTCGGTTGGTTATTAAGTACAAGCAACGGATAAGCAGTCATACATTTCCCCAGGGTTGTCATGGAAGCTTTGCTATGTACTTTAAATGATTTAGTTGTTCAGGTCTGCAGTCTAGTTTAACTTGGTATTTTGGCTAAAACATTTGTTCCTCTAAGTCCTTGGCTGTAAAATGGGTGTCTGAAAGATGTACAAAAATTCGTGTGTAACTATTCACTTCAACATAAGCTGGCAGAATGGAGGACCAGGGCAGTTTACTCATAGTTTTAATTACGTGTAGTCTTTCAATTGTATATATAGCAGTAAGTTTAAGGTGACAAGTATGGAACAGACCAATTAAAAAGCTACGCGTGTGCTATTTAATTGAATAGGGCAATGATGAGTCGTCATGTCTTAAGATGTTTAACTGAGTCAGAATCATTTCTGATGCTAACGGATGATGGCCATACTATATTGGAAATTTGCCGCAGTTCGAAAAGTATATATTACATGAAAATACGAGAACCCCTATAGGGTTAAATATGCAAATCGATAGACATTTAATCAACTCTATGTACATACCTACATAAAAATTTCAGTGATTAGTTTATATACAGAGTTTTCGACAAATTCAAGTATCACTGGGCAAACTTTTAAATAAATAAAAGAAAATTATTTAAATATAGGAAGAAACGAAGAATTATGGAACCGTAACGGCTGTGTGACATTTGATACAACCGAGCTAGGATTGATACGAACAGGCCACAAAGAACCATTGGTTTGTAAGTTTGGGAGACTATACGAACTAGGAGTAGCGTGTGAGGGGGATGACCTAGGCATGTTCATTAAATTGAACGGAAACGAAGGGATTTTATGATTAGAAAACTGATTAGCGTATATAGGAGGACATACAGTTTGAGAAGACGTAGGAATATTCGAAGCTGGAGGATGATGTGTGGTATTCGACGAAAAAAGACGGTTAGGCAAACCAATAGTTGGATGTGGTTCTGATTGGTTTGATAAGTGGATTTGTTTTCTTTCAGTAGGCGGTTCATTAACACCTAGGAAATCAGCAATTGCAGATAATCGTCTTCCAGTTGCACTATGAAATTGAGAATTCGTGGTCGAACTCTGATTAACTTCATTTCTCGATGTACGCCTGAAATACCTTGGAGTTTTCACCCAACTTTGCTTCTGAGCTTTCTTGAGCTCGCAGCGTTTCGAAAATATCGTGTAGGCATCAAATATCTCCTCATCATTTGTAAGGTTACTTGATGTCGTTTGGTGCATTATGTTCTGTGACCCATATTGGTTAATAAATGACTTTAGTGGGAGGTTGTCCTGCATATGCCGATTAAATGAAGCTGAAACGACCTGATTTTGATGAAACTCTGGGCCTCTTTGAGGTGATTGTATGATATTTGGTCCTTTTAGATTCATCGGTGCCGGAACACAGACAGATCTTGCGACATCAACATAAGGAGGGTTAAAGTGTTCCGTATTCGTAGCCGAAACTGTATTGTTTACAGTCGGACCTGATGTACCTGGTCAAAAAAAAATTGATACGTTATAAATATGCAACTAACCCCTCTAAAAACATCGATTTGAGACAATCCTTAGAAGGTACGGATAATAAAAACAAAACAGCCGGCAGTAAAAAAATGACAACACTACTTTAAACCCTACGGGTAACACAATACCCTTGAAACAAGTAGATAATTTCTTGTTCAGAATAAAAGTCACATTTAGAAGTACTTGAAGCAATAATAATTGGAGCAGAATCCATTCATTTTGTATGAACTATCCAAACCATTGCTCACTTTTAAATGATCAAGTCAACCCTTGATGACGATATGACTATTGCAACCAAAAGTTAGGTATTTAACGTCTGAGTTGTGAAAAGAATTTATAGAACAAGTCTATTTAATTTGCGCGATCATATAATATAGTAATATTAAAGTAATCATAGTATTGTGAAAAGCATTAGTTGATATTATACTCATTTTATCAAGAAAGACAATGAATGCTAAGGCGTTTCAAAGGTAAAATTCTAGCGCTTCAATAATTACGGACTGGCAACTAGGACAGTAACTGTGTGATTGGGACACAGCTTTCGGCCACTAAGATGCAGGTTCAAAAATACAACTAGGAATTCATAATTTGCAAACTAATCGCATCAAAAAGGATTAGCATTGACTTACTGGGTACTGGTTCTTTCAATCCTTCTGTTGTCTGATTACATCCGGTAAAAGTATGTTGTGGATAATCTCTATTATTTACTTGTTGACTAAAATTCTTGATTTGCGGTATATCGATATTTTTTTCTTTTAGTGCTGGATTCAAACCACTGGGTAACTGTCCAGAAGACTTTAAGGCATCAATAGCTGACAATATTACATTAAATGCACTGCTAGACAAAGCTATTCGAGTACTACTCTCCTCAAAGTTGGCACTATGTTCATTTGAATTTTCAGTGTTTAGAGTAATAGGGTAATTATAATTCTTGTGTGTAGGAACCGAAGGGCCTACAGGCGATCCAAGTGACGGCAGAACTAAACTATTATCAAATCTGGAAAGTGAATAGATGGGAACATAAAGGCGGATAATGGTTATAAGAAGCACAAATTAAATGCCAAATAAATATACAGGTTTGATAATATTTTGAAAACAAAGATGAGTAATTAGAATGTTTTTGAGTATTAATTTACAGGTAGCAATATCAATTCATAATTGGCTAAAAATACTAAAAAATATTCCTCAACTCCAACAAACACAAAACAGGCAAATGTTTGGCAAATCGTGAACAAGTATAGTATTTCAACTACACAGATATGAGGAAGAACGGGCTTCTGCAAACAGACAAATATGACACTGAAAATGATTCCAATCTTAAGTTACCCACCTTTATTTGGTTAATATTTGCCACAGTTGTGAAAAATATCACTACATTATCAAACAAAACAAAAATATCTTATAATCATATTGATAAAATTATGTCCATATGTATAGTCACTGAGGCTAAAGCAAAGCTTTATTTGAGTAACATGGGACAAAATTGTAGCACATAATTTATTTAAACGTATAACATTTGGTAATCATAATCAAAAACTATGACAACAGAATACGAAAATGGCGCAATAAAAAATATAGTTCGGATAAGAATGCAACTAAGAAATACCTCTTTCAAATGAAGAAGGTAATGTTACTTTGATGATGAGTTTGACGGAAAACAAGTAGGATCACCACCCACTTGTAATCTGACTCGTATCTGATAAGGCTTCAAGCATCATCTCAAGGACCATAACGTAGGAGACACGATAGACCGGCAGACGTCAGTCATATACAACTTTTATCCAACAGCGTCATTTCAGCATACGAATAATACTGGTAGGAAAAAATATATACATATTAGACGATATGGTCCTACTCGGTAAATATGCTGGGAATATGCAGTCTCCCGAACGCGAGCAACAATGCAAGTATATGTGGTGTACGTTAGTCTTCCTCTAAATGCAGAATGTTCCTTAAGGACTGGTCTGCATCATTGCTTAGATTGGTCATAGGGAGTGAAGCAGTTGAGTGTTGACCACTTCACTTAACTCGGGAGTTTCATAACCCCTAGTGGGTTAGTGTCTGACGAAATTTTACCTTAGATTCAGTAAGCTTGTTTTTGTCAACCAATATCACCTGTGACGTAGCGAGTTATTCATCATTCAACGAAAGGCTGAGTGTAACGTACGCAGTCCGCTCTGTTATATCTTATGGGTGCGAAACGTGGGGCATGAAAATGGAAGATATGCGTAGTCCCTAGGTCTTTGATCAAAAAAACCTTCGTAGTATCCCTCCCCTTTCGTATATCATGGAATGAGCGAATAAGTAGTATTGATGTCAGATAGATCACTAAAAAAACATGGTAAATCAGTGGAAGAAGTCACAAACGTTCACCAATTGAGATGGTCGGGACAGGTATTGCGTATGCCCGATCACTGCCTACCTAACCTTGCGATGTTGGCTGGGGTAGGAGTAGGATTGAACAAAGGTACGGGCGGTCAAACCAAAACATGATATCAGTCAATGAAATCTTTAATAGTTGGTATAAGCTATGTTAGATGATGCAGACTACCTGGTTGGGGTCCATGTGATAATCGTGATCAGTGGTTGGAGACACTGGGTGACATGGCTCAGAATCGATCACAATGGTGAAAGTATATTCACTCTTTATTTTCACATAGATTTCAAGTTCTATTACTCTTTCATACACATTATTATTTTATCTTTCCTTTTTTTCTTTCTATTGTCGTGTTATTCTTGTAAATTTGATCTCGTCGTGCTAATGTGGTATGATAACTTGAACGTGTGAATGCATGTCAGGTTCTACGTTGTCAATGATATATATATATATATATATATATATATATATATATATATATATATATATATATATATATATATATAATCTCACTGTGAAAGTCATATTAGGCTTGTAGCGCATCTAAGAATAGACATCAGTGGTTATACTTTACTGAACAATCTGTTAGCAAGCATAATTACTAGTGTCCTGTTAAGGCCAATGAGTAGAGGACGACTGGATTATACTGAGTGAACTCATCGATGACATTTTCATACTAGCTTACTTTATCAATTTATTTGTTAGATATTGTATGGTAAACATAAATACAAATCTTTTACACGTAGTAAGAACACAGGATAACGTCGGATTAAAGGAATTAGCTAGTAGTATTTTATTTTATTTACCAATTTTAATTCTAAATATTTCTCTGAATATCGGCAAGTGGTATTTAATACAAATATTCCTTATTATGATTTTTCTATTATGGTCAGTATTATCAGAGCACAATTCTAACCACTACATATTTAAAGCACGCCTAAATTACAGCCAGCTGGTCCGCTTGTCAACAGAACAGAGGTAAGGAACGAGTTGAAGAAATTTTCAGAAGAGACCTCAATTTGTTATCACCATCTTCTCTACTGTTCAGAGTTCTAGAATATGTTGCTTTGAATTTAATATCTGTTATAACTTGGAACCACCAGGATTGAAATATAGTGTTGGAAAGTACTGGATAGCGAGGAACTTAACAATGAGGAAAATAAATTTCTTCACCAAACATTACGAGAAAACATTGGAAGGAAAATATATTTCTACTACTTACCGTGATTTCTTGTAATAACGGTTGTAAGGAGAATTATGTACAAAGGCGTAATGTTGAACAGCCGAATTTTCTGTATTTGATAATTTAGTGGCCTGAATTCTCGCTGCAGCAGATACGTCTGCTGCTACATGTCGAAGATTTTCTTCTTGTCTATTCTTTAAAGTCTTTAACTTTTCTAAAACCCAATCCGCTTCCTTTGTAAATTGATCTGTGTAGGTAGAATCGCGTCTTAATTTACTGCTTGAATTGGTTGCTTTCAATCGCAGCAAACCTTCTTGTTCTAACTCTTGACTAACAAAGTATAATTTTAAAAAACATTTGCTTATAAAAAGGTAAGCATCTGAAAATCGCTACTTTTGTTTTCTATCTAGGGCCTCATGGTTTAGACGTATCTTGAAATACACCAGAATAATTATTTAGAATTTTCAAACTGTAACTGTCTGTCTGTCAAACATAATGAATTAACACTATAAAAAAACATGAACAGTCCTGTAAGCTTACACAACTTATCTATAATTGTTAATATGTTAATTGTTACTAAATATTGAATTACCCTTTCTTTTAGTAAAATTGTCTTCATAGTTCTAGAGTATACAGAAAAAGGGTTTTGAGCCTGAATATTATAGTCTGGTGGGAAGAGTGCAGTAGAATTATTAATTCATCTATTAAGTGAAGATTTATGTACGCGGCTTAGAGTCATATTCTGAATGTCTGGGCTAATGGCAGAGCCAGATTGTAGTAGGTGGAACCAGGTTCAAAACCCTTGGAAAATAAAAGTTTTATTCACTGAACTATAACCTTATTAAAACTACGCCTACACAAAAAATCGTGATAAAACAAAAGTAAGTACATATTCCTATCGTGGACGAGTTTTATGAGTCATTTTAGGACAAAGAAACTACCTAGTGTTTTTTAGTTATAGAAGATTATTTAGCTAATGTTAGTCTGTGATAAAAACAAACACCTAATCAGAACTTAGTTTATTCTAATAAGGTCTCTATTATAAAATGCATCTGAAACAATACTACGAAGACGCAATATAATCAAGAACTAACCATGATAAGAAAGTGATACACGGTTTTCCTCAAAAAGTAACTATTAATAATTGACATGTCACTATTTTTTCATCCGTTCATTTATACGATAACAAATCTCGATAAAAGTACGTGATTAGTTGGTGATAGAGACAGAAACGTAACTAAGGAAATGTGGTCATATCTTGCATACATATTTCATGTATTAATGGTTAGTATTATTGTGTCGTGCGTAATTCATTTGGTTCTTGATAGTACAGTCGGATTGTTGCGTCTGATTAAAAGTAATAGGGCCGGGTCGGGATTAAGCGTTGGCTATCGATTACCTGTTATCCCTAGCAAACCATTACCTGTTTTCCGACATTACAGTTAAACAGTTTGGAGTTATTACGTTCAAAAAAAAAATAACTAAAAATTGTAAAGTATTAGTGTAAGAGATAATGTGATACCAGAAGTTCTAATGAGTATTACACAATAAGAAAAAAATCCATTTTCGAGAAATATATACACTATTTTACTTAATAAAGGTTGAGGAAAAAACAACTATCAAAATCCTAACAAATGCAGGAAAAGGTATGGATCAGTTGTAATCTGTACAACTTGAGGATGTACATCTACGCATACTCTAAGTAGTGAAACGAGATCCTTGAGATACTAGAAATTAGTGTTTGAGATTCCGATTGCTTTATTACTTGTAATGATATTAGTCCGGACTGTTTTGTCATATAAGCGACTTGAAATTTTTAATTTTGTATTTTGCTTCAAGTATCAATGATCTCAAAAGAAAATTATTTTGATATGGAAATACTAATAGTGGGTAGCATCATATTAACAGATATTAATAACATGGTATATGTACATAACTAATACATTCAGTCTACTAGTGTGAACTAACGTATGCAAGCATAACAAGAAAATAAATGTCCACGTACATGTATTTTTCACAATCAGCGCATGTGATTGTTATATCATTGGCAGATTCTACACCAGGTTGTAAATCTTTGTTTTCTGATGTAATAATACTCATAAGAAGTTGGGACTTTTTGTTTGATTTGCTTGCGTCGCAATCAGTATCACTATTTCTCTTCTTATCAATCGATTTAATGATAACATTGTAGCGTGTATGGAAACTTGAACAAGAATCTGGAGAGCCAACTAGACGTGTGTAAGAACATTAGAAATAAAATAAGAAATGAGATACCTTCTTCATGAATGATAGTTTCGTCATCAGAAGAGTCTTCTCTTATTTCTCCTTCTTCAAGGTCTGCTGAACATGGAGTACTAGGATTGGAGTGCACAAAGGTAGACAGAGGCTTCATAAGAAAATAATATGGAATTAAAAATTCGAATTCTTACAGATTTTTTGCACTCCTTTTCTTTTATAAGACGTGCCTCATTGTGCTCTTGGATAAGGTGTACAATTTCACTTTGAAGATCAAGATCTAGTGAGATCAACTTCATGTACATTATAGTCAGTTCTTACCTGCTACAGAATATTCCTTGATAATTAGTCTTTTCCGTCCCTCAAAATCTTCAATTTTACGAGCATATACCTCTAGACGGCAAATTTGAAGTGATCTGTCGCTAAAATCATGATCAATAATTCTGAACAGGGGCAAGTAACAAGTGTTCTAGAGAAATATTTAGAGTAAAAATTTTAAATAACTTACAAGGTATGTTTTCCTATGCACAATACTGCATAAATGATTTATCACTGATTTTCTCGGTAACCACTGGTTACAGAGGGTACAAATATACAAACATTCGTCTAACTCTTTTAGCTGATACTCAATCATATAATTGAGTCCTATTAGTGGCTGAGTACAAACATCAAGAAATGGTTGTATTTTAGCAGTAACTTTTACCGGAGCCTTACGTTTGCCCTTCAACAATGAACGATCACCTACAATATATGATAGAAATAACAGCAATATCTGGACTTAAATTATAAATTACCATTTAAATTATAAACTGTAATAGCCCCAATAATAAAATATTACTAAAGTATCTGCGCACGCAAAACGATCATATTATTCAGTTTGTTAACATTTTTTTAAAGTGGTCACTTTATGGAATAACATCATTGTATGACTGATCTCTGTCGATCTATCGTGTTTCCTACGTTATGGTCCTTGAGACGATGCTTGAGGCCTTATCAGACTACAAGTGGGTGGCTATTATATATCTTCTTACATTCAAACTCATCATCAAAATGTTATGGTCTTCTCCAATAGAAAGTGGTCCTTCTTGGTTGTATTCTTATCCGAACTATATTTCCTACTGAGCCATTTTCGTATTCTGTTGTCATTTTAGTTTTTGATTACGATCACCTTCCGTGTTTCGTTTGCTCACAATATTATTTTTCTAATTGCTTGGTGTATACATTTTGATGTACATTCGTACCGAATTTCATGTCAAATAAAAAGAAAAGCTGGAAATTAGGAACTAAACGATAAATAATTTCGTAGAAAAACCGCTTTACAAATAAGTGGGAAGCTAAGTACTGTACAAGACAGGATGCGAAAACAAATAACCTCCATCGGGATCATTACGTTGTTTATGGAAACGAATGGTAAGTTGAGTTTTTACTTTACTCGAGAATGCCCATTTGTTATCATCGTATTAATTATGAAGTTTGTTTTTCAAACTGCTCTGGCTAGTCAACGTATTTCGAATCCAGAATGTTGGACATCTTCTTGAATGGTGATATTGACAGAAGCAGATCAAGAAGACGGAAAATTAGTCAGAACGTAGCTGCTTTTACTGAAAAGCATAGGATAAGACAGTTGAGGGTCAGTAATAAGACTAAAAACCACTGGATATATTGTGACAGAATTGTATTTTATATTGCAATCTTTGCTTACCAGTCGACTCAAAAATAAAAACATTCTCTCGATGTCGACGTCCATTAAGATGTGAGCCAAGAGCTTTGTGAGATGGGAACTCAACTTCGCACAACTAAGTAATGAACAAAAAGGTTATTCAAAAGATTATGTATGAAGTTGAGCGGGTACTAATGAATACTAGTAAACAGTTTGTAAAATATTGTTCATAGATGGGCTGAATAACAGTCGTAAAAGTTTACGCTTTTTTGCATGACTTCACATTACTTCATCACCGACGTCAATGTTATCAGATTAGAGCTTGAAATAACAAAGTAGTGATAACTAGATGATCTTACTAAAGGAAAATTTCGTATATAATAAACTATGAGAGCAGTGATCATTCATCTGTACACTCAGTAGAAACACGTTACCCACAAGGTCGAACCCTCCCCACTTATCAAAGTGTAGGGCCAAATAGTATCACAAGGTTCAAAACACAAGTGCAGAATAAAAATATATTTAAAATTACTAAGATTTGTAATACTTTGTTGTAGGTAGCTAGATAGTACAGCAGATCGCTACAAGAGGTAAGAATAGGCATACTTAATGAGGACCCAAACTACTATATTTCTATGCACAAGACACCAAACATGTTAGTGAGTTTTACTAAAGAGAGAAAATTCTGTTGACCGATCGAGTTGTTCTAAATGATTACTCTGAAACTAGATTGGATAATAAGTAGTTAATCGGCCAAGATTATAACAGACAACATTTTAAATACTCAAGTACTTTAACAAACTACTGATTACGGGAGACCTGTGAAGATATTTAAGAGAATGAACAGCACTTGGGAAGAGCTAGAAAGGAAAGCCCAGGACAGAGTTGGTTGGAGAACGCTGGTGGACGGTCTATGCTCCACTTGGGGTAACAGACATTGATTGATTGATTGTGAAGATATTTGTGTACTTCAACCTAGTGCAGTTCATGTACAAATAAGACTGCATGTATCATTTATCGAGTATTCTGATAAAACGAGCATGGGTTAAAATAGTCAGAAAGTAAGTCTAATAACATCGTACAAAACCTAAACTCGAGTTTTGAAAGTGCTTGTTTCTGTAAAAACAACACAGTTGTGGATGATGAAATCGTGGATGATTAGGACACTAAAACATTACGCAGATTAAGAACACTAGGATGCATGTATAGTTGTAAGAACACTTAGATCCTAACACGGTTACTTGAAATATTATCAAATTAACAGAATGGGAAGATTTGAAAATGCTGTAAGAAATACTTAATAGTAAAGTAAATATTTCAGCACGGGTTAGCACAAAGTTGGCAACAACTACATGCACACGACAATGCAATTAGTGGATTAACTAGAATATCTGCTAATTCAGATATAAACAAGCAATTTAGGAAGCAGTAAAACCAAGTACAAGAATTGGATGTTAGAATGTCTTATAGTTAGCTGCACTGTGGCATACTGGAATTAAAGTAACTCATTAGCTTTTTACCAAAGCACATCATCATCATCATCATCAGCAACGTAGAACCGGGCACAAACGCCTGTAGGTTCAAGTTGCCATACCACAATAGCACTACGAGAGTATTGAGGTAACGTATAGACAGAATACAAGAGAGAAGAGTAAGTAAAGATGTTCAGAAAATAACAATAGAATTTAAGATCTAGATGAGGTTAAAGAGTGAATACACTTGCGCCACTGTGACCGGTTCTGAGCCATATCACCTAGTGTCTCCAGCCATTTGTTGCGATCATCACGCGGACCCCAACCAGGTAGTCTACAGCTACCTACATGGCTTAGACCAGTAGTCAAGGACTTCATGGACTGATGCCATGTTTTAGTTTGGCCGCCCCTAGCCTTCTTCCATCCTATTTCGGCCCTAGCTAACATGGCGCGACGGGGTAGACGGTGGTCGGGCATGCGCAATACATGTCCTAGCCATCTCAGTCGATGAAGGTTAATGACCTCCTCAACTGATTTACCGTGTTTCCCAAGAACCTTTCGTCTAACCTCACTATTACTAGTCCGGATATTCCATGGTATACGAGCGATGTTACGAAGATTCCTATGGTCAAATATCTGGAGACGACGAATATCTTGAGTTTTCATGGCCCACGTCTCGCAGCCATATGTTAAGATGGCGCGGATTGCTGCGCAGTACACCTGGCCTTTCGTTGAGACACGGATATCTCGTCTGCGCCACAAGTGCCGTAGATTGGCAAATGCCAATCGGGCTTTCTGGATCCGCGCTGAGATTTCATCAGACACCGATCCACCAGGGGTAATGAGACTTCCGAGATAAGTGAAGCGATCAACGCATTCAATTACTTCACTCCCTATAAATAATTTGGGGGAAGAAGCAGACCAGTCCTGGAGTAACATTTTGCATTTGGGAGGGGAGAAGCGCATCCAATAGTTAGCTGCACTGTGGCATACTGGAATTAAAGTAACTCATTAGCTTTTTACCAAAGCACATCATCATCATCATCATCATCATCATCATCATCATCATCATCATCATCATCATCATCATCATCATCATCATCATCATCATCATCATCATCATCATCATCATCATCATCATCATCATCATCATCATCATCATCATCATCATCATCATCATCATCATCATCATCATCATCATCATCATCATCATCATCATCATCATCATCATCATCATCATCATCATCATCATCATCATCATCATCATCATCATCATCATCATCATCATCATCATCATCATCATCATCATCATCATCATCATCATCATCATCATCATCATCATCATCATCATCATCATCATCATCATCATCATCATCATCATCATCATCATCATCATCATCATCATCATCATCATCATCATCATCATCATCATCATCATCATCATCATCATCATCATCATCATCATCATCATCATCATCATCATCATCATCATCATCATCATCATCATCATCATCATCATCATCATCATCATCATCATCATCATCATCATCATCATCATCATCATCATCATCATCATCATCATCATCATCATAGTTGCCACCACAATAGCACTACGAGAGTATTGAGGTAACGTATAGACAGAATAGCAAAGAGAAGAGTAAAGTAAAGATGTTCAGAAAATAACCAATAGGAATTAAGATCTAGATGAGGTTGAAAGAGTGAATACAACTTGCGCCACTGTGACCGGTTCTGAAGCCATATCACCTAGTGTCTCCAGCCATTTGTTGCGATCATCACGCGGACCCCAACCAGTAGTCTACATCTACCTACATGGCTTAGACCAGTAGTCAAGGACTTCATGGACTGATGCCATGTTTTAGTTTGGCCGCCCCTAGCCTTCTTCCATCCTATTTCGGCCCTAGCTAACATGGCGCGACGGGGTAGACGGTGGTCGGGCATGCGCAATACATGTCCTAGCCATCTCAGTCGATGAAGGTTAATGACCTCCTCAACTGATTTACCGTGTTTCCCAAGAACCTTTCGTCTAACCTCACTATTACTAGTCCGGATATTCCATGGTATACGAGCGATGTTACGAAGATTCCTATGGTCAAATATCTGGAGACGACGAATATCTTGAGTTTTCATGGCCCACGTCTCGCAGCCATATGTTAAGATGGCGCGGATTGCTGCGCAGTACACCTGGCCTTTCGTTGAGACACGGATATCTCGTCTGCGCCACAAGTGCCGTAGATTGGCAAATGCCAATCGGGCTTTCTGGATCCGCGCTGAGATTTCATCAGACACCGATCCACCAGGGGTAATGAGACTTCCGAGATAAGTGAAGCGATCAACGCATTCAATTACTTCACTCCCTATAAATAATTTGGGGGAAGAAGCAGACCAGTCCTGGAGTAACATTTTGCATTTGGGAGGGGAGAAGCGCATCCCAAATATGCCTGCATTGTTACTCAACGTGTTCAAGAGACCTTGAATGCTGTGTGCATCTTCACCAAATATGACTATATCATCTGCATATTCTAAGTCGACGAGAGAGCCTCCAGGAAGGAGACTGATCCCAGAGGACTTAAACGAAGTGGGAGAGATTTCTAACAGTATGTCTATGATGAAATTAAATAAAAATGGGGATAAGGGGCAACCCTGACGGACTCCACTTGAGGATGAAGTTTCTCGTGACAATTCGCCATATGCTCTGACTCGACCAGTGGTGACCGAGTAGAGAGCCTTTATAAGGTTAATGTACTTTTGAGGTACGCCTTTTAATGACAAACATTGCCACAAGACTTCACGGTCTACAGAGTCGAACGCTGCTTTTAAGTCAAGAAATACAACTATAGTTGGGCGTTGGTACATATGTCTGTGTTCGAGGACCTGGCGCAGGGTGAATATGTGATCAATGCAGCCCCGGCCAGGTCTGAAACCAGCCTGGTTTTCCCGAGTCTGTTGTTCCCTAGTTACAAGAGGATTTCTGTCCCTTTTTGTAGACTGGAACAATCAGCGATCGAGACCAGTCAGATGGGATGGAGTTTAGTTCCCAAACTTTGACTAATATATCAGTCAACCTGCACGTTAAAACTATACCACCATCCTTGAAGATATCGGTAGACAACATATCAGGCCCTGCTGCTTTCCCACGTTTCAATTTACTTATGACGTTTTCAACTTCACTGAGAGTTGGGGGACCTGTGTCAGTTTTCCATTCGGGTAGCTTGGAGATTGTGGGTAAGCTAAGCGTGGCTGGGGGCCAGTTAAACTGTTCCTGAAAGTGTTCTGCCCAGCGTTCTAATCTTCTAGATTGAGAGTAGATCAACGACCCATCTTTTTCAGAGATGATTTCACTAACTGCCGATTTTTTGATGCCGGTGTCCTTAATAAGTCGGAACAGCTGTCTACTATTGCCTGCCGCTGCTGATGCTTCTATCGCTTTTGCTTTTGTTGCCCACCACCGTTCACGATCCATACGCAGACTCTTTGTCAGTCTACGTTTCAGTTGTCGTCGCTCTTCATCATACTCCAAGCCTGCTGGAATGAGTTTTCGAGCCTCCATCAGTTCCCTAGAAGTACTAGAGATCCAATGGTCTTTCATTGGATTGGGGTTAGATGCTGATAGCGCTGATGCGTATACACCTGCTTTAAAATCATTCCAAGCTACTTCGGGGGAAACCTGTTGGTCATGGGCGACTAAATGCTTAGCCAAACCATTCCTAAATGCAATCTTCGCCTTCTCACTTTCAAAGTGATATCTAAACGGTTTGCCCGATGTAACCTTTCTGCGACCAGTAAAACGCATAGAGATACGTGCTCTCACTAGGGCATGGTCAGAGTCTAGGCAAGTGCCCCAGAAAGAGCGGCAGTCCTCTATACAACCTCTCCAACGTAGCTGATGCCGATTGTGATCAATTTGTGTCCATCGTTGCGTAGATGTTGGAGGTCGCCAGGTTAAACAGTGTCTCGCCTTATGCTTAAAGTTTGTGCTAGCTAAGAATAAACGGTAGCTGAACATAACTGCAACAGACGATCTCCGTTGTCTGTCTCTGGCTGGGATGCCGAGTAACCCCACCTAGGTGCTTTTCAGCCTGATTTAGTCTCCCTACTTGGGCATTAAAATCTCCTGCACTAATTACTATGTCTGAGGCGTAGCTTTCTGAAGAGGCTAGAGAACTTCATATAGACGTCGTCTTTCACTTCATCTGTGCTGCAATCCGTGGGGCATAAGCAGAGACGGACCAAAAAGGCATCGGCGTGTGTCCATATCTTTCCGAGTTCGTATTGAGCCATTTAGACGGACAGCACCTAGACGACTGTCACAGGAATCCACTCGAGAAGAGCCTGTTCTGCACGTAAGCTTAGTGCTATACCTACACCAGCAAGGCCACGTGAGCTAGCTGTAGGGTCTCCAGATAAACGAAGAGTTAAGTGTTGCTCCGGTTGTCAGAAGAAGCATCGGCCTCATGGCTTCCGAAGGAACTTGGCTTTCACTATGAAGCGTCATATCAAGCCTTCCAACTCCCAGGGCAGAGTTAAAATGGTTATAGAGGTTTTTACTGGTAAGCTGTTTTTTAGCAAGGTAGTTGTTTTCCGGGATGGGGTTGCTAACCCCATGCCCAACCATCCTCCTTTATCCGGGGTTGGCACATAGAAATGTTCATTATAGAAATAACTACACTGATACCAAACAACGATGGGGATTTTAAAGTATCAGCAATTAAACTTGAATACATCAATGGACATAGCAGACCTTGTTCTAGTAAACTTTAGACATTGATTTCGCGATTATAATTAGCGTTTGAAAGCTTAGTGAATGCGAAAAGGCTTACAAATCATATATTAAAGAACTATAGGTCTGAAAATAATAATGTCATTTTATTAGTTTACTGCAGACGGACATTTGGTTAAGTGGTAGGTTTTAGATATATAATGAAGCTAAGCGTGGCTGGGGGCCAGTTAAACTGTTCCTGAAAGTGTTCTGCCCAGCGTTCTAATCTTCTAGATTGAGAGTAGATCAACGACCCATCTTTTTCAGAGATGATTTCACTAACTGCCGATTTTTTGATGCCGGTGTCCTTAATAAGTCGGAACAGCTGTCTACTATTGCCTGCCGCTGCTGATGCTTCTATCGCTTTTGCTTTTGTTGCCCACCACCGTTCACGATCCATACGCAGACTCTTTGTCAGTCTACGTTTCAGTTGTCGTCGCTCTTCATCATACTCCAAGCCTGCTGGAATGAGTTTTCGAGCCTCCATCAGTTCCCTAGAAGTACTAGAGATCCAATGGTCTTTCATTGGATTGGGGTTAGATGCTGATAGCGCTGATGCGTATACACCTGCTTTAAAATCATTCCAAGCTACTTCGGGGGAAACCTGTTGGTCATGGGCGACTAAATGCTTAGCCAAACCATTCCTAAATGCAATCTTCGCCTTCTCACTTTCAAAGTGATATCTAAACGGTTTGCCCGATGTAACCTTTCTGCGACCAGTAAAACGCATAGAGATACGTGCTCTCACTAGGGCATGGTCAGAGTCTAGGCAAGTGCCCCAGAAAGAGCGGCAGTCCTCTATACAACCTCTCCAACGGTAGCTGATGCCGATGTGATCAATTTGTGTCCATCGTTGCGTAGATGTTGGAGGTCGCCAGGTTAAACAGTGTCTCGCCTTATGCTTAAAGTTTGTGCTAGCTAAGAATAAACGGTAGTCTGAACATAACTGCAACAGACGATCTCCGTTGTCTGTTCTCTGGGCTGGGATGCCGAGTAACCCACCTAGGTGCTTTTCAGCCTGATTTAGTCTACCTACTTGGGCATTAAAATCTCCTGCAATAATTACTATGTCTGAGTGCTTAGCTTTCTGAAAGAGGCTAGAGAACTTCATATAGAAGTCGTCTTTCACTTCATCTGTGCTGCAATCAGTGGGGGCATAAGCAGAGACGACAAAAAGGCATCGGCGTGTGTCCCTATCTTTCCGAGTTCGTATTGAGCCATTTAGACGGACAGCACATAGACGACTGTCTACAGGAATCCACTCGAGAAGAGCCTGTTCTGCACGTAAGCTTAGTGCTATACCTACACCAGCAAGGCCACGTGAGCTAGCTGTAGGGTCTCCAGATAAACGAAGAGTGAAGTGTGCAGTTCCATTGCATTGACTAGGTGAGGTCAAACGGATGACCATGCTGGGATCCTGTATGCGTGTTTCGGAGACACAGCATACATCAATTGCAAGAGATTCTAATGTTTTAGCTAAGGCAGCCTGTTGACCGATTTGACACAGCGTACGCACATTAAAAGCTCCAACATGAAGTTTAGAGCGTGGCTTCAGGAGACCTGGTATGATAGTTTGGGAACTCGGGTAACCAGTAAAAGTGGCGCGCATAGAAACTGTAGGAGAAGTGTTACAAGTAGAGACCAGAGAGGGAGAACGTGTTTGATCATGAACAAGGTGAACTCGAGTGCTATTAGCGGTATGAGGGCGGTTATCACTTCCAGGTTGCCCACACCGTGGAAGGGTCATTCTTGAGGAACCTGAAAGAGAAAGAGGATTAGGGTAGGTCGTGATGACCTGAGAGTGTGACCGCAGTGCCCAGGGGACAGCTGTTTGAGGTCGGTCAAGTATATTAAGTGTTGCTCCGGTTGTCAGAAGAAGCATCGGCCTCATGGCTTCCGAAGGAACTTGGCTTTCACTATGAAGCGTCATATCAAGCCTTCCAACTCCCAGGGCAGAGTTAAAATGGTTATAGAGGTTTTTACTGGTAAGCTGTTTTTTAGCAAGGTAGTTGTTTTCCGGGATGGGGTTGCTAACCCCATGCCCAACCATCCTCCTTTATCCGGGGTTGGCACATAGAAATGTTCATTATAGAAATAACTACACTGATACCAAACAACGATGGGGATTTTAAAGTATCAGCAATTAAACTTGAATACATCAATGGACATAGCAGACCTTGTTCTAGTAAACTTTAGACATTGATTTCGCGATTATAATTAGCGTTTGAAAGCTTAGTGAATGCGAAAAGGCTTACAAATCATATATTAAAGAACTATAGGTCTGAAAATAATAATGTCATTTTATTAGTTTACTGCAGACGGACATTTGGTTAAGTGGTAGGTTTTAGATATATAATGAAGCTAGCTGTGCTTCTACTCACATTGTTTGTTTAATAGATACTTGGACTTACCAGCTAAGTCGACAATTCAGTAAGAAAGCAGACTAACTGATTAGGTCTGCACAACATCTACGATTAAGGTTTGGAGACATTGGGTGGTATGGTTTAGAATCGATCACAGCAGTGCAGATGCACTCACTCTTCATCCCTTTATCCTGAATCAAAATCCTCCATGTTTAGTCTCCCTCATTACCATTCCTGCTACAATTATTTTAGCTCTTTCGCTGTCTAATTTGTTAACTCTATCTTATAGTGCTGATTTTCGTACGCCTAATCAAGCTAATGAACATTTCTACCAGACCTTGTGTCGACTAAGTTTGATTGATAAAAAAAACAAACAATTTAGAAATGTCTCAAAATAAGTTGTCCAAACAAATGATCATCATGATTCCCGTGAGTACAAAACGTTAGTCAGTCAGTTAGTTATAATGTAGAACTTGGTACGTGTGTACATCAATTCAAGTTGCCATATCTCAATTAGCAGACAGAGATGAAATTGTCGGAGCAAATCCTAAAGTAGTGTAGTAGCAACAGAGTTAATACTAATGGAAAGAACTAGATATTGAAGATAAGATTTTTAAAGAATGTAATTCAATGAACAGGAAACTATGATGAATTCGGAAGCGTTAACTGTGGGTCTTAATGTGTGTATCTAAAGTGAAGATTGATAAACCGATGTACCAACAAATTATGCTTCAAGTTAGCAGGGTATTGTATTTTTCACAATAGAATGGTAGTAAATATCAACCCATTATAGTAAGTTAGTCCACTTGCGAATACTGTTTATCTGCTAACGAAACAAAACGCTTAAGTTTAAATGAAAGTTTTACGCAACTCAAAGTTGCTAGGAAGAGTGAAATGCTTTAAACTGAGTGATACAATCAACTCACTTCACAATAAAATTTTACCTCTAAAAACAGTGGAATCAACAAAGTTTATCCCATTAGACTGAAGAGTTTTTTTGAGTGTGTTACGCCACGTATATGCAACATGAATGCACGTTCAGTGACAAGTCATGTTTGCACGTTGCGCAATAGTTCCATGAATATTCATTATCACCAGATAATCCAACAACGCTGTCAAGTTCATTCAGGTACTGCGATTTCAACCATTCGTGATGTTTAATTTCCCAGTTCTCCTAGAAAAGAAAGAGGACCGTGTAACTCACATAGGATAAATAACGAACACTAATTGGTGAAAAGCATATATTTTTACCTCTAAAACAGTGGAATCAAACAAAGTTATCCCATTAGACTGAAGAGTTTTTTGAGTGTGTGTTACGCCACGTATATGCAACATGAATGCACGTTCAGTGACAAAGTCATGTTTGCACGTTGCGCAATAGTTCCATGAATATTCATTATCATCATCATCATCATTATCATTATTTTTATTACTATTTCCAACATCTTGTTCAGAAGCGATCGTTGTTTGTGTAGTCCCTATGCCAAAGTAATTTGCAGTGGCAAAGCTCTGACCAGTTGAACCTAAAATACAAGCAAAAATGGAATATCAAGTAAATTGATAAGATTGTAGACTACCCAAGTAATGATTTAAGCTATTATGTAGAAATCAGACCATGATTCATTGAAATTTAATGATTTTGCACTTTACAATACGTAGTCAATATTTCACTCCGTAGTCCTGTATTCACTTAAAATTAACAATGTGATTTGGCAAAAAGCATACTATTAAGCACCATATTTCAAAAACCTACTACAAATATATTGAGTGGGAAATAGTTCAAGTTGTCTATGGTATTCTAATGTACGTCCCTGTTCATTTGCTAACCAGGTACAAATTATTGTACTTGGCCGTGAACCATATTCCAAATATAAGGGGTAGTGCCTAAACCGAAATAGAAGGTAAGGCGATTAAAACTACGACTCAGTTCAAATGCCTTGACAACTTAACTATCCTAATCCTAATATACAAGCCTCTCTAATCTTACAAGCTTAAAGTTGTATCCGTGATTGCAAATATTAAGTTTATTCACGTTTATGGAAGTGTGCAGAATAATTATCTCATACCAAACAGTTTACATGATACGTAGCAGAACATGGAGGCTCAAAAATGATTAAAAACAAGTAATGAATAATTACTGTTTTATTTGAAACGTAATTACACGTGAAAAACGTTGGAATTACATAAACATTACTAAAAATCCAGCTGATTTTCTATTAGATACCTGTAAAAATTGTTAATAAAAAACCTGACAAGATATCTTGTGTAAAATAATCCGGTCCATTATACAGCAAGAGATACGTCAGTATATATCTAGATGAATTCTAATCACGATTACAATAAACTATGTTCGATAAATATAAATTATCTTGGTAAAAATATGGATGATTAACTTAGCCAACAAAACAGTAGCAATTAATGCAATAAAAAGTATAAATGTAAGGGAATACTAGTAAGAATGGGCCTAATTAGCAAGTAAGGCAATCTTTTCTGAAGCACAAAAGTGTAGTCATAATGCTGGAAACCTAGATCTCAAGCATTTTTAACACTAAATACTTATAGGAATACCACCTACGTTTGAAAAGTACTGACTACTTATAATGTATCCACTTTAAACAGCGTCCAGATACTTTAAAGACGTAATGTCGCCGTCAAGATGGAGAACAGGTGCCACATAATAAGTACATGTTGCATATTCAAATCTAACTTGTTAAAAAGCACCATGTACTAATCACCAAACAATGGAGAAAAATAAGTGTCGAAACTCACAAATTCTTCAGTACAATGAATCTTTAGCTTAGTCGAACAGTACTTTTGAGGGCTCAAACGATATATGGGTGATAGCTTCTGTCGTAAAGACATAAACCAAGGGTGGACATAACTTTTACAGCCGAACCAATGAGGAACGGAGGAAGCGTTTCAAGGTCACGGCGGACACTTGAAGGCATCATGCTAACAAGAGAGTGTGTTCGAGATCTAATTAGTGATAAAAATCTCATTGTTCGTTTACAAACTATGGGATTGTTTAGAAAACCATTAAATTGTCAATGTGGCAAGGAAATGGCAGTTTTCTGAAAAACAAGGGACACGAGATGGCTGTTGATTTCGTCGTACTGATTGCTGGTGCAAAGTCTTTTTTCGCTCGTTCCAGGCTAGAATTGAAAGAAACCCTCGTTTTAGTAAACGAATGGGTGACTGGCATTAAAGTAACGACAACCGCTTCACTTGCGGATGTTTCTGAAAAGACGGCAATTCAGTGATATGAATACTGCCGTGAAATATGTACCTCTCTGGTATATAGGATAGAGCATTAAACAAGGGACATTGTAAGAGGATTCGCGACAGATCGGCCGCTACACTTCTTCCTCTGGTAGAGAAATACATATTACCTAGAACAATAATATATAGTGACAGTTGTAAAGCCTATCCCTACTACGGATCGCAAGGAAGGATGTTATGGAGCCATCTAGATGAATATTCATATAAAATGCATCACGATACTAAGTGTGAGAAATTTGAAAATAACTTACATAAGTTTTTAGATGACATAAAAACAATATATACTGTATAATTTATCAGTTTCAATTATAAATAATTTATTAGAAATGACGGATTTCTCATTGTACTATGAGTTATAGTTAAGTCTTGATATTATATACATGTAATTTAAGATAAATATTTTGTAATTTACCAAAGATTTTCGTGGGGGAGGCATACTACAAAGAGTTTGAGTTCAGAAATCTCGGTGAAACTAAACTTTGCTGATGACCTTGAGGCGCCTTTTAGCCAATGGGAATGCAGTGGTAGATAAAATCATTTTTTATTATGAAAAACGGTGAAATTCTGATAAAGAATTACACATTATACACTTGCAGTCGATTTGGGACATACTCGATATGTCCCTTTCCTAATGTTCGGTTGTAAATACCAGGAACCTACTAGTAATATTTAAGCAAGTATTACTTACCCATTCGGTTTTTACAGATCTTCATATATTATATTTTCGCTTTCTAATGGCTGTTTTATCTATTTCAACGATTATTCCGACGCCTCCCAGCGACAGAGTTAAGCGTAACATGATTTCTGAGAATATGTCTCTACATTGCTGATACCAATGCACTGCTGATACTTCGCTTACATCTGTAAGAGACGATGCCAGAGTAACAGGCAACTGCATAGCCCATAATACAATTAACATGCAGGTTTGTTTTAGTGTCAGTCTAGACTTGTTAAAAAAACTGCCTATTCTTATTAATTTCTTTCGCCAACAACCATTACAACGAAAGATTACTCCATCTCGACTATCTGCGGATTGTACCTGAGCCATATTGAGCCCACAATCATAAATTAACTCTCTACGAAGTAATCCGAGAGCATGTAGATTGTGAATAGTAACGTTATTATTGAAAAATCTAAACAAACGATCTAAAGAAAGAATTTTGATCTTGAGTGACCGCGCGATCTTGAAACAAATATCTTAATTCTGATTGGCCTTCTCAAGTTCGTCGGCAAAGTTTAGTTTCACCGAAATCTCTAATAAATCACTAAAATTTAGAGAAAATCGTAGGTTCTGATTTGGAGGGCTGTGATTGGTTCATTTCGATTAAGACTTCCAAGGTCATTTTATAGTCGCTCAAGTTCGGCCGTAAAAGTCATATCTACCAAACCAAGGATACAGTAAATTTTAACTCACAATGAGGTATGAACACATTCTCGCTACAACTCGAATCCCCGGACACCGAACTGGCCCATCTTTTGTACATATCATCCCAATCTATCCCAAGTCCTCGGCTTAAATTCACGAATATTTCATACCACTGAGGATTGGTACGAGCGATCCAACTAAGGTAATTATTCCAAGATGCCCAGTCCCAATCTCCAGCTTTAACGTAACGGTCGAAATATTCTTTCATAACAGCATTCGGATCAGAACATGGGTCGACGATCACTGATTCATCAAAATTGAGCCTTTCTTCTTCTGAAATCGTATTCCTTCCAAAGATACCACAATCGACAGCTTTGCCAGGATACGACTAAAACATCGTAAAATAAAATAAAGACATACTTTTTCTTCGTTGTCTCGATTTTCTTCATCTGAGCTTTCACCACACTCAGGATCATTTTGTTGAACAGATTCCAATAATTTGTCAAAATAGCTTATCATGTTTTGGTAGTAGCGAGTGTAGTCGGCAGCAGCAGATGCAGAGTAAGCTGAATTCGAGTTGGCATTTTCAGTAGTTTGACATTGTGCATAACTCGGAATATTTTGAAGGGAACAAACTTCGGCTAAGAAACTATGCTTGATAAAATAAATTATCAAACCTTGGTAAGAGCTGTTGTATGCTACAGTCGTCATGCTTCTTAAACGCTGGATATACTTGAGGTACCTGTGGTACTCTTCGGTTAGCTTATTATACTGGGTCTTGTAATCCTCTGATTTGTCTCCACCATTTGCATACCATTCACGAAGTTTTGCTGAGTAGTGAGAAAAGTAGTCAAACATTTGCTCTTCATAGTTTCTGATCTCAGCCAACTTTTCTGCAGTCAAGACCTGTGTCATGTCAAAGAAATCTTTTGCAAGCTTGTAAAGTGGTGTATTCTAAGACAATGCATTTAATTCGAGTGTGCTTAACCAATCATGTGCTAAACAAGACGTAACAGGTAAAAACGAACAAAACGCTACAAACCTATCGAAACCTGCGCGATCACGAGACATTTAAATCTCCCACTATGTTTGGCCTTAATACAACTTTCAACTTCAGCTTTGCGCTGCAGGATTAGTAAATTGTTGTTCTTTAAGATCTACATCTATAAAAAAGAAGTGTTTAAGGTTTCAGAGAGTGCAGCATTAGTTATATTGTTTCTGAAACAGAGAAAGAAGAGTTAAATCAAGAGTATAGAATAGAACTTGCTCCAACATTGTTATTCCTCATTACCCAAAAATCTTAAATTTGCTTTGATCCATTATTAATCAAAATGTAGGTGTTGTTTCGCAGAGTTAAAAAACCATCTATTCTTTAGGATCTAAATCGTAGACTACACTTACGAAACTCAGTGAAGATTAATATCATCATTAATATAAAGGGACAAAATTTTCATATCTTATGAATGACTTAAATGCGGGTGTATGATTGAATGTTTTGAATGCTATTAATCCTAGATCAAGTGTCAAGCCTGTTATGTGCGGATCAGTTGTAAATGTCAGTGTCGAATGACACGATCAATTAAAGTTGTCTACTGTGACAAGACATACAGGTTTTCTTAGAATTCCTTAGGTGTAATCGTATATATGATACCAGGGCGAAGACTACTAAAAGGCATTTCTTGAGAACAGTTTTACTAATACTTTGTAAAATTTTGCATCATGAAATGGTTAGAGCCCCAGCGAAAATAGCCACCTCTTATTCATCACTGATATGATAACGAAGATTCGCTACCTCATGGATACTGGTACAAATGTCAGCGTTCTGGCTGCGACTTCATTTGATCGTCAACACGATGCTGTATTAGATCTACAGGCCGCCGACAGTAAAGAAATATCCACGTATGGCAGAAGATATGTCTAGTTGAACGTGGGTGTACGAAAGCCCATACACTGGATTTTCACCATCGCTGATGTCAAAATACCTACCATAGGCAAAAATTTACTGAGCCACCACAACTTGCTTGTAGACCCAAGCAAAAAGGATCTAATGGATAGCACTACAAATTGTACGTTCGAGGGACCAGTGTCTTACGAATTCCTTCGAATGCCTTTGGGCGTGAGAAATGAAGCATAGACATTCCAGCATTTCGTGATGGCGTGTTTTGGGAGGCTTGGCTATATCTGTGCATACGTCGGCAACTGCTTGATGGCAAACCCAGATGAGGTAACACATATAAAACATTTAGCATCATGAAAACACTGGCGGGTCCGCTTCGTGAAAATAAAAAGGTGGTCACAATGGATGCAGAGTCAGCGAAAGCTTTCACTTCATCTAAAGAAGCAATGGCCAATACGACTATGCTGACACATCACAATACTAAAGCCCCTGTCATCATCGCGACTGACACATCTGATTCAGCCATTGGCATAGTTCTGCAACAATGGACTGACCAAGCTTGGCAACTTTTAGCAATCTTCTCGAGACGATTAAACGATACAGAATCAAGATACAGCACTTTTAGTCGTGGACTGTTAGCCATGCACTGTGCTGTACGACATTTTCAACACTCCATCGAAGGCCGGGAATTTATAACATTCACTGACCACAGACCACTAACGTCTTCTGTGAAGTCATCTTCAGATAAGTACTCTCCACGAGGAACGCGTCATCTAGACTACATTTTCCAGTTCTCTACTGATATACGACGTGTATACGCAGTTAGCAATGTAGTTGCCGACTCCTTATCGCGAATACATTCCTTGAATCGTATTCAATGAATCAACTTTCTTGAACTACCTCGACTTCAAAGTGGAAACAATGATCTTCATCATGAGTTATCCACAACAACGCTTAAAATGCAAACAAAGACGATTGGGAGAAGTAAGAACTCTAATTTGTAATTCTTCTACAGGTACAGCTCGTTCAATCGTCCGCAGACTTTGTCGACGAATTATCATTAACAGATTGCACAACCTCTCTCATCTTGGAGTTCGTGGCACTACTAAGCTGATTATCCAGAGATTCTTCTGGCCGAAGATGAATAAGGACATCAAGGGATGGGCACGCTCCTGTGTGGCCTGCCAAAAGAACAAGGTAATTCAGCATAATAAGCGCCTTATTGGTTCTTTCCCAGCCTCTGACTCTTGATTTGACCATGTCCACCTTGATCTTGTAGGACCTTCACCGGAACCGAACGGATTCTCTTATCTTCTGACATGCGTGGACCGTTCTACACGCTGGCCGGGAGCAGTTCCACTATAGACATCATCAGTGAGACGGTTGCTAGAGCTTTTGTCGAACACTGGATGACAGCAAATTTCGGTTGTCCATCTAAAGTAACGATAGACCGTGGACGTCAGTATGAATCTGGATTTTACCATTTCCTGACAAAACCCCTTGGAACTATGAACTTCAGAACAACCGCCTTCCGCCCACAATCCAACGGATTGCTGGAGGGATTTCATCGACGGCTGAAAGTATCAATTCCAGCCGCAAACGTCCTTCAGTGGACCAATCCTTTACCACTAGCTTTACTCGGAAATCGCATCATTGTCAACCCGGATGTTGAGTGCAGTGTTGCCGGATTAGTCTACGGAACTACACTTTGACTACCAGGTAAGTTTGTGAAAGTTAATTCCACCTACACAAACCTGGATACCAATTCTTACGTGAACCTGCTTACGAATACTATGTGTTCAGTTAAGCCAGTCGAAACTCGACAACAATCGACAGGCTTTCATCCAACCCGCGTTAAAATATAGCGCTCACGTTTTTGGACGTCGTAGTGCTCTACACTGACCTCTCGACGCTACTTATGAAGGGCCAAACAAGGTCTTGAAACGGAAAACAAAATACTATATTGCCGACAAGAATGGCTACGAGGAGAACGTCATCATCGACTGCCTCATATCAGCCTGCCTAGAAAACGAACCTTTAATATCGAACTCGTCACAATACCCTCTAAAAACTTGACATGGACGTAAATACCACGCCTTAGGCAACGGCCAACAAGTATGAGGAATCGCCGAGACCTACACTTTCTTGTAGAAATGTACGATTTCCAGAATACTACTGGGGCGATAAAACCCGCTTTTGAATAATTAAGTTCAACGCATTCTGATGTAGTAAATCGATATTTACATCAGTAGGTGTACACAGGAAACAGTTCTTCCTACAGTTAACTTCGCTTAAAACCATAATTATCAAAGAGAAAATGCTGCTTACTTTTATCGCATTACTCTGGCTTAATCAAAGTTTATTCATCATCTAACTTAGTGTCACCATGAGCTCTATTAAGAGCAGGAGCTTGGGCTATTTAATTCTGCTTCTATACAATAAAAATTAATTAATTCTTGCCAAACTCATGTACCTACTAGCATTTACGTAATTAAAATGTTTTATTGAGGGGGAGAAATCTCTACTTGGTGGTGCGGTGGGATTTCTTTGAAAATGTGATACCCTGGTACAGATACCAATTTACTGGGTGCCACTAGCAGCTGTGATTACGCCCTTTAAAATTAGTGCGGTAAGCCTGAAGCCTGAGCTGCGCTTTCACCCGCGCTAACACATTTTTACACAAAAAGCAATAATCCTAGTTATATACTCACCACTACCTACTAAAATAGTACTGTAGCAACTTAGCTTGACTAGTTAAAAATTCACTTCAAAACTTAAGCATACGACAAAACAATTAGGCTCCAGTATTGATTTACTTCCTTATTCTGCATAGGGATTATATTTCCTATTAGCTTATATTGAACGTTGAGAATTATTTATGTGTTTAAATAACTAGAACCGCGCTCCACTGTCCCATGCCCACGCTACTGAATAAAGACCTATTCCCATAATACTCTGGATTCTTGTGTCACTAGATCGGGATATACCTAGGCGCTAAAGTACTACACACTGAAGTCTGACTTTGGTCTGTAGAACACAGTGAAAGCACAGTGCACACATACCACTTAACTGTTCAGTAAGATCCTATTTGAACATGGCTCGAAATAAGGCCAAAAGGTCCAAGACTGATAACCGTTCCCCCCTCCTCGAACCGTGAATTTTTTCCTAATGACCTATTTATCATACACCACTTGTCAAGACTATGAATCTGACTGGTCTGAACAGTGACATCGCTGACTATAAATGTAAAGTCGAGGATGTGCAATTAGCGCTTACCAAAATACAGTTTATCTTAAGTGACCTGGCCTCGTTAATCTACTTGTATGGAAAATACGATGACATATAAATAGATAAGACAAAGCAAGCTGAAATATTCTATGATTTCATTGCAGCAGAAGCTGTAAAGCGACTCACCCCGCTTCACAAAGCTATCGTCTACAATGTCCCCGAGAACTTTTCACTTGGAAAGGTTAGAGCGACGTTACTAAAGGCTAGTGGCATGTTTCATATTCCATGCGAATGTAATAGACTGCTGTAATGCAATAGACCAGCTGCCCAATTTCATTCCACTTTGCATTCTCTCTTAATTGCAAAAGCTTTTTAAAATTAATAGATTATATTGGATCTGGTAGTGACTCCAAAAACATACTAATAGTTGCTGATAAAACGCCTTTACAACATAGATCCCCCCAACCATTACGATGCCGTTGCTTCTAACATAACAGATTCCAAATTAGAATTAACTTCTCTAAACAAATTTTCCAAAACGAATCCTACAATGCTCCCTAGTAGTAGTACAACACCACAAAGACTATCCACGCCACCAATTAAACTGGGAACCGAGAAGCCACCTAGACCATTCGTACCTAAAACCCCACCCAGTATAGAAACACCTCAGCAGCTCTCACAACCACCGAAAATGGCAGTTTCCTAATAGACCTAGGCATCAATTTCGAGAGGACTACAATTATCTCTCGAGATAAAGAGACAAACAGGGTACAATCATACATTTTAATCCACCATTCTACCGTTAAAATGGAAACGTAAGTCATGTCTTATGCTTACAACACGCATAATATTCTCCCTATCAATAAGGCCCAGAATAGTCCCATTTTTAACATTCCGAAAAATAAAACAAGCGAGGGACGCTAAATCACTAGGGAATATAGTGAACCACAGCTCTGTCAAATTGACCACTGATGCATCAAAAGTAATGAAAAAAATAATCAAGGAGGGATTACTCCAATGTTTACTTAAGAACAAACTTCTCTTCCCTTCCCAACATAGTTTAAAGACTAGGTCATGTGACATGCCTGGTAAACTACCTAGATGACATAACTACATAACGAGACGAAGGGCTCCTAGTTTTCGGTTGATTTCTCGACTTTAGTAAAGCTTTTGACAAGGTCCTACAAAAACGACTGTTCATTAAACTAAAGGCATTCGGGGTCAAAGACCCACTTTACCCATTGTTTGAATCCTTCCAGGAAGGAAAACAGCAGACAGTGCGGTTTAATAACAGTTTATCATAACCTAAACCAATTACCGGCGGCGTTATACAGGGAACTGTACTGGGCTCCCTACTGTTCATTATATACATAAATGGCATAAATAATGTTATAGAATATGGCCGACTGTATTTGTATGAGGACGATCTCAAGGTAATATAAAGCTCTAAACCGGATGCTACAGAGGAAAGTGTGACTAGTTCAAAAGGACCTCGATAGCCCAATTGCCCGTAACTGAAACTAGCTACTATTACTTGACTACAGTAAGTGTGAACTCATGTACATAGACGACCATAGCCCACAGTTCGTGCTTTATCTAAATGGGTCCAAGGTCCAAATACTCCAACCAACAAGCTACTTTGCCATAAAATATCCTCGCATCTTAAAATTTACGGAACACGCCTTCTCTGTAATATTTAAAACTAGATGATTAATAAGTTTTCTCCCTAAAAACTTTTATACAATCGAGGCTAAACCTACTTCATTTAGGGCATATGTAAGACCTGCACTCGAGTATTGTTGGTTTATCTTTTCAAGCGTAAATAACATAAATAGGATATGTGTAGAAAGGGTACAATGTTTTACACGTCGAAATCTGGGAACTGACATAACATGAACTACACGACTCGATATAAAACAATCTCTTTAGAACCCTCTTGTCATCATCGACTACAATAGGACTTAATATTTTTCTATAAAATAATCAACGGAATTTCATTCTCGACTTTTCTTCGCGGAACCAAACACCTAGATACGATCTCCGGAACTATCGCTGTAAGTTCCTCATCGTAATCTACAGAAACTCTGGAATAAAGTGCCGCAAAACATTAGCACTACTAGCTCTATCCTAAGACTAAAACGACTAATCACTCCATATGTAGAATTTAAAGATATGTGCCAATTTTTTGACGACTTATTACTTAACCTCTAGTCAGTCAGCAATAGCTCATTAGATATTTAAAGCCGTAAACACTACAATCATGTATGTAGTAGTAGAAAAAACAAAGTAAAGAAGATCGTGGTTTAAAACTGATTATATTTCTGCTACTGATTCAGTTTTTCTTTCCATTTCATATATTCTTCTATTTCACCGTCTCCCCAAGTTTGTGGGCTGCTCTCGTAGGGAATCAGTTATCTTTAAGCAACTTTCTCCTAACGCTGGTCGGCAACGTAATTATTGCACCAACAACTCACCGCTCAAAAACAACCTGCATAGATCGGCTCTTTTATCCAAATTTCAAACACTTTAAGCCTCATACCATATCTGGATAGTCTATATGGTTCATCCCGTTTAGTGACAGCCATTTCCTGAAATCACCGCACCACAGACGAAAAGCTCGCAGTCGTTTGTTGGAAGTGGTCTATGGTACAAAATATTCATCTGGTATCCTAGTACTGTAAACTGCGAAATTTGTTATCGTTGGGCCTGAGCTTAATTAATACCTTTATATAGTATGAATTCCATAGCAGTGACTGTCTATCAAAACTCTTTTAAGAGTCATATCATTCTGATCATAATAATAATAATAATAATTTATTTCCTGAATATCAGGAGCAAGCCATTTTTACAGGCAAGATCAACAATATCATATCAGATAGTTAAAATGGTTTAACTGTTATGCAGACTTATTATACAATGATGTACAGATATATTGGAATGATAAACTTTGTTTTAAACTGGCATTTATCTAGCGTCCATTACAAACATGGCCCCGGGGCGACCTTGTGATGCGGGAGAATAACAGGATGGGTTCTTGTCACCAATACGAGGAGTTACATTTTGACAGAAAATGTAGACGTCCAACCTTTTATGTAATATAAACCAATCTCCAAGTTCTGAAAGGAAAGAAGGAGGACAAACAGCAGAACGGAGCAACATTATTATGACAGCTATACTTTTCTGATTATTTAAGCAATCAGAAAAGTATGACTGTTTGAACTGGCAAATATCTGGATATTAAAGCTTATTTGGCAAGTTTTAAATTTTTATCCTTGATAGGTTGGCTATTTCGGAAGTGTACAATAGTATTGTTCAGATCGGGTCATTGTGAAAGGTAAGGCTTCATAAGGTTAATGACATATGCTTGAGATATGAGCCGTGAACTCGTATGCTAGATATGAGGTGGTCCGTGACTTATCATGTCTGGATTTCTAGATAGTTCAGGAAAGAGTTTCTGGGTTCCTTTGGTATTAAAAAACAAGCTTATCATGCGTTTAAATTTTGGTAAATTATCACAGGAGCGGATAGAAAGTGGTAACCTATTCCATAGTAAACTGTACAATGTTATAAAAAAATTATTTCGTGATTTGTGTTTGCATTTTTCGGTATATAGTGTCTGTAAACTGGTATGCTCTCATGTACAAAATGTTACATGAAAATAAAACGACTATTATTTTATGTACAATGGAGCTGGCCTTCGTTTTCTGAAAAGATAAATAATTTGTACACTGTATGACATTACGCATATGGGGTTACAGGCTTTTACCGAAGTACATGCAACAAAAGAATTGTTACTTCATAGTGGACAGGAGGGATGGACATACATGTGCATACAATCGATTGCAAAGGTAGCCACATGGCCTTGTAGCTTAACTTCATGCACTTGAATTTCCTAATGTTCATCGAAGATAAAATAACAGTCACCGGTACCATCTCCGTAACAATTTTAATCAACTTTCAGTGTAAAGTCTTTGACTCTTCGTTCACTTCATATGTAGAAAATATATTTCTACATACTTCTTACTAGGTGAACTATCCGCTGGTGTTCATGCTTGCAGTTTCACTGGGTAAATTAAACATATTGCGAGTACCACCTAAGCTAAATTACTCACAGTTTTCTGCAGACGCATCACAACACTATTCACGATTTGCCCGCATTGACTGACAATTTGCTCTAAACTGACTGGTTATTATTTCAGGCGACTTCGTACTGGGGGACTAGAGAAGTGTCTCATACAACTTATTGTTAAGTCTGTAAGACGTAGACTGGTGACAGCCTGCAAAAAGCGGATCTTTAAATTCCTTACTTTACATTGTTTATCATTAGACATATCACCATTATTCCGCAAAACAACACAAGGGAAATGTAAGATAAGCAGATGTATAAGATCACCTCCATGTCGTTAGCAGTCAAATAATAATTGCAGGTTAAGTTGAACACTTTGACAAACGTGTACATATACACAGAATGTAAACTGAGAAGAAGACATATGTTTAGACTGGTGACGCACATTATTACCGTATGTGTATAGTTCTGAAAGCATCGACGAGTATCAATCCTGGATGAGCAACAGTTTTGACATCGCGACACTTGCAAGTCACCATGCTACAAAAGGTTGGTGTGACTCACATTATTTCCCCACTGTCTATCATATTTACCCCCCTCCCGGCGTTATAAATCAATACTCCATCCTTCCTCTATATTTTTCACTTTCCGGTGGTTTGCATCATCATCGTATTTTTACTATATATACGAGTTCTATTGATTAATGACCGTGGCTATTCTCAGGTACCACATCTTGGACATCCCCTGACTTACACATTCATAAACGAGATCCACCCAACATTAGGCTCTCAGTGAAGTTTGCGTCTTTTATGTATTCAGATACCGATACATAACACTGAGTATAGCTTAGGATACCTTTGTCTGAAAGAGAAGCTCTTATTCGCTGTTCTAATACATTACTCTAATATACCGTTATGAACCCCACTTTTCACTATCTTTCAGTCGCTCTGCAACTATTGCCACAAGGTCATATCTCGTACCATGAACCATATCTAACAATTTTTCAAGAAATACAACTGTTACTTTAAAGACTCCTTGTATATAGAAAACTTTAAGTCCATTTTTGCCATTCGCCATATTATATACTCACTTCTTAAGGTGTTTCTTCCTTGACGCCATTATGACCATGCCTGTACACTAGAGTAGAATCTGTGGGGATTTTCAACATTTATTTCTTTATTTCTAGGAGTTACTGGTCATGGTATCGTTTTACTTGAAACAACAGATAAAATCACTGTCTATGGATAACGATAGTTCGTTTAAGTGTAGATTGTGGCTTTTAGATATTAACAAGTTTTACGACTCAGAACAATTTTTTAGCTTTTTCCAAAGGCTAAATTTTCTAGCAACGAATACTTACTGGCTTTACACTCAAGATACTTGTTGGCAGTCAGTGACCCTCATTAAACTAGAAGATTTTTAAATTATGTAGGGGAACTTCACATATGGTACTACTTGATTATATCAAATTATTTTCGTAATGGCTATATCTCGTTCTAAATCATTGTGTGACTGGAAAGTTCTAAAGTTCTGAATTTTTAAAACACACTTATTCTATTAGACGCAGATTGCATTTTTGTTTGGTCGTTCTAAGATTGTTGTCACAGGACGTTCACCTAATTTCTTATAAAGGAGTCATCACTGTATGATTTTTGAAGGGGCATTTCCAGAAATAAGTTTTCTGTGGACGATTAGTATGTCTGTGTTACTTTCTGGATGATCTTTATTCAATGTTTCACATCAGTCTAGACAATATATTGCTAACTCTCATCTTGATTTAGTTTCCTGTTTTATAAGCACCACTTCCAATTTGCTACGGAGTAGTATGAAATATAGCGGTTGTTTCTGAAAGACGGTTCTTAGGTAAGTAACTGCTCCACAACCAGACAAACGTACCACTGAATGTGTGTATTTACACTTTGGAATCGTCATCAGCACCTTCCCTTAGGACCTTGCCCAATGTGACATTTTCTACCCTCCATTTTCGTCACATAATGACATTCCACAAACTCAGCGGTTGATCCCATCCTAACTGAGCTTTCTGTACTCCTTACAACGGCTCCTGGTTTAAGAGGTTTGATGATGCAAAAAGACCTGGTAGGTTAAACATAGATAAACAGTAGAACATATGACTTACCTTGTCAATGAATTCCTATCAAATCAAAAATGAAATCCAAAGCATTAAATTTTGCACCCCATTCTAAACCAGGCGTACCACGGGTTGTGCCATAAAAGGAAAGTATATCAACATTTGATGTTTAATAGCCATGCCCAGGACATATGGTTGTGGTTTGATCCGAGTGAGATATATATTTCTTCATTTTAAAGACTCGTAGGAACAATAATTCGCTTTCCTGCCTAGAAAGTGATATCAAACAATCATTGACGTAGGAATCACCTTCTAGGGCACCTTGAAATCCAAGACCGAACTACTTCGGTATTTGGTATTCTCCATATGCCCAGAGCCTTATTTAGAACACGTACTCATTAACGTAGCCGTCCCTCTACCTCTTTGCTAATAGGTACGACTGTATCTTCTCCTTCATTGTTAGATTAACCCGTTGCATGGCAGCTCCACACGTAAGTGATGTTTAAGTAGAAATTGTGGCCAAAGTACTTGTGGTAAATTGGGTGTTATAGCATCCACCGCTACAGATCATGGAGCCAAGTTCCAGAGTTTTCCTTTCCAGAAGCTGACAGAGCCCCCCAGTCTGATGCAAATGCGCATGATCATTTACCATTCACTTTCAAGCGACATGGCATAATATCCATGCCGTCAACAGTAAGCTGCTATTGGAGCCACGTGAGATAGCAATGACCTGGCTACTAAGTATATTATAATTATACTAAGGATACTATCCACAAAAAAGCAGGACATTAGGTGTTGAGCATCAAAGTCAGTTTATGGAACTACATTAGGATCCACTGCACAGGATAATACTGCCCAGTGTAGGCAACTCGATTACAGTACCGACGGAACAACAAATGGTAAGTATTTGCTACAAAACGTTTGCATCCTCAGTAATGTTTCCACTGAGCATAAACTCAGGTTGGAGTCTGCACAACGTTGCTTTACTTTTCTTATTCTTGGGGCTGATCGTACTCTAGACTATAAAACTAGATGCACTAAGTTAGGACTAGATTCCTTATGGAGGCGACGACTAAAATTAATCTCCATATAAAAGATATTGAACAAATTAGCATTTTTATTGTCTAATACAATTCAGCTCGAGGAGCCTTCTTGCTACAACCTACGCAATTCAGCCTCGAAAATAAAAATATTGCATTCTAAATCTGCCTTTATATGAATTATTTTGCAATTAAATTCTCGGGAATCTGGAAACATTTGCCTCAAGCCGTTCGGGAAACAGATTCACTTCCTTTATTTGTGCGACATGTTGGTAATTCCATCTCTTCTGATATCTCATTAAAAATGTTCACACCAGCTATTGTTTCTTACTCCATTGGCGAAATATTAAGAACTCTGAACGTGTGAGCACCACTCACCTGTATTAGTCATATGCTAGTGTTCTTCCTTTTTAATCAGCCTATAAGCATAAGTGGTATGTCGGAAGCATAAATACTAATCCAGCCCATTAGCTTTGTTAACCCCAGAATACTAGTGCTCTTTGTTTTGTGTTCTTTCTTCTTTTGTCTTTCCTCTAGTTGTAGAAGGTTATGTGCAAGACAAGTATGGAACTTACTGCACAAAACTATTGCCTTCTCCTTAACACCCAAGTTCCAAGTACCCTTGGTCCTATCCCACGTCTGGACATGGTCAGTGACCCATTCTACTAACCTCAGCCGCTTTGGGGAGTTGCAACAGATTGGTCAAGAAGCGCGGTTCTTTGTCATATAAGGACCATGCCTCAACACATATAATTGGTATCCTAGTACTTTAAACATTATTGTAGTTGGTTCAGTTCTAAATTAATTCCTTTATATGTCACAAAAGTCCTGTCAGTAACACTTCGTCGAAATATTTGCATGTTTGTAAACGCATATCATTCTGATCATGCCTGTGAACTGGCCTGCTCTCATGAACACAACGATAATTGAGAATAGAAGTTATTTATTTATCTATGAACCAACACATGTATTATCAGAAGGGAAGAAGTACAGCAATTTCTAAAACCAGTTTATAAAAGCTCGTATAACGTTTTGAAGGGGAATAACAAAGTTAGTGTAGTCTACAAGTATAGGAAAGTATATACCTTTAGCGGTAACAAAGCAAAATAATAACATGGTAACAGTGAGTAGTGCAGCAATCACACATTCTGTTGCGGCATAAAGGCTTCAGACACATCAACTAGAAGCGCCTTAGAAGCATAATTCAGAAACAGGGGTCATGCTATCGGCCGGATACATTCACTGATCTAAGCTCCTAGTTGGTATTATCATTTGTTAAGCGAATGCCTGCATTTACTATGTTACGTGCTTTATGTAAGTTTAAATTTTATCCTGATCCATGTTGAAGAACTACGATCGTTAAAGTAGGCATTTGTATACATGGTTCAACAGGAACAGGTATGTCAAAAAAGTTGAACATTGGTGCCACTAAGTGTTGTTTAGTTGAATCGAGTCCCACTGTTGTTGGTCCTGGGACGATTATGCGAAAGTTCGTTTTCAGAAACTATTGTTGTTATTATATGCTTTACGTATTTGTGCATTCTTACGACAAGAAGTTGCAGCAATTAGTCGATTTTTGACCACCTATTGTTAATCCATTAAGTTGTCGAATAATAATCAAGGTCGATACTCGATTAGTTGGAAGCGCTTGTTAGGTAGAAGAATCACAACAGTATTCTAAACTCCAGTAACCATTCGGTCGTAGCAAGTCACTTGGTTGATTTGACGAGGATTATATATTTGGCGGACACCGATTTTTCAACCTTTGCACCGTTGTATTTTTACATATTCCTTCTTCCTCTCTCTCCCTATGTGTATGTAGATTCAGACAAGCATGTGTGTGGCACCAATTATATTTTTCTTTTGGTTGCACAGGTAAGGTTGTCAGTACACATAAACCAGTACCAGCAATGTATACTTGTTGTTATATAAAATGTTATTGCTTTATTTACGTTTCTTCTTTTAAAATAAGTTTGAGCTGTACCTATTCATAGACATTCAATTATTTGAATTTTTCCCCTCTCAACGTTTATTCACATTACTATAGGAAATTTGTGACAATTGCAATTTAATCATATTTTGTTTCAACAATCCACAACCTTAGCATCTCAAATACTGATACAAAATAAATAGCTTTTATTCTCAAGTATCATTTTGTATAATGGAACATGCCAATTTACAGGCATGATCAGAATGATATGGGTCTACATACATACAGGGATTTTCATGGCGTCAAGGTCAGGACATTAATAACATACGAGGAAATGAATTGAGAACCGAACCAACGGCATCAAGATTTACAGTACTAAGATACTAACATATGCATTGTATTGTGGTGCACGTATGACTGAGAACCGCGCGCTTCTTGATCGGGGCGACACGATGCCGATATATGTGTGCGTGGGGGGTAACTTCCCTCCTACAACATAAGCTCTTTAAGCTTCTCTCAACATTCTTCCAGGTTCGCATTAGACTTGCCTTCATTGTAAGGAGGCAGAAACGGCACTAGCAACCACTTAGAGCCCCTTCGGCGCCCTAGTCTTTGTTACCGCACTCCCCCTCGTGGAAGTGAGGCACTGTCCTATGTGCCACTACTTGGGATTTGATATGCATCTCTACCCTGTGATGGCGTTCCATATTCTGCGACGACGGCGGTGTGTTCGAAGAAGAGGAAGTAGTATTAGCTGGCTTCAGGTGATTGTAATGGGCAACAAAACGTTGTTCGGTCTATGCAGGTGCTGGAGTACGAAGGTGACTGGCAATCTTTTGGCAACAACAGCGAGTGGACCTTGCCATGATGCATGCAGCTTAGTGGACTGACCAGGTGGGCAAGTGGGCCGGTGTAGCCATACACGATCGCCGACTCTATACTCCATTTCGTGACTTTCTCCGTCATAGCATTCTCCCTGATGGTTGCTAGCGTTTAGGTAATTCTTGTGTGCTAGCCGTTAAGCAGTGACCATCCTCTTATGGAGACTCAACGTAAGGAACATATTCTTTCTCTTCAACTTCTCAAGGAGGCAGTGAAATCTCGATAAGTAACTTCAGTTGGTGCTTAAAAAGGAGCTGTGCCAGTGAGAAGCTGGTGGATGAATGTACATAGGACCTGTACGCCAGCAAACATTGTGTTGAGCTCCTCTTCGATATTCGCACACATAATCAGACTCTAACAGGGTCCCCTGCCAACGTGCTAACTGTCGATCTGCATTCCGGAAATCGCTGAGCCACTGTAAAACTTTGTGATCTGTCCGAACACGAAACGGACGTTCCAAAAGGTAGTGCTTAAAGTACTTCATGAAATATAATAACGCTAACATCTCCCGTCAAGTAGTGAAGTAATTTATCTCTCTTTTGTCTAACTTTCGGCTTCTGTACGAGGTAACCTTTTCTTATCCACCTGGAGAGATTTGAGACAACACAGTCTTAGTGGCATGTTTGCTGGCATCCTTATCTAGTGTAAATAAGCCAGCTTCCAGTAATGTGTCAGGGAGCCCTAGGTTCGGAGCAGCTGCAGGCTTAGCTTTTAACCCTTTAAATGCTGACTTGCATTCTGTTGTCCACAAAAATTTCCCCCCTCTTTTCTGGTAAACGGTGAAGTGGAACCGCATTACTAACAAAATTTGCCACGAATCGAAGACAGTACAATGCAAGCCCCTTAAAACTTAACTTCGGCTGCCGATGTGGGAGTTGGCCAACTCTACACAGCCTGAACCTTGATACTATCTGTCTGAACCCCCTGTAAAGACTAAAACTACTGATAACGTTTGAAGGTCAACGTAGTTTCTGTATAGGTCCAGCTGGTTTGTGAGTCACACATGAATTCGCAATAGGAAATCCAAAAACACAATTTAGTGGTACTATATTTAACAATAAAAACAAATTTAGTGCACTAACCTCAACAGTTCCTCTTCCCAATACAGCCAAAGGGACTCAAGTAAGTTGCACAATTAATCTATAACACAATAAATAGGTAGTGAGTAGACATCAGTTTAGTTACTTGTCCAAAGAGAAGTGTTCCGAACATATAAGGAGCCAAATTGTAACTGCACCCAATCAATTAGATCAAATCACTCAGTCATAGACAGGCAAAATATGAAGCCAGTATGGCTTACATTAAGACCTTGAAACTCAATAAAACGAAGCTGAAGACCAATGGCATGTAACATATGCTAACAATAAAGGATATGTAAGAACCTGATTGTGAGTGAAATCCCATACTGCTATAATAAAAAGGGCATATAGAAAGAAACAAGATCTGCCACAGAGTCAAAGCACAACAAAATAACAAAATACAAGTTAAGGGACTGCTCAATACAAAAAACACGGAGGGATTGCCGGTGCGTTAGTCAACCCGAAGGGCATGGTCTTAAATTCGTTTAAGCCTGTGGGCATTACAAAGACCGTTTTCGATCTGTCTTATTATTATTATCTCTACTTGTCAATAACCGAAAACTAAATCTTAGGTGGAGAAACATTGTGCTCTTCCTAACTCATCTAGAGTCGTATCCGTTCGAGGTAGTGGAAAGGAGTCTCGCTTCGTAATTGCATTGAGATGACAACAATCCACGCTCAAGCGGAGTCAGTTGTCTTTCTTTTTCACTAAGACTATGGGGGACACCCATGGTGAGTTAGATGATTTAATAACCTTCTGCTTCAGCATCTCCTAAATCATCTTATCTGACTCCAGCTGGTGGTGGATCGGCACTATTCGAGGGTACTGCTTAATAGGTTTATGGTCGCCTGTATCAATTTGATGCCAAGCAACTTTATTTCGTCCCACCAGACCATTCTCTAAAAACACCTCTCTAAATTCCATCAATACCGACACCATTCTATTTTGAGTTTGTCGATCTAAGTGAGAGTCAATAGAAACTTTATCCATTACAGATTGTTGGTCAAACGCGTCTACAGCTCCCTTGCATCTAGGATAAGCAGCTGAGGCTATGGGCACTTCATGTCTGCCGAGCAAAATACAGGACATCAAGGAATCTACTAAGGCCCGATTTTGTCGTAGGAAGTCGACTCCATAGATGATATCCCAAGTGATGTAAACGCACACTAAAAATAGGTTGTTCATGTGAAAGTCCACCGTATTTCAGTGTCAGAGTGGTTGGGAACTGCGCTTGGATTACAGTGCCATCTGCTGTTACTAAATGTTGACCCCGTGCAGCACGTTCTAGTGTAACTCCTATGTTAGACACGAAAGATCGGCTTACTACCGACGTGGACGCCCCGGAGTAGACTGACACCATCGTCTCCATTCCCTCAACGCGCCATAAGATGGTGACTGGTGTAAAATGATGACCATTAAATACAGACACGCAATACTCACGCTCACCTGTTTGAATTTGGCAGTTATGACCACATTTCACTGGAAAACTTGTTGAGCCGTTTACAATAGTAGCAGCTTCGTTTTGCAGGTTGTGCAGCATGAAGCGAGTTGCTCCTTCCTCTGGATACTGGTCTTCGGCGGCCATGTAATGCAAATAGTGTGGGGTTTCTGTTTTTGTCACCACATCTTCGAAGCGTTGGGCTATTTTGAGGGCCTCTCATACACACTGAACTGGAAATCTGAGTGACTGTAGCTATAAGTCTCTATCCTGCAGACCTTGAGTGAACCGGGAACAGACCACCTCTTCTCGCACCGCCACAGACACCGAGGGTAGCGTACGTAACGCCAAATAACGTAGTTCATGTAGGTAATCGGCGGCTGGCTCATCTTGATGCTGCTGTCTAGCCAGGACATGTTCCAAATAGCGTGAAACATCTTAGAGACTCCCTAAAACACTCATCCAAAATGACCCATCTATCCAGTACCGAGTTCGACTTAGAGAAACCGGCTGCGGTAGCTCGCAGCATCATGCCTTCACTGAGAGCCAACATCATCTGGCCGAAACACTCTCCAGGTAGGCACCCTTCGAGTATTGTCTGCAATATCAGTTTCCAGACTTCATAGTCACCTCCGGAAGTTAGTACTGGGATATTGTGGAATAAGAGTTTTATGCATCGGGGGCGGCGTGACTGGTGGTGGCAGCCTTGGTGCGAGGACAGGAGGTTCATCAGAGCTTCGGATGTTTTATGTTTTTGATCCCACCTCCATCACCAATATTTTGTACCTACAGAAATGAGATATTCAACAACACAGAAGTCACTTTAAAACACGGGTGTTGGAAGAAACTGTGGTGAACTGGAAGAAGTGATATATTATTCTAACAACAAAGTACATACATATATAGTGTAATTATCGCTGGGGTTCCAAATGTGTGTGTGGGGGGGGGTAACTTCCTTCCTGCAACCTAGACCCATCAAGCTTCTCGCAACACTCTTCCGGGTCGGCATTCGACTTGCCTGCATTGTAAGAAAGCAGAAACAACGTTAGCAACCACTTAGAGCCTCTGCAGCGCCCTAGTCTCAGTTACAGATATTTCACTATTTCTTACACATATCTATATTTTAGTAAGGGACCATGGTAACTTCAGTATTTGCTCGTTATTTTTAAAAAACAGAAACAAATGCTAAATTAACTGTTTTTTTATACCTAAGCACTACATTGTTATTGAAACATTTTATATTGTTTAGTTGATTTATTTGTGCGATGAACAGCTCACTTGTTGTTGCGACCTTTTTAACCGTCAGCTATTCATTCGTAAGTTATTGTATCAATAAACGTCCAATCCATGTTTTGTTTTGACTTATGATATACGCTTATTGGTGAAACTAAACTACACCGACGACCTTGAGGTACCTTTTAGCCAATGAGAATGCAGTGGTAGATAAAATCATCTTTTATTATGAAAAACGAAATTTTAAAAAACGATTACACATGATACACCGTTTTCATATGATTTATGGACTTTTGGATGAAATGTCCCTTTCCTAATGTCCGGTCGTAAATACCAAGAACCTACCAGTAACTTTAAAGGAATTATTACTTACCCATTCGGTTTTTACAGATCTTCCTCTATTATATTTTCTCATCCTAATGGCTGTTTCATCGATTTCAACGATTCTCCCAATGCCTCCCAGTGACAGATTTAGGCGCAACATAATTTCTGAGCATACGTCTCTACAGTGCTGATATCATTGCACTGCTGATACATCGCTTACATCTGTAAGAGACGATGCCAGCGTGACAGGCAACCGCATAATCCACAATACAACCAACATGGTTTGCCTCAGTGTCAGTTTAGACTTGCTGATAAAACTACCTGTTCTAAATGACTTTTACGGCAGCAGCCATTGCAACGAAAAGTTACTCCATCTCAACTGTCTGTGGATTGTATTTGAGTCATATTGAGGCTTCAATCACAAATGAACTCTCTACAAAGTAGTCCGAAAGCCTGTAGATTAGAAATAATGATGTCCTCATTAAAAATTGCAATAAGCCGATCTAAAGTAGGCATATTGAACTTAAATGCACGCGCGACCTTGAAAGTAATAACTTGATTCTTATTGGCCTTCTTAAGTTCGTCGGCAAAGTTTAGTTTTACCCGCTTATTTTTGACTGAGTTCTATTTTGGTCAGTTGGAGAGCGAAGCGTATATCGTTTGATGTATCATCTAAGAAAGGTTCGATGTTTCAGCACCCGGTAAACCAAAACATTAGGCCACATTAGGTTTTTTGTATATAAACGCTGGGTCACATACATCCACTTTGGGCCAAACGACTGAAACATTCGGCCATCTGTCTGAACCGGAAATTTGAGGTTGGGCCAAACGTAAGCATTGGGCCAGACGTACGTAACAGTTGGGCCATTATTATGTGGAAAATGACAAACTACTTATAGTTTGTGAGTAGCTTAATACTTTTGACGTTAAAGATCGTTTAAGGGTGAACTGTGATTGCCAAATTTACCTTACTTGTGATATGTAAATAGTCAAATTACCATTCGGTGACCATAATTTAAAGAAAAAACGCAACAACGGGTGGCACCAATACTTCTTCATATATTAATTGTTATTATGATCTGTTGCTATGTTTGCTTTCATTTCTTGTACTGTGTAATTGATTTAATAATCATGTTCGATCTGTTCATAGTTAGTACTATCATCGGCATCTGTCTGTTCTTCACCACACTCAAGTAACCAGCTATCGCTTATTCATACAATATGCAAATCAACTGCAGTTTAAAACATCTCTTTATCAGTCTAACTGTTACGCAACATTCTTGTGATTATTTTCATACTATAATAAAAAATTACTTGCTACCATGTGATCAAATCTTCGGTGAAACTAAAATGGATGAATAACTTGTAAAGACAACTCAACTATATACGACCACAGCTATGGTATATGATATACCTAAAGGGAAAACTACATTCACTAAGTTGCCTCTATCCCGTTCCTAATGACATTATAGGCTTATTCCGTTATACAAATTCAGTGGTACAAATACAGTTTCACGAAGATTATGTTTAGATTAGAAAAAAATAGATTTCATTTATTCTAGTAGAATCATATTGACAATATAGAGAATAAGTAATTCAGCTGATGGTATAAAGTAGGCTGTAACAAATGTAATGATGGTAACTATTTAGTAAACAATTGTATGTGTAGAACAATCAAATGATCAATGTAAGTAATGTAGGATGAACACAGAAGCCGATAGACTGCAAACACTATTTTTATTACCAGTCAAGTGAGTATTTGTCGTTGCCTATGAACGACTAACGAATGAATTTATAAGTTAGTCAAATATTTAGGTAACAGCAAACATAGCACGAACGTCTTAGAGTTGGTTGATGAAAGATTAGTATTAAAACACTGACAGTTGAAATATACTGCATCAGTAAATTTCCCGCTTATGCCTTGTTAGCTTCACGTTTTGTAACGCAAGAACGACTACGCACCCTTCTAAATATGTGAGTGGGTAATAATCTGATCCCTACAAGGGTTATGACCTGTATGATGTAATAGTAACCCCAAATGTATGCATAGATAAACATGCCTTATTGTGAATGGCACATTGTCTAACACAAATTTAATACCACTTAACTGGCGTTCTATTTGCTCCAACCTCGTCGTTATTTCGCTTTATTTAAATATTATTATTAATTTACAATCAAAGGCTGGTGGTTGAGAACACAAAGCCTGGAGTTAGATGGGTAGTGGAAGAATTCATTATTGCTGGAGCAGCAGGTATGTCGCTAATTTATTTCATGCATACATCAGTTAACAATTCTATTCACAGATACATTCGATGAAGCCAAGGTTATTTTAAATCGTGTAAGATTGGCATATCAAAAGTCAATGGCATGCAGTTTTCAATCGTCAACAATCACTATTCCAATGCCAAGACCACCAAGGAGGAGGTTTGTCTATTATTAATACGGTAATCTCTAATTTGTTTTTACAGGAAAATGTTGTCTCATGATGAGGTAGATAACGACAACTTATCATCAAACATTGACAACAGCCTGTTTGTATTCACTCAACCGGACTACAATGACGTTGTTCGTCAGTTGTACAGGTACGTTCATTTTCAGTAATCATCTCATTTCACTTAGCCAAGAAAGTACTCGAAAATGCAGTACACCTTTAAAGTAAATTACCGATACCTGTAAAACACACTTTACAGATCTTACACTAGTAAGGAGTCGGCTGGTCAGTCATCAAAAACACAGACGTAAGTCTTGTATCAGCTTGTAGTTATACATGTTTTAGTGGTTACCAAAAACATCTTGATAATGTGATAAGAAGTTTAAGTTCTAACATCGAACTAGTAGTTCGTAGGTTTGTAATGCAACGCAAATAGACTGTATTACAGAGAATCAGAAGAAAATTACACAACTGTTGGAAAAATTGACTAACAACAGTAATGTGTTGAATAATCCAACTTTAATCAACGACCTGCCGATAAGATCTAATGAACAGTTTCGGCAGGTTGAGACTCGGCTTGGAGATGACGATTCAGCCAAGGAAACGGCTAGTGACTGCTTTTAGCTAACCTTCTGTAGTACTCACTGGTCTATTCAGTGATCGGGGGGGGGGGCATTTAGATGTCTGTAAAGAAGGCACTACAACTGGTCTTCGACGACATCTTTATGTAACGTTTGTCTTGAACAAGCACAAACGAAAAGATAGGGATCTGCAACTCGCGTTGTGAGTTGACGATCAAACATAAGTATATTTCGTAGAGATGTAAACACTCAATAAAGGGGCGATCCTGCATCACCTACGTTCGAAAAACTTGTCAACTGACAATTTCGACGTAGCATAACACCAAGCAATCAGAAGGTGGTTCTATAACATTAGAGACCACCTTGGGGGGCGTGCTTGTAAGTGGCGCGTTTCAAAGGCTTGTTAATTTATTTATTACTTCATTTTACCTTCATAGATTACAAAGGTCTGTATAAATAAAGAGTGTTGATATGGAAATGTCGGAGTGATACGAATTGTAAACCATTTTTCCGTGTACAAATATAATTTTGTTTTAAACAAACCATGGTCTTATATAAAATTGTTGGATAATGTGACTGACTCCTGAGGGTAGAGTAAGGACCAATTGATGGGTGGGTAATCGCGTTACACAGTGAAGTTTTGAAGTTTAAAAATTCATACTACTTATAAATTGTCAGTAGTCAAATCCAATTGTCAAAAGATAGGGCCACGTTGGAAAAAACGTAGAACTAAACAGTGTGTCAGAAAGAACATTGGGAAAAACGTCAGGAAGCCATGCGTGTGGCCCAATGTTTTACATGCTGTTTGGCCCAACCTTTTGGTTTGTTGGGCAGTTTAAACTTTTTGGAGCATGTTTCATATCAAGTCTCCAAAGGGATTTATGAGGGTAGACTTCGAAGACATCAACTCCAAACTACTTCCACATAAATGTCCATACTAAACAGTTTGGAATATGGTCACCTAATGTTTAGCAATCGAAGAAAGGGATTGAAAAGGACTCATTAGAACCCCTCTGAGATATTCTAAGATAAGTAATTGTAGCGGAGGATACCACTAACTGTAATCAAACCTGTCTGGGTTGGGCGCATAAGGTTAAACTTAATTTGCCAGCTTTTGTGCAGTGCTTCTTACTCTCTGACATCATAGCTTGTTTACTGTCTCATTTTTTCGAAAACACTTTTCCCATCCTTAAGGAGCTGACGTCAACCCTAGGCTTAATATTTTACGTATTCTCTTTGTGGTTTGTATGTACAGCGTATAATTGAACTGAAAATTGATGGTTGATATTGAAAGACTATTGTAAGAACTCTTAATTTGACCTTTTTCTTCTCGGTTCTAGAAGCAATATAACCGGTGCTGTACTCTCCTAAGCCAAGAACACTCCTACCATCTGGATGCAAATCTCAAGAAACGATAGTTTGCTCTTTCTTCCAAACAAAGCTGAAGTGATTTTCTTGGATTATTTGACTGTTGCGTTTACATTCCATTCAAATATAGTTCTAACACTCATCGTTAATGATCTTTCATTTGTTTACGTCTTGTTCTTTGTCAACGTGACACACGTTTATTTACAGACATGTTTGGAGTTATATTATTTCTAAAATAAGTGTAGTTATAAATCAACATAAATAAGCGATAATGCTTTATGATTCATACATTTTTGGAACACATAGATTGTGTAACCTGTACAGAGTTTCCTGTCATTAAGTATTATTAACATTAACTTCGGTCGGCTATTCTTAAATCCTGAGGAATGACACAAATTTACTCCGTAATTTCAATAGCGTTTAATATACAAAACTCAAATATCTAACAGCCACGGTGTTAGGGATGTTAGATCCCCCCTCCCCGAATTCTCTTGGTAAACCTATTATTTTTTTGATTTATTTACTGAAATTGAAGTTCCTCGCTTTAATACCAGAATGTGCCCCTCCCAACTTCAGTTTATGTTTCTTACTTAGTAAGACGCTAAACCTTACTGGTTTGTTGTTTATTTTAGTTTAGCTATTCGTGACACTTCCGATGACACTGTCTTTATTGTATATATACGTATGAGTTGATTGTTTGTTATCTGTCTGACAGGTTGCCTGTAGAATCAACACCTTTTGCTGACGTTGGACTTCTTCCTCTAGTTAGCTTGGCCGGTGCATGGAAGATTTGACTTAGCTCACTTGTTGTTTCGGTGATCATACGTTAATTTGCAAGCCCTAGCACAAGGACAAAATTTTGACCTCCAGGCTCATTATTTTAACTTGTCGTGAGATTTACTTAGTCCAGATGCAACCCTATCTCATTCGTCGTTATTAAGTCGCCTGTGTGCACAAATCACAGATTTACGGGGATTGATGTGCACTGTATTTATAGCCAGCTGAGCTGAGATTAACCATAATTCGACAATCAAGTAGTAACAATTTATAACTTTTCACTCCCAGAATGCACAACTTGATCAATACAAATTTCTCTATCTGCGAAAGATCTTGTTGAGATCTGGTTGTGTTGCTTGGTTCGTAACCTCGTTCAACAACTACATATGCACTATCAGTGATTCCACTTTCGTCAATCATTACTCACTCACACAACAATCGCAGGGTATGCGTATGGTCAGGAAGACCAGAGCGAAGATGTGATGGATATATATTCGAACCCAAAGGATCCAACGTTTCATATCACACAACGCGCCAAAAGTCAGTAGTACAATACAGTCAAACATCTAGCACACATCTACAGAGAAATATGCAGTCCAAAAACCATTATGCTAATGGGTAACAGAGGCTTCTACAATCTCATGCTTACACACGTTCATTATGTGTAAAAACCCATTCCGCTGTATCCTCAGCATGTTTTGTCCAGCAAGACTAATCAAATCAGAGTTTAATCCTGTGTATCTGCAAGTGATTTGCTCTTATAATCTACACGTCACCAGAGCTAATTCCTTACAGTGACATGTGTAGTATGCCAGGAAGTTGACTAGGGTTAGGTTTTGAGTCTGATTAACTGGACTTACAGTGTTTGTAAGCCGATTCACACTGAAAGCTACATCTTTGAATAAAAAACAGATTGGCCCCTAAATTTCTTGAATGTTAGGAGGATCATAATCCCAGGTCAACTAATCTCGACATCGCCTTTCAAAGCGGAATAAAACAAGTGGAAACAATCTTGTCAATTTTGGTAATTTCGCATTTTAAATAGGATTTCATCTATCGATTAGATAAGACAGGCTCATGTGAGATAGGTGGACGTTAGGAATCATATCACCGCCCCCCCCCCCAAGATTATAGTTTATTAGTGCAATAATCCCGATTCAGATTGACATACCCTGTTCGTCATATTTCCTAAACGAAGGACTCAGTCATAGTGTCCTTCGCTGCTCTTACATGCTGTGCAAGTAGTTTGCATACTTAAAAGGATACAGAAGGCCTTTATGCAGAAATACGGTTTTTAACTTCTGGCTAGTGGTTTGATTGAGTTTGTGGAACTTGTTCAACGTCGAATAAAAGTAAAAGGTAACTGCTTACGTGGCTTCGACTGCCATGTTTAATAAATGAAAAATGTTGTATCACAAACTGGTAGGCTGGTGCTTTTATTTAGTAACTCTTGAGTTGAAGAGTAAATGCTTATATTTATGTCTGATGGAAATTGAGGTAGGTGTATGTAAAATCTAAAACAGAGACTATTTGTTACTATGTATGCCCATGCGGAGATAAACACCTTTTTTAAAATACGGCGACAGGCTTGCCATTTACTGCCTGAGAACCGAACGTCGCTATTTCCGAGTCTCGATCGAAGTTATTAAAATGACATCAACTTCCGAATGTGTCGACAAGACAGTGAACTTTGTTAGATATAATTACAAGTGGCTACTACCACGAACGACGGCTTCTACTAACACATCACAGCTGAGTAATTAACTTGAATAGATTTTAAGACCAATAGTAAAATTACAAAATTTAGCTGGAATGTTTCGTACCACTTATTACTAATTAGACAATATTTAATGTTCACGAGAGTGTGGCATATCGTAGCCGATAGTGGAAATACTCTAACACTACATACAATTCATTTACAGCCCCGCGATTAGCATAAATAGCTCTAGAACTCTGAAAATAGTAAAAACTCTCACCTCAGTTTCAGTATTCCAAGATCAACAACTATTATACAAATGAAGATGGCCTCCAAAAGTACACATCGTGATTAGCATTAAGAATTTAATTTCAAGTTCCTGACCATTTAGTAGAATCCTGATTTCTCCCTTCATAAGAAATATGATTACCCGGAAAAGCTAGTTCTACCCGTAAGGTGTACCTACCATTTCTGATGTGCAATTACTGTCTTTTTAATGTTTCTTGGTCAGACTTATCGGGCCAATCAAGATGAGTGGCTAGCTTTCAGTACTGCTATCCAGACTATTTAATATGATTTGGCTGTATTTACACAAGGCATTTTATTTATATTACTTGAATATTTCCCTCGCATTAATATCCCATCTGACCTATTATCTATTACGATATTTCTTATTTATCAACAATAACTAAATAACAGTGTATACATTACCTCAGTTCCCTTTTATTTGTTGCCCTTGTTCTATATTAATATCATTCCCCGAATTGACGTTTCACACATATATAAAGGAATGTTTTAAGTATGAATTGATTCCAGTTGTTAGCTTAGCTATCTTGTGTTCTACCCGGCTTATGACTAACATGATCAGGGCAAACTTAAGGGTTTCAACCAGTCCGTCTTAATACCGAATTGGTTCCAGCTTGGTGCCAACGATAATTCGATCAAACGTATTAATCGAAAATGGAGACATCACAGACGCTAATGTTTAAGCTTGTCTATGTACTCCTTAAGCATCTTACCACTTGAACTGATACCCACCTACTAAATACCTGTTCCAGCGTGATTAAATTGATTAACTGACTACGTGCGTGCATTCAACGAAGTGGTCTGTCGAAATTAACTCTAGCGGCTACGGGATGAACCAGCTTATGAAAACTGCAAGATTATGAATATTCTGTGTGAGTAAAGTGCATAATATACAGAGCGAACAGACATCGTAACCTATCTTCACTGCTGTTCTCTCATTAATCATCATATGAATCCCTGTTGTCAAGGTGAGATGTATTTACAACAGTAGGCGGAAAATCATGTACTCCCAAATGGCTCTTGGGTGTATGAATTGTGAAGTATCGAGCCATTCCCCACTCATTATTACGTTAAAATGTATTCAGTAGTGTATCCTAGTAAGAGTAATGTATGATTGTAATCGACAGTTTCTGAGTCACAACTGTTTATGCACTCGAAACTAACTAGATGGTACTAACTGTGGTAGGTAAAACCTGGTACAAACCAGATGGACATACATCATGGAAATTCAGTATACTCAAAATTTCTGATTATTCTTCAATTTGATATTGAAATCCTTTTATTTATAGTGTCGAATTGAAGCAATTGTCTACAAGTCTACAAAACGAGCTTAGTACGATATCTGATTCAGTTGTAACAACCAATGAGCTCGTCAGTAATTAACCAGATGTAAATGTACTTAAATAAGTTATTTAACATATTAATAACAACACTAAGCTACCGAGCTTAGTGCATTAGAAAACAAATATCAGAAGCAAAGGAATTTCGAAAAATCTAAATGCTTTATAATTATGAAGCTGTAAGAATGCTTTAAATAATAATGATACCATTTATGATAATTATAACAAGACTTCATTAAATGATTAAGAGGCAAAAATAAGACGACTATAATGTAAGGAAAGTAAGTGAATACGCAGGAAATAGTATAAAGACTAAAATATGAAGTTTTCTCTACTTTATTTCAGCAGTTACGTTGGAAAAGTAGCTCCACAAGGAAGGTAAATAAGTCCCTGGGATCAATACAAAACTGATCACCATATGTAAATTCCCGAATGCTAGTTGTAATTTCCGTTTTAGCTTGTCTTTCATATAATTTAAATTTCTCTGGTAATTTGATTGCGTCATATAGGTTGCGAATAGTTTGCTGTGACTCATGATCAGGTTTACCATAATTCGTCTGTAATTATACAAATGGAAGTAATATAACTTAAATGCATAAGTGATAGCCAGCAAAACAGTGAATTCAAAATTTTCATGTAAATGTACAACAATAATAATGATTTAGTGATAAACGAATCTGTCTCTTTCTACATACTCTGTGACATTAACACCTGCGCACCTAAACCCTTAGGTTTACACGAATAACGGTATGTGAATGCTGCATTGATTCCGTGGTTTAAGGGTTGTGTTCATCGCGAAGCCTGAAGGACTTGAACTCGACTTCCAGGTGGGATCGTAAACGCGTACTTCTGAAGAGTTCCATGCTGGAACGACACTGCTTTTCAATGCTTCCTAGTTTTTGGTGGTTGTTTACTCAGACTAATTAGTGGTATCACATTAAAACCACTATCACCTGATGTCGATATGTCTACGTTATAAAACACGAGTGATGAACACTTAGTTGATACAACTATGACCAGGTCTGGGACCTTACTGGTTTTCTCGCATTCGCAGTTCACGAGTCATAAAATTGTGGTAACTAATGAAGCTAGTATTTTAGACGCTACATTATCCGACTAATTTCTCTCAGGCTATCACAAGATGATTTTCGTCCTCTCTTATACACTGGGATGATTAATGATCGACATAAATCAAATGTGATTATATCCAGGTTCATGACTTACGCTAAAATATCAATCAGCCTAATTCATAGGACTGAACCACCACCCTTAAAGACTTCTAGAGTCAATCCATCGAGACCCATTTCTTTTCTTCGCTTTAGATTGGATATTGCTTTTCCGACTTCGGCAAGTCGGGAGGCTGTGTTGATTTCTCATTCAGGTAATTTGAAAATTATGGGTAGCTGTAAAGCAGTTGGAAGCCAACTGAACTTATTATCACTTAAGCATACACAATTTTGCAAAACAAACATGGCACCAAAAATATATGCACCACACAAGTACAAAAGTAACGTTGAGCAGAAAATGTAAAGTTTAGTGAGGCAACAACAGAATTACAAGGCAGGAGATAAAGTTCGAGTAGAAATAGAAGCAGAAAGAATTTCATTCTTATTAAGACAATTCATCACACGTCTATGGAGACTGTAATAGGAAATTGCAGCAAGATCGCCACTGACTTCTATTCTGCGCTATATCGGATAACGTCTCAAGCCACTGATTAGAACCATCTCAAGGACCCCAACCATTAAGTCGGGATGGACCGACGGAAGCCAGTTCTATACAGCTTTCTTTCATTCAACGGCTCCATGTCACAAACTAACTACCTCCAATTTTTTCCAACCGGTTCCAGGATTGACAAGTAATGGACGATATAGTGTCCGCTGGGGTGGAATTTATAAAACACGACGAAACCACTAGAGATGGTGCTTCAAGATGGTGACACCAATTGAGTAGTCATCACTGCGCCCGAAAATACGATATAAATACGACCAGTGCTCATCTACGCTGTCTGGTAAACTAGCATTTAGCCTACGACTTAACTCGGATTGAAATTTCGTCCGTTATCATCATTTCACATTAGTAAGGACCCCCCCACTTGCAGCAACAAGAAAGTGAATAAAACTTTCTTGACACAGACTAGACGATGAGATCCACTGTTTTCCTTAGTCTTTTAGTTCACATCGCTCATGTCACGGCTGTTTGGATATTTCCCCAAGCTATATTTTAGTGAGGCTGGATTTCATAATTACCTACAGTTTATCCCGGAAATTCAGTCAGTCAGTAAGTTACAACGGAGAACTTGGTGCATGCGTACATCAGTTCAAGTTGCCATGCCTCAATTAGTAGATAGAGATTAAATTGTCCAATCAAATCCCAGAGTAGGGGAGGTAGTAACAGAGTTAGTATTAATACAAAGGAATAGATATCGGAGATAAGATTTAAGAAAATATGATTCAGTAAAGAGAAAATTATGATAAGTTCAGAAACTTAGAATTTGGAGGAAGACAAGAAATAGATGCACCTGCGCCATTGACAACGATGTTGAGCCATATCACCCAAGGTATCTAACCATTTGTTATGAGCGTCACGCAGACCCCAACCAAGTAGTCTGCACCTATTAACATGGCTCAGCCAACTGTCGATGACTTCATGGACTGGTGCCATGTTTTAGTTTGGCCGCCCCTAGCCTTCTTCCAGCCTACTCTTACATCAGACAGCATTGCTCGTCGAGGTAGGCGGTGGTCAGGCATACGTAACACATGTCCTAACCACCTCACTTGATGGAGATTTACTACTTCATCAATAGACTTACCGTATCTACCTAGTACTCTATTCCTAACCCACGTATTGATTACTCGGTGGTCCCAGCAAACACGAGCAATGCTTTGAAGACATCTGTGATCGAACACTAGGAGCCGACGATAATCCTCTATCCTTAACGGCCATGTTTCACATCCATAAAGTAAAACGGATCGAATTGCTGAGCAGTAGACGAGCCCTTCGGTCAGTAGTTGGATGTCTCGCCTACGCCACAAGTGACGCGAATTCCCAAAAGCTAGTCGGGCCTTATGTATACGAGCCGAGATTTCAACAGACACCAGACCGTCAGGACTGATGAGGCTCCCAAGATAAGTGAAGCGGTCAACACATTCAACTGCTTCACTCCCTATCACTAACTTCTGTGCTGAATCAAGCCAATCCTGAAGTAACATTTTGCATTTGGGTAGAGAAAATCGCATCCCAAACATCCTTACATTCGTGTTTAAGGTAGTCAAAAGATTCTGCATTTTATCAGCATCTTCACCTAAGAGAACTATATCATCTGCATATTCTATGTCAGCAAGTTTATCTCCTAGAAGGAGGTCAACCCCGCCGAAGTCTGACGATGAAAATGTCAACTCTAAAAGTGTGTCAATGATAAAATTAAATAAAAATGGGAAAAGCGGACAACCTTGATGAACACCACTTGAGGTAATCAGTTCTGACGACAATCCGTCATAAGCTCTCACTCAACATGTGGTCTTCGAGTAGAGAGCTTGTATAAGGTTAATGAACTTCCAATGACAGACATTGTCACATAACCTTACGATCGATAGAGTCAAACTCCGCCTTAAGGTCAAGGAACACAACTATAGTCGGGCGTCTAAAAGTATGTCTGTGTTCCGGAACCTGCCAAAGTGTGAACATTTGGTTTATACGACCACGTCCAGGTCTAAAGCCACTTTGGTTTTCTCGAGTTTGCTCTTCATGAGCTTTAGTTAGACGTCGAAGTATTATTGAAGCTAATATTTTAGACACTATATTCTTTAAGCTGATTCCTCGGTAACTTTCACCGGAGGACTTCTGTCCTTTCTTAGAGATTGGGACGATTAGTGTTTGAGACCAGTCAGACTGGATTGCTTCCAGGTCCCAGATTTTAGCCAAGATCCCAGTTGATCTCGCTGCTAAAACTGGACCATCATCCCTAAATATCTCAGGGGTTAACCCATCGGGTTCTGCTGCTCTCCCTCGCTTTAGGTTCCCTATAGCCTTCTCAACCTCACTAAGACTTGGGGGACCAATACTAATTTGCGATTCAGATTGCTTGGGAACGGTGGGCAACTGGGATGAGGCCGAGGGCCAATTAAACTGTTCCCTAGTGTTCTGCCCATCGGTCCAACCTTTTGGATTGACAGTGAATAATGGTCCCATCTTTTTCTGAGATAGTTTCACCTACAGTTGGATTTCTGATACCCGTTTCCTTGATAAGTCTGAACAGTTGTCTACTGTTACCTATTACCGCTGCTTTTTCCACCTGTTTAGCTTTCGCCACCCACCGCTGCTCACGATCATTGCTTAAGCTTTTAACCAGCTTGGGTTTAAGTTGCCTTCGCTCCTCATCGTGTTCAGAGCCAGATGGGATGAGTTGCTGCTCATCTATGATTTCAGTAGATGCAGCTGAAATCCCGGAAATTACTCCTAGTTTTCTCATTGTTCTAATGAGTCTTCCTGCCATCGTTTTTCTGGGTCCAGTAAGACGTAAGTAAATGCGTGCTTATTTGATCAGAGTCGAAACGTGCACTCCAGAAAGAGTAACAGACTTCTATCGAACCCTTCCAACGACGACTGATAGTAACACGGTTTACCTAAATCTATCGCTAAGTGAAACGGGTCACCATGTTAAGTAATGTTTTTCCTTATGATTAAGGTCCGTGCTTTCTTGGAATAAACGGTTGTTCTAGCATAATGTAGAAAACTGTCAGCATTACCAGTTTCCTCAGGTGAAACACTGGAATGTTTTGCTGTGTGAGTTGGACTACTTACTTGGGCGTTAACATCACCTGGAGTCAGTACTAAATTTGTCTTTAGCTCTATGGAAAAGTTCAGAAAGCTTTCTGTAAAAATCATCCTTCACTTTGTCCGAGATGCGATTGGAAGTATAAGCAGAAACGACAAAAAGGTGACGCATACCCTATTCTCTCAAATTCTTTAGAAAGCATCTTACAAGCCAGTATATAACGAACGTAGACAGGGATCTATTAAATAAGTGCCTGCTCTACTTTGGTACTTAGTGACAAACCTACACTAACCAGTCTATGAGAAGCTGCAGTCGAGTCGCCATATAAACGGCAAGTATACCGAACCAATTCTCCATATTTGCCAGGCGAGGTCGAATGAATGGCCACGCTAAGATTCTGTATGCATGTTTCAGAGACACAGCATACATCTATGGCACGAGATTCTAAGGTCTTGAACAGGAAGGACTGTTGCCGGTTTGGTATGGAGTTTGCACATTGAAGGCTCCAAAGTATAGTTTGGAGGGTGGTTTCAGCATACATTGGGCAGTATTTCGTGAACTAGAAACCTTGGCTGAAGACAAAATTTAGGGTACGTAGTCAAAATGAAATATTATGAACCGTGAAAATTTTAGTCTAAAGGTGCATATGTCTGTGTTCGAGGATTTGGCGCAGGGTGAACATGTGATCAATGCAACCTCGTCCAGGTCTGAGACTAGACTGGCTTTCTCGAGTCTGCTGTTCTCTAGTGTTGGATAAACGTCGAATGATTATAGAGGCTAATATTTTAGATATCATGTTAGTCAAACTGATTCCTGTGTGGTTATCACAAGAGGATTTCTGTCCCTTTTTGAAAAATTGGGACGATCGGCGATCGAGACTAGTCAGATGGGATGGTGTTTAGTTCCCTGACTTCGGCTAATATATCAGTCAACCTACAGGCTAAAACTAGACCACTATCTTTAAAGATGTCGGTAAACAACATATCAGGTCCTGCTGCTTTCCTTCGTTTCAACTTACTTATGGCGTTTTCAACCTTATTGAGAGTTGGGAAACCTGAGTCAGTTTTCCATTCGGGCAGCTTGGGGATAGTGGGTAAGCTACGAGTGGCTGGGGGCCAATTGAACTATTCCTGAAAGTGTTCTGCCCATTGTTCTAATCCTCTATATTGAGAGTGAATCATCGACCCATCTTTTTCAGAGATAATTTCACTAACTACCGATTTCTTAATACCGCTGTCCTTGATAAGTCGGAAGAGCTGTCTACTATTGCCCGCTGCCACCGATGCTTCTATCGCTTTTGCTTTTGTTGCCCACTACTGTTCACGATCCATACACAGACTCTTTGTCAGTCTACGTTTCAGTTGTCGTCGCTCTTCATCATACTCCGAGCCTGCTGGAATGAATTTTCGAGCCTCCATCAGTTCCCTAGAAGTACTAGAGATCCAATGGTCTTTCATTGGATTGTGGTTAGATGCAGATAACTCTGCTGCGTTTACACCTGCTTTAAAATCATTCCAAGCTACTTCGGGATGAACCTGTTGGTTGTGGACGACTAAACACTTAGCCAAACCATTTCTATATGAAATCTTAGCATTATTAGCCTCAAAGTGATGTCTAAAGAGTTCGCCTGATGTGACCTTTCTGCGACCAGCAAAATGCATAGAGATACGTGCTCTCACTAGAGCGTGGTCAGGATCAAGACACGTGCCCCAGAAAGGGCGGCAGTCCTCTATACAGCCTCTCCAGCGGCAGCTGATGCTGACGTGGTCGATTTGTGTCCATCGTTGTGTAGATGTTAGGGGTCGCCAGGTTAAACAATGTCTCTCCTTATGCTTAAAGTTTGTGGTAGCTAAAGATTAACGGTAGTCTGAGCATAACTACAACAGACGATCTCCGTTGTCTGTTCGCTGGGCTGGGATGTCGAGTGACCCACCTAAATGTTTTTCAGCCTGATTTAGTCTACCGACTTAAGCATTAAAATTCCCTGCTATAATTACTATGTCTGAGCGCTTAGCTTTCTGAAGGAGGCTGGAGAACTTCATATAGAACTCGTCTTTCACTCTATCTATGCTGCAGTCAGTGGGAGCATAAGCAGAGACGACAAAAAGGCATCGGCGAGTGTCCTTATCTTCCCGAGTTCGTACTGTGCCATTTAAACGGATAACACATAAACGGCTGTATACAGTAATCCACTCGAGAATTGCCTGTTCTACCCGTAAGCTTAGTGCTATGCCTACACCAGCAAGACCACGTGAGCTTGTTGTTGGGTCTCCAGATAAACGAAGAGTGAATTGTGCTGTTCCGTTGCATTGACTAGGCGAGGTCAAACGGATGACCATGCTGGGATCCTGTATGCGTGTTTCGGAGACACAGTATACATCAATTGCAAGAGATTCTTGTGTTTTAGCTAAGGCAGTTTGTTGACCGATTCGACACAGCGTGCACACATTAGAAGCTCCAACATAAAGTTTAGAGCGCGGCTTCAGGAGACCTGGTATGACATTTCGGAAACTCGGGTAACCAGTACGAGTGGCACGCATATAAAATGTAGTAGAAGTGTTAACAGTAAAAGCCAGAGAAGGAGAACATGTTTCATGATGAACAAGGTGAGCTCGAGTGCTATTAGAGGTATGAGGGCGGTTATCACTTCCAGGTTGCCCACACCGTGGAAGGGTCATTCTTGAGGAACTTGAAAGAGAAAGAGGATTAGGGGAGGTCAAGATGACCTGAGAGTGTAACCGCAGTGCCCAGGGGACAGCTGTTTGAGGCCGATCACTTATATTAATTGTTGCCCCGGTTGTCAGAAGGGGCATCGGCCTCATGGCTTCCGAAGGAATTTGGCTTTCACCATGAAGCGTCATATCAGGCCTTCCAACTCCCACGGCAGAGTTAAAATGGTTATAGAGGTTTTTACTTGTAAGCTGTTTTTAGCATGGTAGTTGTTTTACGGGATGGGGTTGGTAACCCCATGCCCAACCCTCCTCCTTTATCCGGGCTTGGGACCAGCAGCAACCTTGTGGGGGCGCCAGGCGGATGGAAGAAGGTTAGGGGCGGCCAAACGAAAACATGGAATCAGTCCATGAAGTCCTCGACTACTGGTCTAAGCCATGTAGGTAGATGTAGATTACCTGGTTGGGGTCCGCGTGATGATCGCAATAAATGGCTGGAGACACTAGGCGATATGGCTCAGAATCGGTCACAGTGGCTCAAGTGTATTCACTCTTTAACCTTATCTAGATCATGAATTCTATTATTGTTTGCTACACACCTTCACTTTACTCTTCCCTCTTGTATTCTGTTTATACGTTACCTCTGTAATCTCGTAGTGCTAATGTGGTATGGCAACTTGAACCTACGGGCGTATGTGCCCGGTTCTACGTTGCTGCTGCTGATGATGATCTTGAGTCTTGTAACGGATGAGGGCAGTTATCACTTCTCGATTGCCTACACCATAGATGGGTCCTTATTTTTGAGGTATCAGAAAAAAATTGAGTCGAGGTTGGTCCTAATGACCTGGAAGCGTGAGCGCACAAGAGGCAACTGCTCAAAGCAAGCTATACACGGCTTCTTATGTGTGGCCTCTGTTATGCTAACTCCGTACTAGCTGGGGTCTTACCGCTAGAGATGGAAATCCGTGGAGTAAGGTGAGGTGTGCATATCTGAGGGCGACTTTTTTAGACCCTACTCTTTTTTATTGGAAGGCAGTGTTGATGTCATGCCGATTGGTGGCGGCGAACACCTTACTGCCACTACACCTAATAATCGGCAGCATAACTTCACCAGCAGACCATAGGTTTGTTGCTTTTGGCTTTATCGTTAGTCAACCGACCTGCCTAGTATGGTATATTATCAAGAAACAGTTGTTCTAGACAGTATAGCCTAATATGTTTGTCGAGAAAGGCAAGCCTGACCACCACTGCAAGGTATCAGCAAAAGTCAGGTATTTATGGGATGACTTTACCTAACATTTATTACAAATGCCCTATTATTAGATGGTGAGTTGTGTTTCGCTTAAAGATCAGTGCCTCATGGCAAGCCACGATGACAGTGCATAAATCATATAACGGGATATAAAGAAATCTACACCAGGAAATATGATTACTATTACACAATTGAAAACAAATGCACCGAAGTTAGGTGCAACGTCTCCAAAACATTTAAGGTTCATTAACCTTGATAAAACAATTTTAAAATGGATGAAAATTCCTTTTACCTTGAGTACTGCATACTGTTCAGGCGAGAGATATTTTAGTGCTTCCACAACTAGCCATGAACATTTACCTTCTGCTATATCAGTCCCAACTTTCCCAGTAATTTCACTGTCACCAAAACAATCTAAATAGTCATCCTATTATAAAATGACGTTAATGCAATTTTATTACCTGGGCTTGAAAATAGTTACCCAATTGGAGAAGGATATGTTGAACATTTTCAAATATACCATCTCTGTCGACTTCAGCCTGTATTTAGAAGAAAACTAGATCAAACAGTATAATATTATGTTATTGGTGCTAAAACAGTATTTTTAGAAACGTATAGATGCGACAGAAAATATAACTGTTGTATTGTCTAGTCACTCTAATGATAATAGTTGTGGAAAACTAAGTATATTCCCACCTGCACCAAAGCATGAGGAAACCAACTAGTTAGTGTTCTTTAATAAGCGACAATCGATTGTAACCGTTTTACGATATTCTAAAACCACTAATGATATGGGAGCAAAATTTGTTATAGACTAATAGCAGAAGATGTTCACCTTTTAACCACCAGTTCAAGGGTTACAACAGTGATTTACCTACTCCGGTTTGGGGAGTAAGGTAACATCATTAGCACTCAGTGTGCGGATTTGTATCTGGTTAATGAGCCATACAGAGCAATTATGGACGTTAAGCAACCCAACTCAGTCGACCTAATTGGTTAGGATGTATTTACTCGTCATAAGAAGCAAACATGAATGTAGGAATAGAGTTTATCCAAAATGGAAGATTTATTGGAATGATAACTGAAAAACTATAATGGTTATATAGTGTATTCTATAACGTTTTCGGTACAACAGCTATTTAGACTAATAATTGAATCCTCATATGTCCTAATTCCAAATCTGATACATCCAGGTAATTAGAAATTGAAACAGAAATACTGAAAATTAACTTACTAAAACCATTCCACAGGCTACAGGCAAATAAAAAGAATAAAATCCAGTCTTCCAATGCGTTATGGCTTCAAAAACAGCCGGTGAATAGTTTCGAGTAAAACTATCGGACTCTAAACCATTGTGTTTTCCATCCAGAAGGCATTGATTATCAGGATTTGATGACAGTATATCCAAACACTGACCAGAGCATGTTTTATAACTAATGTCATCGAACAATTTGCATAATTTGAGATAAACGGTATTTTGATCCTCCCATATGTGCAAATTAACAGTATCTTGATTTTGGGAAAACAAAGAATGAATTAAGTATTTCGCCGATAAAACCAAATGTAAACCATCATTGATTCCAATCAATCCACGATTCAAATTTGTCTGAGTAAGATGCCAGCACGCTTGACCACGTCTAAGTGTAGAATTATCGATTATATCATCTAAAACAAGAAATCCTGCGTGTAACTAGTGGAGAGACAAACAAAAAGCCGTTGAATACAAATTTTGTAGTTAACGTTAATGCGATTACAGACGCATACTAAGTGAAAAACTGTTTAAAACTAAGGTCCACTGATCAATCCCCTGCCGTTCTCCGAGACTTGCAGTCCGTACGCACACGTGATCATTCCCATAATAAAATTTAGGACTTCGCGACCCTACTATCCTCATATTACCCTATAGTTTACAGTTTATTCTTGATATAACATCGAGACACGTCAGTTAACCTATGGGACGACATGTGATACCTTAGTCGCAGAATACCATATCTATCTTACAAAAAACCAAAACTACATTCAGGCTTAGGTAGGTACCTTTCGAAGTCCTACAGTACGAGAAAAATTAAAGAAATGCAAGCATAAACAGATAATTGGTCTCGCTACTTCAGAGAACAACACTGTTACTGAAAAACATTAGGAGCACTTCGTTTAGTCAAAAAGTGGTAGCTAACTCATGTGGTAGAAAGACAGCTTACCACAGCAGACTATGATTATTACGATTAATAATAGCTCATAACGAGAAGCAATTTTAAATAAAATTTAGTTCGGCAAACTAAATTACTTACCAGTTCGACACACCAACCAATAAGGTACACAAATGATAAGCTCTTTCTGGGGTCGTCATTCTTATTTCTGAACACCAAATATGAAAGCACAACTAGTACTCCTCGAATTCGTTTACCACTAGACAAATTATACGATGCTACCTGACAAATGAAATCGAAACAGAATATCTAAGCCGTCTCAAATAAAAAACGCTACTAGAAATAACTAACGCTTTCCAGGCAATATTGATCAAAGCTGTTCTAGGTTGAAAATTAATTATCTACAAGAGACCACGAGTGATTAACCTTTAGCAACTGACGGACTATGTAAAACAGTCAAACTGCACTCGCAAAGTTATAAGTATAGAGGTAATAAAAAAGCAGTATACACTACCAACATAATAAATAACCTTTCCAATTAAGCATAAGTCTGATTGACTGGTGAGATACTCCATGTTTTTGTTAAACCGAAGCTCATTAGGACGTATCTTGTCGACCAAATGAAATAATTATCTCAGGTTTCCGTGAGTGGTCAATATTTGTTACAAAACACCCCGCAATGAAGGAAACACATATAATTCCTTTGGCAAACTTAAGATTTCCTCTTCATTCAAAGCATACTCTGACGAACAATTCCCATTATACAAATGCGAAACAAGTAGCACGTTTCATGCACCAATGTATGAAATCAGTCAACTGATTATTCCCATTAAAAACTAGCTGTCAAACTAATGGTCACAAAAGCAATATGCTTAAACTTCAAGTTGCAGTTATCAATAAGAATATAAATATAAAAAATTCTTCTCTTTGGTCATCCTAGATTGTGTTTAAACATTTTAAACGTTATATACTCTTTTCTTTCAATTGGTCATAATTTAATTACATAACCCTACTTTGAAATAAGACACTTAACTTTTCATTTACGAGTCACTTCTTTTCGTTAAAATGGCGTCAAAAAATCACTGGATGAGACCAAGTGATGTAAGTGCTCATTAAAGGACTTGTTGCGACATTATCTCCAATAATTAGTACACATTTTACTCTCCAGTTGAAATACTAAAAGCATACTGATCGAGTCGGAGTACAATATTATGAAATAAAGAACTTATGCATTAACACCAACCAAGCAAAACAGACTATCAAGACTGATTGAAATACTGTATTATAAATTGGCAATTCTATTATCAGATCTTACTTCGGTCCCCAACGGGTGTGTAGGGTTTTATTATAAAAAAAAATACATAGAGTAAGTGTTGTTAAAATAAATACACACATTTGGTGGGAGTTTATTAGACAAGCTGAGAAATATTTTCATGGTATCGTGATTGGAGAAGATTCCTGTCAATATTTACAAACTGTATTGCAATCAAAGAAAAATGTTTTTTTATAAAGTAAAGCAAATATTTTATTAAAGTGTAGTAATTACTTGACACCTGAATCATACAGAGATACGGCGATACTCCGAGTTTGCTTCAAAAAAGGGCCTTTCGACAAGTATACTTACCCCTGAATCGCGTAGTGCATGTCTCAGGCAAAACTAAATTACTATCCAAAGACTGATGTTCCTATTATTTCTGTATTGTAATAATATTCCGTACAAACTGTCTGTATTTTAAAGCATTTAGTAGATAATATTACGAACAGAAATCGCAGGTATAAGTAACAATTTCAGACTGCTACATAAATCAATGTAGCTAGCCAAGACAATTCACAATAACATATAATCTGCTTTATTCATGATTTTGACATCATAACGACTAGAAAATTAAGCTTATTCATGTCCCTGTATAGTTAAGAACACTTTACCAAAATGACTGGTGAAGATAAACTTAATTCAGCCTATGGTTTTCATAAAGTATTTCACGAAGAATGAGCACATACATTTTGGAAATGTTGTTTGGCCAATTCGAGACTTTTTGGATGACCGCGATGCAACAGACTGACGAATGTATCAAAGTAACTCTCGAAGATTTCTTTAACTTCCCGAAATTTTATATGTAGATCAGCGGTCGGCATTGATTTTTTTGTACTTTAACCAATCAAAGGTATTTTTTGAAACTTAGTACCTTGTTCAAGATAAAAATAGATTATGAATATCACATGAGATTGAATCAGCGCTTAATAAAACATGGTTCTTAACACAGAATAAGAATCGTAGTGCCTAAGTTCATCACCTGATTCGTTTGAAAATAATACCAACAAACCCATGCTATAAGGTGGTTTTACTGTTTAATGGAACACTATGCCTAACAGAAAGTTGGAAAATAGGAGAACTAGTGAGGGTGTATCCTACAGAAACAGTGCACTGACTGTTATCTTCTATCTGTATTCCATGCGTATCTACAGAAGTGCAAGCTGAATGTACCAGAGTCCAACATCTGAAGCGCGATAGTTCTGACAAATCTCATTGTGATAACAAAGAAACTCTATTAATCTAAATATATTAATCACTTCAGAGATAAACGAATACATCCCTTCTATGTCTTAATCTATACAGTTCAAATGTAAAATAAGCGGCACTTCACGTTGTTAATGATCACAGTCTGGCGAAATGGTGGACATGACTTAGGGCTGAACCAATAAGGAACGACCAAGATGTCTCACGGTTACAGCGTTCACCTGAAAACATGTTGACATCAGAGGGTTCTCTCAATCTATTTAATGATAACAAGCTTGTAATTTGTTTACAAACTATGGGACTGTTAAAAAAAGTATTAAACTGAGAATGTGGAAAGGAAATGATAATTTTTAAAAATATAAGTAACTGGAGATTGATACTTCATATGGTGCCCTGAATGTTAGTGTATGAAGTCCATTATATCGGGTTCGTTTACTACTCAAACCAAACTAGAATTGAAGCAAATTTTTGTATTCGTCACCCTATCTAAACTAGTGGAAAAATACATCCTATCTGGAACAGTAATAAATAGTGACAATCAGAAACGTTAGGAATCGCTTGCAAATATGATCTGTGTACACAGGGTCATAGTGCACAATAAATACTTTGTTGATTCATCAACGAGAGTTCATATGAATAATAGTAAATAAATGTGGAGTTGAGTAAGGTGTCATTTGTAACCATACTATGGATGTCAAGAGAGGTTGCTCTGTCATCACTGAGATGAATGGTTATACAAAGCATATCGTGAAATTAAGTTGAACAAATGCGAAAATAACTTTAATAAGTTTTTTTGATGAAATAAAAATAAACCTTGCATAGATTTCAATCTTAAACAATTCATTAGAAATTGTGGATTTTTCATTGCATTTCAAATAATGGTTACGACATAACATTACCCGTGTATTTTCTGAACAGATGCATAATTAATCTTTTGCCAAGGATTTCTGTGGGGGACGCATATTACAATGAGTCTTGGTTCAAGGTTCTTTGACAAACCACTAGAATCCGGAGAGAAATCGTTGATTCTGATTTAGAGGGTAGTAACTGGTTTATCCCAATTAAGGCATCCAAGGCCATTTAACAGTTACTCGAATTCGACCATATGTTTTGTTTACTGGTGAAACTACACACATATAGAGAATCCTAAATGTATCGAAGCGTTTATTTGCCAATTTCATACAAATGATAATAATCACTAGAAACGTACCGTTTGGTTTCATGTCACAAATTTGATACAGAGTTGTTTCCCTTATCAGTTAAGGAAATATAACGGCTGGAGACACCTCTCGGCAATTCATAGCTGTGATAGCCATTATTATTTCAGACAGTATTGATTATTAGACCGGTGTCTATTAACGTCAGAACATGCTTAAAGCACATTTTGATTCATATTTACACTCAAAAACGAATTAACAGGATCGTCAAAAGTAAAGGTATGTCTAACTTTGTAATCCGATATACATACCTAAATACCATAGCACTTATTCCGTAAACGTATCTGCACAATTCATTGATATACGGTTGATTTTTATGTATTCACAAAAGTCTATGGAACAAATTAGAACATATCAAAGACAATGGAGATGTTTTCGTCACTTAACATCAGTTTGCGAATATTTTCTCCAAAAGCATACCCTGATGTAGGAAACAACATCTTCACTTATAACTGCTTCATCATCATAAACTAATATTTGACTGCACACACTTGTGCAAATCAGCATTCCATCCATATTTGTGACTCTTAAGAGTCGAATTGGCTTTTTCTTATAAAAAGCTGCTTAAGCACCAAAAAGTTGCTTCTTTTCTCTTTAGGTTCTTCTTGTTCGGTAGTTTTTTGAATAACAGGTGTGTATAATTATTTTAACCCCGTTTTATCCAATTTTCTTTAAGAATGGTTGGCTTACTTAAAATATTTACATAAGCAATTTACATTAAAATGAACTCTCCCTAATATTGAGATACAATATATAATATACTGTATAGGTTAGACTTATAATCATTCAAATTCTGAAATATGAGACCAAATGACTAAATACAGTGTAAAACTTGTTGGCAGTTAGTGACAGTCAAAAAAGATCTAAAAGCCACAGCACACAACGTTAATCAGGAACTTCATGTGACGTGAGAAAACGGGGTGACGGTGTAACAGTGTTGCAATTACTATGTACGATGTTATTAACGTGAATCTGTCCTCTTTCTATTGCAGGGCGACCAAAGGTAAATGTGTTGGAAGACGAGCGAGGTCTGTGTAAAATGAACTTGCAAGATGAGGTGTGAGACTATCTTGTTAATAATCCCTCCTTTCTTACTAGGCTTGTGGCTATTACTCTGTGTTCTCACTTTGCGTGAATTTTCTGATTAACGTTGTGTGCTGTGGCTTTTAGATCTTCTCTGCCTGTAAATAACTGCCGATAACACGTGTTACAACGGTAACCGTCGAAAGTCGCGCCGTAACTCTATCCCACTTCCGATTGGTTGGTTTTTTAGGTATTTGGAGGCAAATACAAGAGATGTGACCTTGATGAGTTTAGGATTTTCGCTACTGAGTGTATAATTATGCTCATTAGCAGGAGATAAGTGCAGAACTTTAAGGTCGTCAGTATAAAGAAAAGGATTACCGAGTTTAAAGTGTTAATGAACACAATTTATATAAGCTATGAAGAGCGATGGGTCTAGGACATTGCCATGTGTAACTGTTGAATCAGAAGCTTAAATAAGATTAACAAACTTTTAGAACTACGCTTTGGAAGACTGTTGCAATTATTTTAGTTGTAAGTAATGTAGGCATTTTATTTCTACCATTCTAACGTTCCTCTTACCCTACCCTCCTGTTTAGTATATTACTGATTGTATATTGTCTCTTATGACAATGCCTTTAAACTAGCGTCAGTTCTGTAGTAAATTAAAAAATAATAATAATATTATTATGAACCACAGTGTACTGGTTACCCCTAATCACTACCGAAATCTCCTTTGTTTTGCATTAATGTAAAATTTATGATTGGTTTGACGTATGGTCTGATTTTATGTATGTATAATGGAGTGTTTGAGACACAATACGATTCCGTCTGGTTGGTTTGTTCATCTTGTATTTTTCATCCCTCCTTGGGGACAGGAAGTCGCAGGGCAGATCCGTACAGGCGCTGGTTGGTAATTATCAAAGTCATACAATATATTTTGGTCATTATTTTATGCTTATAATGACTCAACTACTCCTATTGCTTGCTATTCATAGACACTGAACACTCTACAAAACCTCAAATCAGAATACTTCTGAACAGGGACGAAACTGTATTCCAAATAACAAGAGAAGATAAAAGTAGGAATTGACAGTTAGAGAAACGCTAATGTATTTGTAGTATTTACATAAGAAGCTTCTAGACTCTTGTCCAATAATCCACTAGAGCTGGTTGGTTTAAAAGTAGCCAATCGGTGTGCTTCGTCACGATCATGCGCGGAACATGATTTAATCCAGTCTATGGATTATGGGGACATAAAACTTCTTTAACAGGACCTGGCTAGGAAAGGTAGTTATTAAGGCTACAACGGTAGGATCCTTAACACACAGAAATAACATATGATGTACCACCACACTTCAGATGGCATCCAATCGGATTACTATCTGCGTGGGCAATGAATAACGGTATATCTAAGGAACGAGACAGGTTTAATTTTTACCAACAGACTGGGGATTAGAGAAACCCATCAGTTAGATGTAACGAAAGCATATATCACGCTGCAGTGAGCCCATCGGCGGCAGGGCATGCTGACATCAGACTTGATCATAAAAATAATTAAAACGAACATAAGACAGGATTTGAAAAGTCACAACATTATCGAGCCCCTCCACTCTTAAAGCGGATGGTAAATATCTAAATAAAGTGCACAGGCAGGTCACAAAATGGGTAATTGGACTCAGAAACAAACACTACACCGATCGGTTTAGTGTTAGAGTGGTGGTGGGGGGGCGATTACTTACTTTTAGTTACAGACGGTTAAGGGACGAAGTAATTACTTTATACAACAGACTATTAAAATAAGAGCATACTGGACACTCCGGATGCTAATATATCCAGAAGGAATCTACAGACTATCGTATGCTAGGGACACTAACACAGGCAAAGGCTAATTTCTTGTCAGTAAGGGTCTGCTGCGTCTGAAACACTACCTGATGCAGTAACTGCAACTGCAAACTTTGTCAAATTTCATAAGAAAGTTCGATAATTAAGTGTATCATCAAGGTATACCCAAAGTCCCTTAGAAGTAAAGTTGAAAATTTGTTAAATTTTTTGTTGGCTTGATCATTTTTTATACTCTAGTTTTGTATTACATCACTCAGCTCCCTCTGCTCTTATCCACTCTAAGGTATACTTTAAGGACTTACTTATGAACCAAGCTACCTAGGACGGAACGAAAGGTCAAGAACTAACTTGCAAATCCACAAGGGAAAAAAGGAAAAAAGGAAAACGATGATAATGACAAAAAAATTAGAAAAAAATAATGAAAAGCAGCAGAAACTGTCAGGACCTGCAAGGTAGTGTAACCAGCCAATTATCGACAGAAACTAAAGATCTGGAATCATAACCAATGCATTCAAAACACAAGCTTAAAGCAAACAATTTACAGCAGCTCACTTCTTCGATTTTGGACTTTGGGTCTGACACAACTTTAATGTTTGGCAGAATAATTTATGCTTGATTGTTGCACTTAATGCTTCTATCATGTGTTTAAAAATGGAACAGTAGAACTCTTATGTTTTCACGTTATAAGTCTTGAGTAAACATCGACATAGTTCTTAAGGAACGGATTGTTTGCTAGATATATGAATCAAAGTTTGGGGTTTGGAGTTTGAATTTATTTCCAACGTTTATTTTGAAGGCGGCAGTACAAATGACCCACCAAAGTGGGATACACGGTAATTCTAACTCCTTTACTTGTTATAATTCATTTAGCTGACTTCTCTGTTATATCGAAGCTAGCAGACTGTAAAAGGCGTTCAGACAGAGCGATAAAACTCATTATAGAAGACGAAAGAATAATTTTAGGTTCGATAGTACCTTCAAATGGTTCTTGGGAGGATGATTTTGATTCTACTATGAGACAGCTGTTATATCCCGGTTCTCCATGCTACGTTTTTTATCGTCTGGATTCTCTTAACCACTTTGGAAATGATTGGATATTTATAAATTGGGTCCCTGAAACTGCTAATGTATGCTTAAAGTTAGTAATTGTGATGCAACTATTTTATAGGTGCGACAAAAAATGATTTACGCATCGACTAAGGCAACGGTGAGAAGACAGTTTGGTGACAACATAATAAAGGATGACATTACAGCAAACGCTGTGGTAGGATATTCGATTTTTGTTCACTTTTTAAAGAGTGATATCGACCTAAAAGCCTATAAAAAACGCGTGTCGAGCCAAAACACCCCTAGACCCTATACTGCTGCTGAAATCGAAATAGCTGATATTCGTACAGGCGAGGTATGATGACGTTATTTTCACTCACACATAGGTGAGCGCTGGGTTACATTCTAGCCACCAAACAATTGGCGGTGTTTCTTTTCCTCTCAGCCTGGACTCGCACTCTGTGCTAAGGAACTTCAGTTCTGAAAAATGCGACTACGTTCAGTTAGTAAGTTTTACTGGGTACATTTGGCGGTTGTTTTCTACATTACAGTTTAGGTCTTTGGTATACATTACGTAGTTTGTATTTCTGCATATGAAAGCGTTGGTTTAGTGGTAGCATGTTGTTCTACTAGCAAAATAAATTAACAAAAGTAAAATAAATGTGAGTCTAAAACAATAAGCAAATGAGTAAACATGACAATTTCCATGTACCTATATGTTATAAACTTTATTCAGTTGGTCAAAATTCATCACCTTAACAACTTTACATAAGTAGGTAAGCTATTAGGAAAACATTCGTTAATTGTCAAGTAAGTACATACTTTAAATGTCTTCGTTTCTCTCAACTAGTGTATACCTCATTCAGTGCTTATAACCCTCTTTCTGATGCCATTTATCAGAGTTAATTTGATTGGTTGCTCATTTCCGTGCACATAAACTCACTACCTTGCTAATTTTAAGGTTTACAGTTTGCTTAGTTTGTTGTATGGCCTCGTCCTGAAAACCTTTATTGCAACTAACTGGTTGGGAGCTTATTCTATACTTAGTGAATTATACTTCGTAAAAATAATAAAATAGTCCTCAGGTGACTAATCCTTGGATTGGTAGGAATTCTGTTCAGATTTTCGAATTTTCTTTCAATTTGTCTGACTATGTCAGCTTTCCATGCATCCGTTGAACAATAAATACATCGTTATTGTCGGATTTATTTGTAATTGTCATACTATTCAGGAGTAGTTAAGTGTTTATTGAATAATCTGTAACTTGCATTTCATTAGTCAGTTATGTCCGAACTTTCTAGACATTGTTTTCTATTGGTTGGAACAGTGTTTGTCTGGCCAGCCATTTTGTTTGGCACTAATTTTGAGTGCTTTGTGCATAAGGCAGATTGTTGTTGTTGCTTAATAATCTTGAATGTAAGTGACCAGTAAATTAATAGTTATTTGTTGTAGAACCACATTAGATATTTATGTCCGTTCCAATATAAATATTCCGAACACTCAAGACAGTCTTTTGACTTTATCGACTTCGGGTGCGCTATTACGGTAAGTTTAACTCGATGTCAGGTGAATCCTACAGTTATTCAAGAAAATATTGTACAACCGATCAATTTGGTAATAAAGTTATAACTCAGATTTTTATGCATTTATGAAGCCATCATAGGTTTGTTTATACTGTTACATTTCTGCCTGATTAGTGTGACTTCTTACCCATAATTATCTCATCATTAGAACAATGAGACGTACTACAAAATCTCCGCAACAATTGTATCGATTAATCAGCTCACCTACATATCGGCATCGCATCATCAGTTCTAATCAATGTAAAACCTGTCAGGAAAATGCTTCATTTAAATTGCTACATTGCATTACCTCAGAAAGATGGTTACTGGGAGTTGCGGCAACTTATATCAGTAGTGGTAAAAAACTATGGTTTTGTAAAGTATTTTATGCATTTATCTTCCCGACCGTAGCTGCTATCTTGACGTGGTGGTCGGGCTTACCTATCGTGATGACCCAACCGAGCTATATTGGCTGGAACGCTTATTCCTCCAGGTCCTATCATGCCAAGCAGGTCTGTTGGAGAGCGATAAGACTAAAGGCAGCAACCTAAGATCTGAGGGCGAAGTCGTACTGCTGGCTGCAGCGGGGTGTGACAGCAGTAAGGTGTTTCGCTCAGATAACCAGCATCTGCAGCGATGCTGCCTTCTCACAAACGAAGGAAGGGGTTAGAAAAGGTCGACCCTAAAAATGTCACACCTCACCTTATTCCACGGATTTCCGTCTCCGGCAGTAAGGCCTTTTAAAGAACGGAGCTAACACTTCGAAAACATCCCATAACAAGGTTGTGCGTGATCGGCCTCAAGCAGTTACACCTTGGGCTCTGCGATCGCGCTTTCAGGTCACTATGACCAATACTAATCCAGTTTCCTTTTCAGGTACCTCAAGAAGTAATATCCTTCCATGGTGTGGGCATCCAGGAAGTGAAAACCGCCCTCATACCTCTAACGGCACAAGGGATCATTTTGCTCGAGGTCAAATCCCACCTTCAACTCTCAATAACTCCCTTATTCCCACGATTAACCTGTCTAGCCTAACTTTATCACCTCACGCCTCTAATGCTAATGGTTTGAGTTCACGAAACGTTATTCCTGGTATCCTGAAACCTCGCACTAAACTACATATCGGAGCCTTTAACGTTCGAACCTTAGGCCAAATAAGACAACAAGCCTCCCTAGCTGTGACCCTAGATTCTCGTTCCATCGATGTCTGCTGCGTCTCCGAAACGCCGTTGCCTCTTTGTTGTCTCTGCCTATGCTCCCACTGATTGCAGCTCAGATGAAGTAAAAGATGAATTTTACAGAAAGCTTTCCAACCCCCTTCGAAAAGGTAAGCGTATTGATGTAGTGATTGTGGCTGGTGACTTTAATGCCTAAGTAGGTAGAATAGACGAAACCGAAAGGCACCTTGGTGGGTCATATAGTGTCGAGGCCCAACGAACAGATAATGGCGACCGTATATTACAACTGTGCTCAGATAACCGTCTATTTCTCGCAAGCACTAACTTTAAACATAAGGAAAGACATCAGTTGACATGGCGGCCCCCACAGTCAACTCAACGTTGGACTCAAATAGATCACACTGCCATCAGCCACTATTGGAGAGACTCGATAGTAGACTGCCGCTCATTTTGGAGTGCATGCTTAGACTCAGACCACGCTTCAGTACGAGCGCGTATTGGTCTGCGTCTCACTGAACGTATAAGGCCCACGACAAAGATCCCCATAAGAGTCCAACTTAATGACGAAAAAGTCAAGAATACATTTCAGGAACAACTAGAAAACCAATTAGTCAACTGTGTAAGCGATACCCACCCCGAGTCAGCTTGGAATGATATCCAAAAAGCTGTTGAAACAGCAGTGATATTTACTAGTAAACTAAATCAAAAAGTTAGAAAGACTCAGTGGATTTCAGCTGCGTCTACTGAACTGATAGATGCTCGGCAACACATCCCGTCTAGTTCTGAATACGATGAGGAGCAAAGGGAACTTAAGCACAAATTGGTTTAAAGCTTACGGAATGATCGTGAGCAGTGGTGGGTGGCGAAAGCTAAAGAGGGGAAAAAGGCAGCAGGAATAGGTAACAGTAAACAACTGTTCAGACTTATCAAGGAAACGGGTATCAGAAATCCAACTGTAGGTGAAACTATCTCAAAAAAAGATGGGACCATTATTCACTGTCAATCCAAAAGGTTGGACCGATGGGCAGAACACTTTAGGGAACAGTTCAATTGGCCCTTGGCGTCATCCCAGTTGCCCACCGTTCCCAAGCAATCTGAACGGCAAATCAATATTGGTCCCCCCAAGTCTCAGTGGGGTTGAGAAGGCTATAGGGAACCTAAAGCGAGGGAGAGCAGCAGGACCCGATGGGTTAACCCCTGAGATATTTAGGGATGGTGGTCCAGTTTTAGCAGCGAGATCAACTGGGATCTTGGCTAAAATCTGGGACCTGGAAGCAATCCAGTCTGACTGGTCTCAAACACTAATCGTCCCAATCTCTAAGAAAGGACAGAAGTCCTCCGGTGAAAGTTACCGAGGAATCAGCTTAAAGAATATAGTGTCTAAAATATTAGCTTCAATAATACTTCGACGTCTAACTAAAGCTCATGAAGAGCAAACTCGAGAAAACCAAAGTGGCTTTAGACCTGGACGTGGTCGTATAAACCAAATGTTCACACTTTGGCAGGTTCCGGAACACAGACATACTTTTAGACGCCCGACTATAGTTGTGTTCCTTGACCTTAAGGCGGAGTTTGACTCTATCGATCGTAAGGTTATGTGACAATGTCTGTCATTGGAAGTTCATTAACCTTATACAAGCTCTCTACTCGAAGACCACATGTTGAGTGAGAGCTTATGACGGATTGTCGTCAGAACTGATTACCTCAAGTGGTGTTCATCAAGGTTGTCCGCTTTTCCCATTTTTATTTAATTTTATCATTGACACACTTTTAGAGTTGACATTTTCATCGTCAGACTTCGGCGGGGTTGACCTCCTTCTAGGAGATAAACTTGCTGACATAGAATATGCAGATGATATAGTTCTCTTAGGTGAAGATGCTGATAAAATGCAGAATCTTTTGACTACCTTAAACACGAATGTAAGGATGTTTGGGATGCGATTTTCTCTACCCAAATGCAAAATGTTACTTCAGGATTGGCTTGATTCAGCACAGAAGTTAGTGATAGGGAGTGAAGCAGTTGAATGTGTTGACCGCTTCACTTATCTTGGGAGCCTCATCAGTCCTGACGGTCTGGTGTCTGTTGAAATCTCGGCTCGTATACATAAGGCCCGACTAGCTTTTGGGAATTCGCGTCACTTGTGGCGTAGGCGAGACATCCAACTACTGACCGAAGGGCTCGTCTATCAATCAATCAATGCCTGTTACTCCAAGTGGAGCATAGACCGCCCACCAGCATTCTCCAGCCAACTCTGTCCTGGGCTTTCCGTTCTAGCTCTTCCCAAGTACTGTTCATTCTCTTCATGTCTGTTTCCAATTCCCGACGCAATGTGTTCTTGGGCCTTCCTCTGTTTCTGTGGCCTTTAGGATTCCAAGTCAGTGCTTGTCTTGTGACACAATTTGATGGTTTCCTCAGTGTGTGTCCAATCCATCTCCAGCGTCTTTTCCTAATTTCTTCCTCAACTGGAAGTTGATTAGTTCTCTGCCACAACAGGTTGTTGTTGATGGTATCTGGCCAACAGATCCGAAGAATCCTACGCAGGCAGTTGTTTATAAATGCTTGTAACTTCTGTAGGGTACTTTTTGTAGTTCTCCAAGTTTCAGCTCCATACAACAGGACTGTCTTCACATTTGTGTTGAAAATTTTGACTTTTATATTGACTGACAGTTGGTTTGAGTTCCAGATGTTTTTCAGCTGTAAAAATGCTGCCCGTGCCTTACCAATCCGCGCCTTCACATCCGAATCAGACCCTCCGTGTTTGTCGATGATGCTGCCCAAATATGTAAAGGTTTCAACGTCTTCCAGAATTTCTCCGTCAAGTGTAATTGGGTTAGAGTTTGTTGTTTTGTATCGGAGGATCTTGCTTTTCCCTTTGTGTATGTTGAGGCCTACTGCTGCTGAGGCTGCTGCTATATTGTTGGTCTTCTTCTGCATTTGATGATGTGTGTGAGAAAGAAGAGCTAGGTCATCTGCAAAGTCCAAGTCATCTAGTTTCGTCGATGTTGTCCATTGTATTCCGAGAGTGCCTTCAGATGTTGCAGTCTTCATGATCCAGTCGATAACCAGTAGGAAGAGGAAGGGCGAGAGTAAGCAGCCTTGTCTAACACCGGTCTTCACTTCGAATGAATCTGTGAGCTGACCTCCATGCACGATTTTACAATGTAGTCCGTCGTAAGAATTTCGTATGATGTTGACTATCTTCTCGGGTACGCCGTAATGTCGTAGAAGGCTCCATAATATTCTCCTATCCACGCTGTCGAATGCCTTTTCATAGTCGATGAAGTTGATGTAAAGTGATGAATTCCATTCAATTGATTGTTCAACAATGAACCGTAGAGTGGCGATTTGATCGGTACATGATCGATCTTTACGGAATCCAGCCTGTTGATCTCGGAGTTGGCCGTCGACTGGGCCCTTTAATCTGTTCAATAACACTCTGTTGAAGACCTTTCCTGGTACTGAAAGTAGAGTAATGCCTCTGTAGTTCTCACAATTGCTGAGATCGCCTTTCTTTGGTATCTTGATGAGGTACCCTTCTTTCCAGTCTGCTGGAACTTGTTCTTCCTCCCAAATCTTCCTGAAGAGAATGTGGAGTATCTTTGAAGTTGCTTCTATATCTGTCTTCAGTGCCTCTGCTGGTATGTTGTCTGGTCCTGCTGACTTGCCACTCTTGAGCTGTCTGATGGCCATTTTGATTTCCTCGACTGTTGGTGGGTCTGTGCTTATAGGGAGATCCGTGGCTGCTGCTTCGATGACTGGTGGGTTCAGTGGAACTGGTCTATTCAAGAGTTCTTGGAAGTGCTCTACCCACCTGTTCCGTTGTTCATGCACTTCAGTGATTGGTTTGCCAGCCTTGTTCTTGATTGGCCGTTCTGGCTTGTTGAATTTCCCAGCTAACTTCTTCGTTGTATCGTATAAGAGCCTCATATTTCCTTCTCTTGCAGCTTTTTCCGCTGTCATTGCTAGGTCCTCAACAAACTTCCGTTTATCCAACCTGATGCTCCTCTTCACTTGCTTGTTGACTTCGGTGTATTCGGCCTGTGCCTTGGCTTTCTCTGCTCTTGTCCGACTGTTATTGATCGCTGTCTTTCTGTTCCTCCTTTCTTGGATCTTGTCCAGAGTTCTAACAGAAATCCACTCTTTTTGGTGTTGTTTCTTGAGACCCAAAACCTCCTGACATGTTGAGGTTATTGTTCCCTTAATCTCTTTCCAGTTGTCTTCCATATTAGTTCCACCTTTTTCTAGTAGATTATGAAATGCCTGAAACTTGTTGCTGAGAATTAATTTGAATTCGTTGCGTTTGTTAGTATCACGGAGAAGGGCTGTATTAAACTTGTGTAATACTGCTGCTCCAGTTGTCCAGTGCTTCCTCAGCTTCAGTTTCATTTTAGTTACCACCAAATGGTGATCTGAAGCTATGTCGGCTCCTCTCCTTGCTCTTACGTCTTCCATGGTCCTTCTAAACCTCTTATTGATGCAGATGTGGTCGATTTGGTTCTCCGTGATGTGGTCCGGTGAAATCCATGTAATTTTGTGTATACGTTTGTAAGAGAAAATGGTGCCACCTATAATCATTTTGTTGAAGGCACATAAGTTCACAAACCTCTCACCGTTATCATTCCTTTCTCCCACTCCATGTTGTCCCATGATGTCTTCATACCCGGTGTTATCCACTCCGACCTTGGCGTTGAAGTCGCCCATTAGAATAGTCAGGTCCTTGGCTGAACATTTCTCGATGATTGACTGCAGCCTCGCATAGAACTGATCTTTGTTGTCTTCGTGGCTGTCGTTGGTGGGTGCGTAGCACTGGATGACATTCATTGCAATCCCTTCCTTCTTCGTCTTGAAGGATGCTGTGATGATCCTAGGTCCATGAGGTTCCCATCTTATAAGAGACTTCCATGCATCTTGGGATAACACCAATGCTACTCCTTGTGTGTGTGGGGCGTTTTCTTCTTCGTGGCCGGAGTATAAAAGCACATTTCCCGAGGATAACCGTTGCTGTCCAGCTTGCACCCAATGCGTTTCGCTTATTCCAAGTATCTTCAGGTTGTATCTTTTCATTTCTTCAGCTATTTGCATGGTCCTCCCTGTTTCCCACAGCGTGCGGACATTCCACGTACCTATACTAATGGTTGCTCTGGTTGTCAGAAGAGACATCGGCCTCGTGGCTTCCGAAGAAACTCGGCTTTCACCATGAGGCGTCATAACATACCTTCCAACTCCCAGGGCAGAGTGAAAATGGTTATAAAGGTTTTTACTGGTTAGCGTTTTTTTAGCACATTTGCTGTTTTACGGGATGGGGTTGCTAGCCCCATGCCCAACCCTCCTCCTTTATCCGGGCTTGGGACCGGCAGCAACCCTAGGGGCTACAGGCGGAGTTGAAGGGCTCGTCTACTGCTCAGCAATTCGATCCGTTTTACTTTATGGATGTGAAACATGGCCGTTAAGGATAGAGGATTATCGTCGGCTCCTAGTGTTCGATCACAGATGTCTTCAAAGCATTGCTCGTGTTTGCTGGGACCACCGAGTAATCAATACGTGGGTTAGGAATAGAGTACTAGGTAGATACGGTAAGTCTATTGATGAAGTAGTAAGTCTCCATCAAGTGAGGTGGTTAGGACATGTGTTACGTATGCCTGACCACCGCCTACCTCGACGAGCAATGCTGTCTGATGTAAGAGTAGGCTGGAAGAAGGCTAGGGGCGGCCAAACTAAAACATGGCACCAGTCCATGAAGTCATTGACAATTGGCTGAGCCATGTTAATAGGTGCAGACTACCTGGTTGGGGTCTGCGTGACGCTCATAACAAATGGTTAGATACCTTGGGTGATATGGCTCAACATCGTTGGCAATGGCGCAGGTGCATCTATTTCTTGTCTTCCTCCAAATTCTAAGTTTCTGAACTTATCATAATTTTCTCTTTACTGAATCATATTTTCTTAAATCTTATCTCCGATCTCTATTCCTTTGTATTAATACTAACTCTGTTACTACCTCCCCTACTCTGGGATTTGATTGGACAATTTAATCTCTATCTACTAATTGAGGCATGGCAACTTGAACTGATGTACGCATGTACCAAGTTCTACGTTGTAATTGTCTGTCTGTCTGCATTTATCTTAGTAAGAGAAGCTTCTGTATATTTGTTTCCATAAGGAGATCGAGAAGTCTGTAGGTCAAGCTTGTTATGGTTATTTGAAATTGTGTAAGAAGTAGTGATTTTGCTTAGCGTAATTACTGTTATTGTTTGTATCCCTTGTTGGAAGTATGATATAACTTGCCAGGTTTCAGGTCATCGAATAATAAAACCTAACTATGAAGTAAGTCAGGTGACTCGACCAGTCATGCAACCTGTTGGTACAATTACACCTCTTCATTAAACTACTGTTTTGCCTTTCCTGTCATACATTCGTCATGTGTTATGTTCGTTAGTTTATATTCTGTTTTCGTCAAATTTAATAATCACCATTAAAGCTTAAGAACAAGACGACTTTTGCAGCAAATTTACCATAAATGCCTGACTACCGTAAGTTCAGCGTCAGCAATCTGTCGCTGAAATTGATATAATTTTATTTCTAAATGTAGTTACTAAAGCATTGCATTTTGACTTATTTCGAGTTACATATATGATTCAGCACTCTTTTAAGAGTGCAAATATCTTTTAAACGTCGATTTTAGTTTGAAAATGATACCTCATTTGTTTATTTAATAACTTGATGAAGAAAACTATGTCAGTTTTACGCTTACATTCTCTAACATTTGCCCAAATCCAGCTCACTGTTGGTTAGCTTGCTTTATTATTGATTTGGTAGGTCATTGATATCCCTAGTGAAACTATTAGAGTTTGCAAGATTCACGAGCATATTACTCCACGAGCATTAGCGAATGCTTGTCCAGAAAAGGAGGGTCGTTATCATCTTTTTCGTTTCCGGTATATGTTTGAAGGTCAAGAACATTCTGCTACTTGTAAGTTTACTAGGCTTTCTAACTTAATATTTTCATCTGTTAGATTTCTTTATCCAGGTAACTGTTTATCGATCTTGCTACCAGTGGTGTGTTCCAAAATACGCTACCCACTCTTAACACTTCCTGACCAAATCTTCTCTGAGGTCATTATTCTCTGTCCAGAAGTTAGAATCCAAGGACGTCGTGCTTCACAGGTCGAATAACCATAAGTTCAGTGTATTTTTGATTAAACGTCGTTGTTATTCCGAGTTTACTTTGTTTCAACTTTGTTTGGCGTACTTTATTGTGAAGACTAGTTAGTTACTACTGGGATATTTATATCTCACATGTCAAAAATTTATTCTACGATTCGGTCATGTATGTATCGGCCGCAGATCTGGATAAATGCGGCTTACCAAAATGTCATACTAAATAGCTTTTAACTGAATTAAGTAAATTAAAAATTTGCACATATACTCATTGTGCTTAAATTTCTATTTTCTTGTATGATAAATTTGAACTAGCAGTTGTCACGAAGTCAAGATAACTTCAATTATTCCAAAAGGGTATCCGGTTGTGGAAATAATTACATATAGTCAACATAGTTAACAACCTATTCTCGAGTGTTCTATAACATTAATTGCACCTTGAGCAGTTTCATCGCGATAATTTAATTGATATCATTGAAACCTAGTTGCGATCAACCGGGCCACTGCCTACCTCGACGATCAATGCTGTCTGCTGTAGGTGTAAGCTAGAAGGAAGCTAGGGGCAGACTAACCAAAACATGACATCAGTCCATGAACTCATTGACATTTGGGCTGAGCCATGTTGGTAGATGCAGACTACCTGGTTGGGGTCCGCGTGATGATCGTAACAAATGGTTAGAGACTTTGGGTGACAAGGCTTGAAATTGTTGGTAATGGCGCAGATGCATCTATTTCTTGTCTTCCTCCAAATCCTAAGCTTTTGAATCCATCAAATTTTATTTTTACTGTGATATTTTCTTAATTCTCATCTCCAATCTCTAATCCTCTCCATTAATACTAACTCTCATTTTACCTCCATTATTCTGGGATTTGATCCAACAATCTAATCTCTATTTGCTAATTAAGGCATTGCAACTTGAACTGATGTACGCATGTACCAAGTTCTATGTTGTTACTGACTGACTGAGTTGCAATCAGTGTAATATTCTATTAGTTAGGTATTTTAACCTATCTGTTGTACGTTTTCAGTTGTTTATACTTACTTCTCATCCAAGAAAACTGTTTTTTTTTATTTCAGTCTTCATCCACACAATATCTGGGTATCAAAGCTCAGTAAAAAGTCGAATGCTGTATTCTAGTTGCAAGGCAGCTTTACTAACCCAGTTGGAACATGATTATGGAATAACCTTTGATCATAGAGTAAGATGTTATTTCTAACTCTTAATCTTCCTTGAAATTTCGTAGTAGCTTCTCTACACTTAGACAGTCTGTCAGTTATAAACAGCTTAGAACTTGGCACATTGGTGCATTAGCTCAAGTTACCTTTCCAAATTAGCATGATATGATCAAATTAACAATATTAACACTATTCTGTACTTCAGCAAGAAATTGAGGGGTATGCAGGAATAATTAATGAAACCAAAGATCTGACTAAAGAGGTAATCCACATGCGCTTGGGTAGACTGACAACTTACATTTTCTTGCAACTGGGTAAATTCTTATATACTCTCTTTATTTTCTTTAAATTTAGTAGCACTCTTATGTTCTTGCATACAGCCATAAAAACTGTAAACAGTTTAACGGTACTATGGGACTATTAACATGTCAGTAAGTACGGTATCACTGGTCGAAAGTTGGCTACATAAACCAAGAAGAGTAGTTACTGTTGACTTTATTGACTTTAATCATAATCTGTAAATTTCAAATTGTGTTTGACTTTCCTACAATAAGCTTGATACTTTTCACTCTAACAGACCACTTTTGAACAGTTATGTGCGATATAATTAAATTAATATCAAGCTGTGAACACCAAGTAAAAACAGAACCGTATCCTTGAATAGCTGTTTCAGCAGTGTCAGTATCCAACCTATTCGACACTTGACGCACAGCATAAATACGTGATAAAGTGGCTGAGTGCTTATTATTAACATTATTATTAGTATCGCTTCCACACAATACCAAATATAAAAGTTGTCCTGCGGCGCTAACATACTAAAATCTAAACCTAACGGTATCCATATCCACTCCTTTTTAAAGTCAGTAGTTAATTTCTCGTAACATTTCTATATTTTGCGAAAGGATGCTACTTGCTATCTCATCTTCGGTTCACTTAAATTTGTTTGGGGAGGGGGATGGGTAAATAAGTAGTTTTAGCTAAATACTATCTGTATTTATTTTACCTACACTTATCGACCTTTATGTTCTCAGTATGTGTGATTTCCTAATTTTAACATTTGATACCTCATATACCAATTAGTTGTAAAAGTAAACTGTGGATTGTGTCGATAAGTAGAATTTGTTTGGGATGTAGTTATCGAAACATTCACTTTGTGTAGTTAACTATCCTTAATTTTAGAAGCTGAATTTTTGTTTTCAAGGTATACATTTTTACAGTTCATATCGTAATAATTTATGTGGATGTGGAGCAGTACTTACTCCTGGTAATGACGTATCAAGCTAACATTCTTTAGTCCTATGGAAGTGTGTGTTTAGTACATGTTCACAGTCCGTATGCATTGCATTTCAAATTGTATGTGCATCAAAAGGTCCCGTTGCTTCATACACTCAATCGTTTTATTGTATATCTTAACTGCAGGGAAATCATACTTCTTTAGTAAAATATTAAGCAATTAGAAGTAGGTAGTTTATGTTCATGGTTTCTATTAAATTGTGTTGCACATTTATTGAAATTTACTTCCACATGACTTTTCCACATATTTTGTGAAACTAGGGTATAGGCATATCATGTCACTCGCTTCATAAGTGCAATTTAACAACAACAACAACTATTTTGTTTAGTGTACACAAATATATATTATCAACAGGTTTGTCACAGTTCCTAGGATTCTTCACTTCAGTTAACATATTTATAATTGGCTATTTAGGCTGATCATAGCTAATTACGTTCATGAATAGTGTTTAAATTAGTTACTGTTTTTTTTTCAGTTCATATGCTTTCTCCTGTGGATACGTTTTGACCTTATCCGAGATATTTTAATCATCAAAATGTTAATTTTACCATAATATTGAAGCATAACACGGTTAACTTATTTATTCATGGGATGAAAATTTAATCATCCATCTTCATATTAGTAAACTTTTAATGACTCTTCGTCAAAGTACACAAACTGCTTCATTCGTGTGTGCTTAGTAACCTAACCAACAGTATATAGAATTGGTCAGATATATTTATCTATTAGCTAAACAACTGATTGTCGCATGTGATTGGTAACTGACAGCATAGGATTATTTAATATAGTAATTATCATGGTTACATAAATAAATTCAAATAAGTTAACAAGTTACTCTATTTAAATGGTATCACAAATGTTTCCACTATATCATTATTTTGAAGACATATGATAGCGGTTGCTTACAGCCGACAAGTACCATCTACTTTAGAAGACAGAGTGGTCTGCTTTACAGGATGTGTTTTGATGTATAAGCAAATATCTAACCTCGGATACAAGTAATATACCCTTCTTTAAGCCAAGCATTATTTTGTTCTTACACTTATAATATACCACTCACCAACTTGTTGGGGCTGATATAACTTCAGAAATAAGTGAAATGATCGGAATACAACCACTTCGTTTCTTGTTGTTAGACTGTGTCAACGTTAGCCAGTCACTATCTGCTATTAATTAACGGTCTTCAAAGTATAGTTTCAGTAACCAATGTGATATGCCGGGCACCTAATGAAGATTGATTATCTTCGATAGCTATGCTTTAGAACATTATTTCAATTATTATAACTGGACAGTTTAAACATTTCATTTCTATGACTGTTACGTCCTCCTTACCGAGCCCTCCAGTTTAGTATATTTACTCTTAGTATATTGTTATTCACTATGAACTACGTTTACTTAATTGTATACAAGTTGTACCCATTCACTCCCACTCTTTCGTTTGTTCTGTACCAATGTTAGATTCTTGATTGGTTTACTGTGTGGTCTGATTTTATGTATATATAAAGGCACAATTAAAACACAATACGTTCTCAGTTCTCGGTTTCGGGTTCCCAATTCTCGTTCTTCTATTGTCAGCCTGGGGGTGAGTGGGCTTAGGTCAGTCGCGTATTATCAGCTACGCACACTCCATTGGTGTTCGCGTCTACCAACCAAAACTCTCTTTTTCTTCGCGTCATAACACAATGATTGCTATTTTTATTTCCTAGTATAAAGTATTCGAAAACACCTAAATGTTGTCTTAGCTTATTCAGTCTATGCTACTGTCATATAGTGCTGCCCTTTTTATTAGAGCTGGTTATGTAACTTTCCATAAAATTTACCTTTTATTTTGTCTTAATTGAAATTAGTATTAGCGTAGACAGAATATAAATATGCAACTCCATACATCTCGTAATCCTATGTTTTTACATTACTATTCATTCAGTAATTACACAGATAAAGATTGGATAAAGGTTGGTCAAATAATTCACAGTATGCTTTTAGACTCAGTGCTGTACCTAGACCTGTGAGACATCAATATGCACTTATATGTTTTTAAAACACTGGTTATGGGCAGAATTGTAAACAATCGGGATAGTCAATTATAGTAGAATGAGATCGGTAATAGTTCTGTGTAAATAAATATATTTTGTTAGTTCATAAAGTCACTGATTGTTGGTTCTAGATATACTGAAAAGTACAGACTTTCTGTGTGAGGTCTTCAAAATGTATGAATCTGATTTTAAAGGATAGTCGGAATGTCTCAAAATGGTGAGAGCACATCCACTTTTTATCTTTTAAATTATTATCACTTTCTTGTACATATACTCTTTATTATAGCGTTTACAGGTGTGTAAGTTTATCCCTTAAAAAGCCATGAATGAGTATTTTATAGCCGTTGCTTGTGGATACATATTATGATTACGTGAATGATTAATCTCTACTTCTACTTTGCAGCATGTTTTCTTTTCTGTTCACATTGAATTTACTTGTCAAGTGTTGAATGTACATTCTAATACTTTTATTTATTTTGATCATCTCCATTATATGAGTTACTCAATTCTAGTAGAAATTCGTTCATGTTATTTGCTTAATTTTTCTTAATTAAAATTTGCATTTTGAACAGTAAACACTTCAAGTATTGTCTAACACTTGAATGACATTTACATAAACAAACAAACTGATATTATGATAACTGATGCACGCAACGAGCTATGAAAAAGTATTAATTTGTTAAGTATGTACTATTAAAATTCCCCAGTTATTTGGTTTACTTTCCAGCGTAGTATTTTTTTTTTTTGGAAGTTAGACTAATGGTCAGTCAAATTTTATTACTTAGCATCAAATTTTAGTCTAACTTTATTTAGTCTTTTAATTTATTTCTTGTCACTAATATTATTACTAATTCCATTTGATCTCATTTGTCGATGAACTCCTCTAGATAGTATAATCATTTATATTCGCTTTTTTTGACATAAATGAATAAATATTATCCTTAGTCATTTGAAGATTATTTCTTTTTACTGAAGAAATGAAAACTGATATACTTTACTTTCATATAAACCAATATTATACATCCAGATATGCTTATGGTATTTTTCTGCTTTCTTCATAATTTTAAATACTTCTTTGCGAATGGAGGGTCAATTAGTTTTGAAATTAACTAGTTAATATGTGGCAAACTACTCACTAACTTTATCATTCGTGTTAAAATTGTCTACATCTGGTTGACTTTCCCGTTGCGTGACTGTTGTATTAAAGCTAACTCAACTACAACTGGCTGGTGTTTGTGGGGCATTAATCTGGCTGACTAGGTCTACTAGCGTTAACATAAAGACTGTTCATCTATTAATCTTACTAATACAAATTAAATTGTAATATTCTCACTTGGCATAGTGTGGATCAGACCATTATAATAAATGGATTAAGTGATTTCTAGAAGAAACAGATTAATTTTATTTATCTGATTGTTTTTTTCAATGCTCTCATCTATATATATTTAGGGGTCTTAAGTCTTCTCGTTGATATTATTAACTGCGTTTGGCATTTGTTTAGACGGATTCCCTCGATATTATTTATAAATGGTAGTAAAGTTGAATTGTGACCGGCTGTGAAATCCACGAGACGCGTCTCACCGTGTTTTGGACTTTGCTTTACTCCTCTGCCTCGTTGTTAGTGTTTGCCTTGAGACTAGAACCTTGTATATTTCACTTCAAACGCCAGTGCATCCACTTAATACTGATAGCCATCATCTAATACTTAAGCATTTTTGTAATACAACTAGTTTTCTTCGACCGCATGTTATTTATGCATGTATTCCTCCTTTTTTCCCACAAGCTTACTTAAGTTACTTGCTGTCTAAACGGATGTGATGAACAGATTCTCAGAAATATATGGTTTAAAGTGTAGTTAGTTTTTACAACATGTAAATTATATACACATACCTTCCTTCCAGTACATTATGAACTAGTTCAAGTGTTCATTCTCTGCCTAGTAATCGATAATTATAGTTACACTTTACCTCTTATTTACATTTATATTCGATAATTTTGGTTTTTGGTTATTTCCGTAATGTAGTTCGGATCAGTCTGTCGAACGAAAGGAACTTTTGTTAATTTCATCTGTTGAAATTGTTTAAAAATATAATTTGTTTAAATATCCTACAAATTTTACGAATTTATTCGTTCAAGTTTGGACGACACTTTTTTTATAAAATGTAGTAAGCTGGTTTATGCATAGTATATGTTATTGATATCTAACGTTTACAGAAAATATAATTACAGTTAGATTGTTGCTAGTAATTAAAGTCCATGTTGTGGTTGGTGCATATGTTACGTGTACCAAACCACTGCCTACATAAACGAGAAGTGCTGGCTGACAAAGAAAAATGGAAGAACGCCAGGGACGGCCAAACCAAACAGTGTTATCAGTTCATGTTGTTACTGATTTATGGTTTGAGTTGTATTGGTAGATCCAGACTACTTCGCTGGGGTCCACACGATCGTCGGAAGCAATAGTTGGCTACTCAAGGGGGGACGTGACTCAGAATTACTCACAGTGTGACAGGTACATTCACTCTCTGTCTTCCGTTAAATCGTAAGCTTAAAATTGTTTCATACATTTCCACTAACTACTTTCCCTAACATATTCTACATGTCGACTCCTTCTTACTGGTGTCATTCAAGTAACTACTACTTGTACTAATTTGGTGTTTATCTTGTACTGCTGAAGTATGGCAACTTGAACCGATGCACGCATATCCCAGTTCCTGTGTTAAACATACGTACATACTTATATTCCGCCAACTGGATGTACTTACGTCCCATTGTTGATTTACACTAGAATTTGAAGAAAGTCTGTACGTTCCAAGTATAACCATGTTATCCACTGAGCTATTAAATCCAGGTAACCACACTTATGAAACGAGTATGTATATATGATTTGTGAATTTTTGAATATCACCCAATTGATATTTTTAAGTGTTGTGATTATCCATTCTGTCACCATATTTCTCAACGTGGATATTAACATTGGGTACAGGTATGTCCAGTTTATGAGTTCTAAGTAGGATGAATGGTGCTTCATGAATTTCATTTGACATCCACAATCTAGCCTTAACCGTAATTCTGGATTGCTATTATGTCGAGGCAACCCGTTTAGAATACATATACAGCAACAGAGAGTGATCAATTTCTATTCCTAACAATATCAACGGGAAGGTACAAACACGTACAAACTGTGTTTGAGGAAAATAACTTTAATTAGTATAATGTATCAACATTAATCTCCCGTTTTCTGGGAATCGTAGTACAATGTGAATCACCTTTCAGTGGACTAGTATGTATGTTTTACTTTTATATCCAATAGGTATTCCTAAGTTATAATTGTGTATCGTAAGTTGGGTGTAGTTTGTGGATAATACCATTTTCTTTGAAAACTCATAATTGGCAGTATTGTGTGATGTTTGCTAATAAGTTATCCACCCTTTGTTTTAAGTAAAAAAAAACAAATCCGTTTTAGACTCATTTCCTATAAATGAAATATCTGAGTTTTGCTCTTAATTCCCTTTCACTTGTTATTATTCAACTAGGGTATATGTTGCAAGTAATCTACCTAACCATGTTAATAAAATGCTGTGAAATTCTTTTTCTACTGAGTTTATCTGCTATTGTTTATCGAAAGGGGAGGTGAGAGTTAAAGCCTACTTTTGAGGTTTTATGAGTGGGTTTAGAGTACATATACTAGAATTTTAATTAGATACCATGGTAACAGAAAACACCCTATATTCTTGTTTTCTACAGACAATTATTGTATCGATTTAAGCTAGCAGTTCTTATGTTCTAATTTTGGTGTTATATTGTCTGGCATTTTCATTTACTCTTTGTTTCAAGATATGCATTCCAATATGACTTTTTTCTCGTGCATACTTCACGTTTTTGCTCTAGTCACTTTTTCTCTTACGGCTTATTACAAATAAATTTTACACAACTTTGTGACAGTTACTACAAGAATGATTTTAAGAAATAAAGATAAGTATCTAGGAGTTTGAACATTCAGTTTAGGCGTCGACACCAAACATGAGAATTTTTTAATGATCAGCACGAGGAATTGTTTAAACACATTAGTAATAATGGACAACCGTATGGAAAGCTTCGGCCTGAATATTAGTATCGTAGCACATTGTAAAAGTGGGCGATATGAGTCATAATCCTACTGGAAGTATCAATGTCCTTAAGATTGCTGTTGAGTGCACAACAAACATGAAATCCAATTTCTGTCGGTTATCTCCAACCATTTAACGCTACTGATAATGGTCTTTGAACAGTGTGTATCTAGTGATATACCAGTATAAATGTTTGATGTTAGCATAACCTCTATATATTCCCACATACTACTATTAACTGATTAGTACTTTGTACTTCAATCAATGTGTTACTTCAATTGATACAGTCGATCATCATACATAAGCACCTTTTGAAATATACTAGTCAGAAATGACCTGTCGGTATCGCTTTGTCAATTTGTTCATATTTTCCCCAAAGTGTATCCCGAACTTTAATGCTATGTATTTGGTAATTTAACAATGAGTAAACAGTTAGGATCGTCTAGCACTTATATTGACCCTCCAACCGAAATTGCATCGAATTCGTTGTCACGAATATTCGGTCTATGTTTTATGGGTTTTGTAAAAGTTCTAGGTGTTATTCCTAAACTATTACGTTTTATTGTTTTCTGCATGGGTGCTTTTGTATTGTAAATTAGAATGTATGAAATTGTAGTTGAGTATTTTATTGTTAAAGTAATTGTAATAAGATTAAATTGAAGAAATTTTATACGTCTATGTTATGTCGTATTTTATTCCATGGAGCGGTAGCATGCTAGTCAAGTCTTTTGCCGTTCAACCACTTAACCACAACCTCGGGTCTCACTCCATTTAGTTCAGTTTGGACGGTCATGTTTTATCACTAGTTGTCGTATATAATATGTAGTTCATATCCAAGCATACAGTTTTGTACATCTCTTTATTTGATAACATTTGATTAACTTACCGTTATTCATTGTTTCTCTTGTAGTTTGAAACTGACGGAACCGATGAGTTAACCTCAGAGTATCTTATGGATATCCTTTATCCTAAACAACAAGAAAAACAACTAGTATTTCAAAAACCACAAGGTCCTATGGGACGTCGGCCTAGAACACACATACACTAACAACTACTTTCATTTCTTTTCAATCAATGTAGGCTTAATATTATCTTTATCACTTTTAATAACTGCCTTTAAGTTCATGTATCTCACCAATTATTCATATCAGGAAATACATATACCTTTTCGGTTTTATTATTATCTCACATTTCATGATTTTCATTATCTTTCTATTAATATTAAATTGTGAAGTAACTACAGATTATCAAATTAACTGCTGAGTCTCTACGTCGTTTGCTTTTTCTTCGTGTTGTTTTTATTTCTTCCTGTGCACTCATACATATGCTACCATTACACAAATGTTATATAGTGCCCTTATCGAAATTCAGTAATTTCAATAGAACTTCTCTACATATCTTGTTTTCATTTATATTTGTTTGTTTAGCAGCTCATTCATGTTGATACGTGTTATTTTTACATTACTCAATATGAATAAATAGATGTTTTCTATTCAGTTCTATAATTTTCTCCTTATTCATCTAATTGTTGTATTATTAATAAATTGTTGAATATATTTGTTCATTTTTTCTACACATAGAATCTTACTATGCATATACATGTAGGCTTTATCGTCATTTATGATTATTTTTCTTTTCATGCATTAATTTGTAAAATAAATTCATTCAATTTATTGCATAATGAAGAAGTTACTTTTGGTTATGTTCGGTTATCTTGATGTAAGTGGGAATTTTACTATTCGATGCCGACCCAGTAGTGCAGATGGTTAGGCGTTCGCCGTCAACCTGAAGATCCTGGTGCGGAATCTGAGGTGCTCACTGCTGAGGAGTTCCACACAAGAACGAAACAACTGTCCAGTGCTCCCTGGTTTTCAATGGTACCCCGCCAACATCAATCTGTAACATATTCAATCAAATTATCTAAATTAGTTGATTTAAATAAGAAGTTTGTATTGTCTTTCTACAGATCGCTTATAATAATAAAATATTTTAAAGTTAATTGTATAATATACATTGATTTACAGATTGTTAGAAAAGAAAGATGTATACTCTAGGCTTAGAATAAAGTCAATAGGTTAAAATATTAACTTGGATTTAAGTGGGTTTACTGAATGATAACAATGTTTTCAATTTTAGGGTCTCTATAATTCCATTAGTGGTGTTATAGGTAATCGTTGAGGTGAACATAGTACAGCATCGGAGGAAGGGAATTTACCAATACACGAGGCTTAATTCATGGAGTTAGCTCTGATTTTCAGAACAATGGAAGCTTCTCGGTTAATTCATACACTTCAGAGAGCAAAACTAAATTTTAGTGCATATATTATACTTCGCCACAAACTTCATGTTTTATGATTAGATTAAGGAATCTAATCAATATAAAGATGATTCACTCACTAACCGGGGGGGGGGGGTGGAGGAGGGTGAGCATTGAAAACTAAGGAGTATTAGACAATTGTTTCATCGTTGGTTCAATCTCCACCCGAGGAATGTGTACTCATGCTTCCCTGGAAGTGGTTGAATAAAGATAGCTTCTTTTGCTAAATATGGTTTCTAATTATGGGCAATCAGCATTTATTGATTGAAAGTAGCAATTGTATTTTAGCTATACCCAAATTATCGATATAATTTAGTTTGCTAATTTTGACAGTAAAATGATATATTCTTGCATATAGATTTATCAGAGTGCTTGATTTTTATGATTTAGAGCTACATATTTACATTTCTAGGTAATTTTAAAGTAGCTCGGTGGTCTAATCGTTAGAAGTGTAAGCGTTGCTGATATAGAAAACAAATTACGCAAACTGTTCATTTGACTCACACAATCAACTAATTCTGTCAGCACCTTTTACTAAGTACAGATTAATGTACTTGACTTCACGCAACATTCTAAGCGTCGGGGTTGATAATTCTCCTAGGTAGCTTTAAATGATGTAAGTAGGGTGGAATCCAAAACTTGCTTATTAGTCGAAAGTCAAGCTGTTGGCCACCCAGTCACCATTCTGCTTTATCGTAATATAATTAACTATATGAATGCGAAATCTATAATTCTCTATCTTTTAAACATACATTAAATAAAACTAAACACACAAGTTCTTCCTTCTAACTACTGTTAAGTAGTAGTCGGTAGTTAATGCATAATACTCAAAGAATTCGTTAACAAGATTTTACAACTACATTTCAATCTTTACTATTCATAGATTAATCACTATGTAATAGTTATTGTTATACTGTTTATCTCTTAAACCAAGTCTTTTAATCAAAAGTAAATTACTTTACAATGTTAACTATAATAATTTATATTTTATTAAATAATGTAAACTATTTATTTCATCTCTTCCAATGTCATTAGATACACTAACAACAATACATTGTCTATTTCTAAGCATTTGTACTACACAATTTTTGGAAGCATACAAATCTATTCTACTGACAACATATTTTATTATGCTCTAATTTTGAGCATTTTACATACACACACACACGCACACACTACAATGTATATTGTTGTTATGTCAACATTATTCAACTTGTAAATTCTCAAAATATTTATTTTTATCATAAATCAATAACAAATCACCTAGTATTCTAAACTTTCTGATTAACATTGTTTGTTTATGTTCTTTTAATGGTTCTAGGTTAACTTTCTTCTTTAGTACATTTCAAAATATTTGATGATTCTTTGTTAATTTATTATAAAAATGGATGATAAATTACTGAATTATAAATTGTGCATTTTTATCGGCTACAGTGATTTGGATTATGCATGCCTAACTACCGCCTACTTCAACGTGTAATGTTAGCTAGAGTGAAGTTAACAGAATATTCATCGTCTATTCAGTTATGATGATGTTACACTTATCTACTTCCAAGTAATTTCATCATGTTTAATATATAATACAAATTGTAAGCAGATGATGAGAAATAAAATGAATTCATGTTATTCTACTCGAATATGTGTTAATTCTCACTCTAATTTAATAAAAAGAAACCAATTGTACGAAATAATTGAACTATAACTAAGTCTGGGAAATGTTGTAACGATGTAATGAAATAAAAGAGTTGAAGCTTTAAGTAGCTTAACATCTAGACATATCTTGAGTACAGAATATCAGGTTGTTGAGTTAAGATCTTTCAGAATGATTAGTGGTTATCTAACTTCCAGTTTTCTAAAACTGACTGTAGCTATTGATACCAAGCGTCAAAAATATGACTGAAGTGATCCAAAGGAAAAGAAAATATAAGCTTTTCTATACATTGGTATGTAATCAGCTCTTCAATAAACAAAATGTTGTAAAACTAGTGCTAAGTTTACTAACCTCAATCAGATCGGTAAATGCCAAAACTTGGGAAGTTTTATTTCAAATTTGATAATTTCATGTTGCCGAGCTGTTATGATGGGAACGTACAACCAATTGATTGATATAACCTTGTGCACACAAAATTACAGCGACCAATTACAAATACGACAATCCAGTCAATGCCTAGTGACTGCCAAATGCCTTCTCAATCCCAGGCCGGAACGGAAGGAACACAGGCCAGTGAACCAACTAGACAAATCAAATTATATTTCAGGTGCTTTCTCATATATACATAAAATCTGACTACACAGTCAACCAATGAGGAAGTTAACATAGATTCAAAATACATGAGATAGTGATAGTGAACTGGGGCAGAGTATGCACAGTTAACTGACTGTAGTTCATAAAAAGAAAATGACTTGCTGACATTCAATAGGTCAATCAGGAGAATAGGGCACGAGAGACGTAGTAACAACAGAAATGAAATGTTTGCTTTACGCACAACTAAAATAAATATTGACGTAGTCTTCTAAAACAGCTTTTAAAGTTAGCTCTTCCTGAGTCGCCAAATATAACAGACTAGTTAATTTTAAAGCAAAAATGCCACAGCACATACCGAAAATGAATTCAACAACTTATAATAAGAAGGTTATAATCGGTGTAAAACAAAAATATTTATCTCTATACTTACTACTTACATATGCCCGTTACTCCTCGCTGAGGAGCATAGGCCGCTCACCAGTGTTCTCCACCCAACTCTGTCCTGAGCAATCCTTTCCAGCTGTTTCCAGTTGCTGTTCATCCTTTTAATGTCTGCTTCCAATTCTCGCCGCAGCGTGTTCTTTGGCCTTCCTCTTTTCCGTTTCCCAACAGGATCCCATGTTAATGCTTGTCTCGTGATGCAGTCTGATGGTTTGCGTAGTGTATGTCCTATCCATTTCCATCGTCTTTTCCTAATTTCCTCTTCGGCTGGAAGTTGGTTTGTCCTCTCCCATAGTAAGTTGTTGCTGATGGTTTCCGGCCAAAGGACATTCAGTATCTTGTGTAGGCAGTTGTTTATAAATACCTGTATCCGTCTGAGGATGTTTGCAGTAATTCTCCAGGTTTCAGCTTCATACAGCAGGACTGTCTTCACGTTCGAATTGAAGAGTCTGACTTTGAGGTTAGTTGATATTTGTTTTGAGTTCCAGATGTTTTTCAACTGCAGGAATGCTGCCCTTGCCTTGCCAATCCTTGTCTTTACATCTGCATCGGACCCTCCTTGTTCATCGATGATGCTCCCCAGATATGTGAAGGTATTCACTTCTTCCAGAGTTTCGCCATCAAGTTGAATTTGGTTGGTGCTCCCTGTGTTGTATTTGAGAATCTTGCTCTTACCCTTATGTATGTTCAAGCCTACTGATGCTGAAGTTGCTGCTACACTGATTGTCTTCGCTTGCATTTGTTGGTGTGTATGTGCTAAAAGAGCTAGATCATCTGCGAAGTCCAAATCATCGAGTAGCATCCTACTTGTCCATTGAATCCCGTACATTCCCTCTGATGTGGAGGTCTTCATCATCCAGTCAACCACTAGGAGGAAGAGAAAAGGTGAGAGCAAGCAACCTTGTCTGACTCCGGTCCTCACTGAAAATGCATTTGTCAGTTGTCCTCCATGCACAATTTTGCACTGTGTTCCGTCGTAAGAGTTCCGGATGATGTTGACGAGTTTCTCTGGTACGCCGTAGTGTCGGAGAAGTTTCCATAGTGTTCTCCTATCTACACTATCAAACGCCTTCTCATAATCAATGAAGTTGATGTACAGGGGCGAGTTCCATTCAATTGATTGTTCAACGATGATCCGTAGTGTTGCGATTTGGTCCGTGCACGACCGATCCTTACGAAAACCAGCTTGTTGATCTCGAAGTTGAGCCTCCACTGAATCTTTCATTCTCTTCAACAATACTCTGTTAAAGACTTTCCCTGGTATCGACAGTAGCGTGATCCCTCTGTAGTTGTCACATTTGCTCAAATCTCCTTTCTTTGGTATCTTGATAAGATAACCTTCTTTCGAGTCTGCTGGCACTTGTTCTTCTTCCCAGATCTTTTTGAATAGAAGGTGGAGTATCCTTGCTGTTAGGTCGATATCTGACTTGAGTGCTTCAGCTGGTATATTGTCAGGTCCTGCTGCTTTCCCACTTTTGATTTGTCTGATGGCCATCTTGATTTCTTCCATCGTTGGTGGAATGACATCTATCGGGAGATCTGTAGGTGCTGCTTCGATGTCCAGTGGGTTCAGTGGAGCGGGCCTATTTAGGAGTTCCTCAAAATGTTCTACCCACCTATTCTTTTGTTCTTCAATCTCAGTGAGTGTCTTGCCTTCTTTGTTCTTGATCGGTTGCTCTGGTTTACCATGTTTATCTGCCAGTTTCTTCGTTGTGTCGTATAGCTGTTTTATATTTCCTTCTCTTGCAGCCTTCTCCGCTGTCGTTGCAAGTCCTTCGATGTATTTCCGTTTGTCAGTTCTAATGCTCTTCTTTACCTGCTTGTTTGCTTCTGAGTATTCAGCTTGAGCCTTGATTTTCTCTGTTCTTGTTCGGCTGTTGTTGATTTCTATCTTCTTGTTCCTCCTTTGCTGAATTTTGCTCAATGTCTCAGTGGAGATCCATTCCTTATAATGGTGCTTCTTGCAGCCCAGAACCTCCTGACACGTTGACGTTAGTGCTTCTTTGATTCCTTTTCAGTTGTCCTCCATGGTGGTTTCTTCTTTCGGTAGATCTTGTAAGTCTTGGAACCTGTTATTGAGAGATATTTTGAATTTATTGAGTTTGTCAGTGTCTCGGAGAAAGCCTGTATTGAACCGTTGTACTGCTGCCACTCTAGTTGTCCACTGCTTCTTTAGCTTCAGCTTTTTTTTAGAAACCACCAGGTGGTGGTCTGAAGCTATGTCAGCTCCTCTCCTAGTTCTTACATCTTCCATTGATCTTCTAAATTTTTTATTGATACATATATGATCGATTTGATTCTCAGTAGTATGATCCGGTGAGATCCATGTATCCTTGTGTATGCGTTTGTGTGTGTGGGGAGGGAATATTGTACCACCTATAACCAATTTGTTGAAGGCACATAGGTTTGTAATTTTTTCACCATTGTCGTTTCTGTCTCCCAGTCCCTGTCGTCCCATGATTTCTTCATATCCAGTGTTGTCCATTGCGACTTTGGCGTTTAGGTCCCCCATCAGTATTGTCAGATCCTTTCCTCGACACTTTGCTATAATTGATTGCAGTCTATCGTAAAACTGATCTTTGTCTTCGTCGTTGCCGTCATTGGTTGGTGCATAGCATTGGATAATATTCATTGTAATCCCTTTCTTCATTGTTTTGAAAGATGCTTTGATGATCCTGGGTCCATGTGGTTCCCATCCCACAAGTGCATTACGTGCCTCCTTGGACAGCGTCAGAGCAACTCCTTGAGTGTGGGGAGCATTTTCCTCTTCGTGGCCGGAGTATAGTAGCGTCTCTCCCGAAGCCAATGTTTTCTGTCCAGCTTGAGTCCAATGGGTTTCGCTGATTCCGAGTATTTTCAAGTTGTATCTCTTCAATTCTGCAGCTATTTGATTTGTCTTCCCGCTCTCCCACATTGTTCGAACATTCCATGTACCTATAAAAATATTTGCTCTGGTTGTTAGAAGAGGGGGCATCGGCCTCATGACTTCCGAAGAATTTCGGCTTTCATCATAAGGCGTCATATATCCTTCCACTCCCAGGGCAGAGGTTAAATGGCTTATCTTGTTCAATCTGGTTTGCGTTTTTTTAGCAAGTTTGGGTTTTTACGGGATGGGGGTGCTAGCCCCATGCCCAACCCTCCTCCTTTACCCGGGCTTGGGACCGGCAGTAACCCTAGGAGGGCTACAAGCGGAGTTATTTATCTCTATAATACATATTAATGTAAACATATTCACGTCAAGGATGCTCATCTACTAAGCATCTCTTTATGCCAAGATAACTTCAAATCTTTTTCATGATAACAAACAAGATCCTTTCGATAAGGTAAAATAAGAAAGCATATCTCATCTTATTAGTAAATAACTTGAAAACGAATTGAATATAAAGAATCCGTATTCCTTCTTGTCTTAAAAAAATCCATATTTACCTCACTTCCTATCTATGTGTTGCTTATTTATAACTGACCTAAGCAAATGTTTGTCATAGATGTTGGGTATTACAATCAAAACAGTTATATACTTGAAATATCTTTACAACTGTGCACTATCGTTATGCTGGGCTACTCGAGAAGAATAACTAACTTGCAGAACTTTGTTTCAGAAGATTTTCAGTTATATGTAATGTAAACATTTTAATTCTTATCATTATTATGTCCTGTTTCGTATATTAATTGTTACTATATCATTTCTCAATTATGAACTACTGTTGATTGATTGTGTATACGTTACCTCAATTTACTACCAATGTCTCGTTTTGTATTAATATGAATTCCCTAATTGGCTGGCTATGTGGTCTGGTATATGTATATATAAAAGGATTTTTGAAATGTAATACGATTTGTCTGGTTGATTCAGCATCTTGTGTTCTTCCTATTGTGGTCTGGAATTGAATGAGCATCAGGCAGACATACAGGAACCGACTAGAAACTCTAGTTGGTGTTTGTTATTGTAACTTCATACGTACGAGGTCATATCCATTAACTGGTCGTTCACATCAGTCATAGCAGTTTTCGACGTCATAACAACTATCTAAAATGATTTGCACTTTGTAATTTCTAAAATTTTGAAGATCCATAGTATTTTTTATTTACATTGCACTGATGTCAGTAGTAACATGGATAAAGTTGATTTCATCATAAATCAAAATCTATTTAAATAGTAAATAACTACTGATAAACATCATGTATTTTTGACCACCCTGATAAAACTTGATATATTCATTTCTTACTAAATGAATTATTTAATCACAAAATATAGTGTTTTCATAGAAATCATTTGTTTACATTCTTGCAATAGTCATATGTTTAGATAGATTTTTATGCATAATAAGAATAGGTAGTATCTTTTAGAAATGTAGAAAACTAGTATTATATACACTTTATTTAGATTGTAGAGACTGTAATGTTTTGTATTGAAGTAGTGTTTGGGGTTGGTAAATAGAAAGTTCTTTTGTTAATTTACGAAAATACTTTTGTGTTTGATAATCCAATTATTCTGAGCAGTATGCTTTTTTTTATTATTGACTTACAAATGCAAAAATAAGGTAAAATCTAACAGTTATTTACCTACGGATTAAAATCTTCAGTAATTCCACTCAATGTTGACGGAAAGAGTTTTGCATTCATGAGCTTTATAAAGAATGATTCGATATTTAGATTGCTTATGAATTCATCACTTTAGTCGTTTGTTTTTTTGATTATATCTGAAATAGATAAGATGTCAAAGTACGTAATACTGGGGGTACAGTTCGTCTGTTATCTGTATCATCATCATGACTTGTTCTGAAGTTATGTTATGTTTCGGTGTTATGGAAAATTTAATAACACGAATTGACTTGAGTTAGGCATTCATTGAAAATTAAGGGATAATAGACAACTGAATGGCACTCTTAGGCAGTGTGCATCCGTTTTCACGTTGGAGGTCTAGTGAGAAAACGTGACAAGTACAGTTCAACCAAGTTGGATGTGTCATAGTTACTAACCGATAACATCCGATGAAGTCGTACAACAACACATCGTGAAGTGACTGAAGTTGGAAATGTCAACCACAGTATGTCAGTCTAGTTGTCTAAAGTTTAAGTGTTATTTGTGAAGTTTGAAGGTTCTTGGTCAAATCTGTGGTAGGAACGCAGGTGCGATTTACTAAGGACGGATTCACTAAGGACAAAACAGCTGTTCAGAGCTTCCAGATTTTTAATAGTTGTCTAACTCATGTTATTTTGTGTCATTATATTACATTATATGTTGATCTAGTGATTAGATTGCAGAGTGACTGTTGAAAATATTTGAAACAACCTTTTTACTGTTGTATATGAAACCATTCAGTAAGAAGGTTATTAAGTTTTATTTAGCTACCATTAATATCGTATAATTTCTTGCAGATTATCTCTTTGTCTTTAGAACAATTTATTTAATTGATATGTGCGACTGGAACGTAAAAATGAAATGGATTTAGATGTACTGTTTTAATAATCATAAAGCAAAATTACTAGACTGAAGAAATCAAGTCAACGATGCATGAAAACAGGGCTAAACTACAGACATTTCAAGTTAGCATATTAATGCATATTGTTAGATATCACTGTTTGTTTTTGAACATAGTAAATGCTACTATATTGGTATCTGTTATAGAATCGTTGTAAATCAGACAACACCGAAAAGCTATTTTGTTTTAATTTGAGATTTTATTATGACTGAACGCACGATCACTTAATTGTTGTGGTCTTATGCGCACGAAGCTACAATAACAAATACCAATCAGAGTGCTGAGTTAGTCCCTGCACATCTGCCAGACGCTCACTCAATCCCAGACTAGAATAGGAAGAATGCAAGCCGATGAATCAACAAGACAAAATCAAATTTATTTCAAAAAATCCTTTAACTGCAAAACAAAGCAGACATGTATATATATAATGATTGTAGTTTATTTTCTAGTGAAGTATTTTCTGTTGTAATCTGTTATCTAAATAAATATTTTTTTTAATGTTTACTTTTATATGAATCACATTAAAACTGCTTTAATGGACTATTACTTTTTTAAAAAGAAACACCATAGTACACTACTTTAATTGTTCATTGATCAATATGAACAATAAAATTGTAATTGTATATTGAATGTTGTATGTTGATTGTCAAGTAAATTCATTAAACTGAGAAATTCTTATTCACTTATAAATTATTTGTAAGTAGTAGTGAATCAATGTCATCTTTAAAAGAATTTATTGAATATTGTAATCATTGAAATAAATCATAGAATCATTTATATTCAGTTTAATGTAAACGTCATTATTTTAATTTAAAAATATTTTGTAACTAGTTACACATGCATAGTGATAATGACAATTGAATGTTGTTTATATGCATCAAAATAAGGATGTTACATTTATTCAAAAAGTTTTCTACATATAAAGTTTAGTATAAATATTATTTAATAATGTTTACAATTAATGTAAACTTTTATACTGTAATTTTGAAGTAATAATTACATATTAATTAGGTTTATATGTTATTGTGTTTTGTTGTATATATAAAAGGTAATTAATTCTAGAATGGAGATGCACTAATTGATTTGAAATATGTAAATGATATAGTCCTGTTTAGTGAATACTGGTAGAATACAAGGTCTTTTGTAGAACAATGCAAGCATGTTAAGGAAGAGTCTCTCCTCCTCCAAATGCAAACTGTGTCTTCAGGACTGGTTTAGATTAACACCTGGGTTAAATATAGGGTGCAAAGTAGGTGAGCTTGTCGACCATTACATTTATCTTGAATGTCTGATCAGTACTGATGGGTTGGTTTCTGACGCAATCTCGTCACGGATTCTAAAAGCTTATTTAGTTTCTGCAAACCTACTTAATCTGTGGGTATAATCCATAAACCCGTCTCTCAATGAAAGGACGAGTATGCTCCTTATCAATCCGTTATGTCTTGCTGTATGGAGGTGAAGGATAGTCATTAATGGTAGATGACATTCACAGATTATTAGTATTTAATCATATATAACTTTGAAACTGCTTGCATTTCCTGAGATCACCGGGTAAATAATAGTGAAGTAAAGTATTGTACAAGTTGGTAAGTTAGTTGATGTGAATCATTATTGATTGTGGTGACTTGGGCATGTATCACGAATATATGACCACAGCTTACCTCTAGGCTAGATGGTGACTGATCTAGGCGTAGGATGGAAGAAAGCTAGGGACGACCAAACTAATACATGACATCAGTTTATAAAGTCACTGACTACTGGTCTGAGCTGTGCTATAAGATGCAGACTACTTAATTGAGGTCCACACGTGTTCCGTAACGAATGTTTGGAGTCTGAGTGACATGGCCTAGAACTGGTCACAGTCAGCAGGGACATTTACTCTCTGCCTTCCCCTAAATCATGAGCATAAGGTGATTTCATACTCTTCTTTCCACGACCTAATTCTCACTCCCTGTATCATATTCTATATGTCCTCGCATTTTATTCACTACCATTGACGTAACTACTACTTGTACTAATTTGATATTTTTCTTTCATTTCTGCTAGGGTGTGGTAACTTAGACAGATGAATAAGTGTCCTAAGTTTTATTTTAGTCACGCACACAGATGGTATACATATAGTGGTTCTTTTTAGTGATGTGTTCTTTGAGCTAGATGGTTTTATGGAGAATATCTAGCTGTCATTTCTAATAATATCATTAGCTCCTACTTCTTACAGAAGTAATCTATGTAGTTGTTTCACAAACTTCGCAACACTTGTTTCAATGGTTCTTTTTTGTAAATGGTTGTTGACATTTGTTCCTGTATTCTTGCTAACTGTCGTTTAGAGTTAATCTCTCTTATAAGGATGTACTGGTAGATTTCAAATCGATCTAAGTGTCATGTTTCCAGGAATTCATCGGTGTTGCATAAATTGGTATCAGTCAAACTGATAGTGAAAACCTGTTAGTCATGAATACTTATATTGTGCTATTTTAGCCTCACCGATTTTACGAGGGAATTATTTGATCACTAACCCTCTGGTCAGTAAGAAATAATACTATAATTATCAACTGTAAACACTACATTGCACAATCCCACATTTTACTAATTCTAAAACTCTACGTGGTATGTGGGAATCTAGTCTTAGATTCAATGATGAAAACTATTTGGTCTACTAATGGCGTTTACATTACTTTTTCCCCTATCTCTTCATTGAGTAGAGGCATTATAAGAGGTCTTTGCAGTAATAACACCCCACCCCCAGACATCATAATGATAGTGTGTAAGGCCAGCTTTCCGTTCTAGATGGTCTCATATAGCCATCTATACAACCTCGAGAAAAAGGACAAAAATGGTATTAATTGTCACTTAAATTTGATTCCAGTTACTGCCTACAAGAGGGATGCGAACATAACTTCGCTTTGCTATATTGTTGGTTGAAAATATGGGTCAAGGTTTAAAAATTTGTTCCTTTTTATATAAATTCTTACTTCGACCTTAGACCTCTGACTATAATAAGACACCCCCGTCGATTGTTATGAAATCCAATCCTTCTTGGAGTATCATGAATCAGAGTAGTATATGCTAATTTACATTTATCACCATTACAACTGTTGTCTAACTTCAAGAAAACATTCGCATAATATTTTGTTCTATACATGACTGCCTCAAACTTGTTTCTTGTGCTAAGATTCTTCGGCAATTGTTTGTGTTTAAACAAAATTATATTTACTGATTTTGTGGCATTTAATGACAATGATATGAAAGTACTTATAAGATCAAGTGGAAGGTATTTTAAAATGATACTAAGTGCTTTCGTTAATTAAATTCATTCACATTCACTGGTTTTGATAGTTTAGTTATACTATGTTAATATGATCTCAATAACCTTAATACTAGTCATTAATTGTTCTTATTTTCAGATAACTTGGTCTGTTTATTATTTTGCTTAATCCAACAAAAGTAAAACTTATCGAATGAATGAATTCGTTATATTTTGAAGCACATCATTAACTGCAAACAACCTAGAATTACAATTAACATGATAATCAGTATTAAAAGTTTGGCATACTTTATACAATGAAATTGAGATAGATATTCGAATGACATTGAACAGATGATTCGTTATTAAACTTAGTTAAGACTGACGGTATTTATATATTGAAGAAATGGTCAAGTAGAGTAGTTGATTGAAATTATAGGTTACTTACTATTTTTATTCCTAAGAAAAAGTGAATAGTTGACAAGCTTGCCATATAGCACTTTATACAATATGATTCTTAATTTGACTCAATAGTTGTTGATCTGTCACAAGTCTTCGGATACCGTTTCATAAAAAAATGTACAACACTAAATAGTTTTCAGTTAAAAATTCTCCATTCTATAATAAATCAACTATAAAATCGTTCATTGTTTTCAACAATTCACTAGTCAATTCACAATAAATGCTACCTATGAATAAATGTTTCTAATGGTATATTTAATTTAGAAAATTTTTTAAAACTATAAACTGACTTCATGTTATTAGATGGTAACAAAATTGTTAACTTGTTTACTTTAACAACTATGTAAACAATTCTGAAAAAAAGTGGAGTAAACAAATATAAGTCAAATAAAATCTATCAAATAGATGTAGTATTTCAGCTGAAGTCATGTGATCAATCAAGTGTAAATATGATCTGAGTATTACTTTGAAATTTACATGGATCCATAGAACCTTAAATAAAGATACTCTACGTTAAAAAAAAGCCTACTGTAGTAATTTATATTCACAGTATTATTGTATAATCATAACGTGGTTACAATAAATTGATTTATTATTTTAACTAAGATGAAGTAAGTATTAATATTGTTTTTTTGTATGCAGAGATATATAAATCAAAGTAACTTCAATTGTACCTTCTTTATACATTAGAAATGTTTTTGGAAACCACTTTATAATTAGAAAGATTGTACTAATTATGTTACTCTTCTTGAAATTGATTAGATTTATCAATTGGATCAATTATACTTAATGATCAATAAGAACATACTTAGTAGACTTTAGTAGTCTAGAGTTTGTTTAGCTAAATAGCAAACATTGAAAAAGATTCTGTCAACTATTTAGTAAATAGTGCATGTTAACTTAGTTGATTTCGTAACTTTGAATAATCTTACCTTTTTGATATAAATGTTCTAATGTCATAATTGAGCTTTCATAAAATATAATAATCATTAAAGTATGAAAAATTACAGGAACATAGTGATCAATGAAGACTTGGCAATTAATCCACACAACTGACCAGTAGTCGAATTCACTGGGTGATATGTAATACAATCATTCAACTGAATAGAGTATTTTATATACGTTGACAACTGTATAAAAGTCAGAAAGGTTTAAAGAACAACAATTAAATTGACCTCTGAAATATGCAAATTTTTTTATGACGATATATGAACCAAATTAAATTCATTTAGCTTAGCATACAGAAGGATTTGAATCAATCTAGTCACCATCATTGAGTTAATTAATAATGATTTCAAACATAATGTTTTCTCTTAAATATACAGGACTTCACTAAAGGTTAACAAGTCTTCAACTAAATTCATATCAGCTGACTATCAACTTTCTCATAAATTCGTCAGCAGGTAAAAATGTTCACCTCTGAATATTGCAATTCATTCAATAGATGTATTACGACGCACACTTAACTATCTAAAAGACCATTATAACCATGAATAACACAGAACGTTTAACTTTTTGTTCTTTCTTAACTGAAACTAAATGTTACACTGGAGGCTGATTGTACATAACCGTATTGATAAGCAAAGAATGTGAAGCGCACATAATTTTCTATCCATTTGGAAAATATCCAGAGTACACTTGTAATTTGTTTTAATTAAGTTATCGTTCTAAGTTGTTATTTTTATATAAACATGTCTATTATTTTATCGCTGCACAATATTTGTATAACCATTACGGGTTTATGTCTAATATAGTTAATTGCAGACTGTAAATGATTCATATCGTTGTTTTTAGGTAAGTTTAATGTATTTTTATTTAACAGTCCATGACCATTCTTTGGCTAGTTAATCCTTTTTAATAAGGTGTATATCTGCACAAATCAACAGATAAACATTGGTTGTATAGTTGTATCTACGAGTATTCTATGAAAACAGAAGTACTTTATTTCTATCAAAGAATGAAGAATTCTCATCCCTTCCAGTAATCTTGTAAGTAGCTGACACTTCGCTTTCATAACATCGGGGGGGGGGTTGATTCATCTGATAATAAAGAAATATACAAAGTCTTAGGGAGTTATTAAGTAAATGCCCCACTAGAAGTGATAGAATTTATGGAGGAAACTTCTACAATATCAGCAGTTCCCTTTTAATACTTTGTTTATTTTGTATCTTATAGTTTAATGAAGTTTCTCATCTACTTTTAGGTTTTTACGCTTGCAATTCATTGAAGATGAGACCTTGTTACGGAAACCACATGAGCTGGAAAGGCTTCAGAAGACAAAAGTCAGTGTAGGGAGTTTATATAGAACTTTATTAACTGCATGTGCAGTCAGCGTACTTTCACTGTTAGTGGGTACTATTCTATTTGCATTTTTCTCTGGAAGCATAATGTCTTGTGTGTATATTTCACAAAGCTACAATGATTTCATGACTTCGACACAATAGTTTATGGATTTGTAAAATAAGCAGCTTCCATATACTATTTCGTAGATTACTTTCCATTCCATCTAGTTCTTAATATCGTCTTTCTTAGTCATCGATTTAACGATTACGTCGACTCGTCTCTCTCCCTGCTTATGAGGCGTTGCAGCTTAAGACAACTTACATTTCCGGATTGTTGTACGATAATTATAAGTGACTGACTATTTGGTATACTACAGCCTATTCCAAAAACATGTTATTGCAAGGTCCTACCAATTTCTGACACATTACTTATTTGTAATGAATTTGGCTTCATAATACTTTGTATCGGTAGAACACTGCGAAACCATAGGGTCTTTTTACAATTCTTTTCTTCAATATAAACCAATATAATCTGAGAGCTGACTCAATATGGACATAAAGAAGAGGTAGAATAACCTTGATTTATGCAATTAAGTAATAAACGAATGACCAAGTGGTTTTACTATTACTAGTAAGGATTGGTAGCAATGCAATACTTAATGCTGTACTCAACTGTTAAGAAGCAACATCGGGTTAAATTTTGTAATATGAATGTAGTATTAAAGAAGCTCTTTGTCTTAAGTTGTCAGTATTTTCTATCTAAATGCTTGTTTTGTATAAGGTTAATTGTTTTGTATAATTAATGCTTTAAATTGACGTTACAACAAAACAACATATATCTAGGATTGTGTTTGCCTGTTTTATTTATAAATGCACATCATAGATGACGATGATTGTATTACCAATGGTTTAGTTGTTATTCATAGGGTCATAACAAAAAACGATCCACCCACATTTAATCAGAGGAACATAATGTTGCACAGGCCTTGCAGTAAGTCGTAATAACGCACTCCTTACGTAGACGAATGCTTTTACTTAACATTACTCGAAAATAACAAAGTAACTAAATATGTTAAACAAAGTTTCAACAAAACTATGTTATTGAAGGCAGTTTGAAAGTAGTCGGCAGGATACTTCGGACCTAGGTTTTGTACTATTTGGGGCTCAATAGCAAGGCGTACCAGCAGTCTTTGCGAAGACATGTACTCTCATACAAATTCTATTCAGAGCCACATAGTCTCACGGTCTCCGATCGTTGCCATCGAGTAGTTTGGGATGCTAATAACCTTTTACTTTTAATGTATCCCACTTAATTGCTGCTTGTATTCGAAAATACACACAAATGCAGCATAGTAAAACCTCGTCGCTGGGTTATTACTATTTAATCTGCAGTTTGTCATTACATAATGAGTAGTAATAGTCAAGAAATGATCATCGAAAATATAAACTAACTTTTTACATCAGACTTACCCTGTTCAACATGACGCCGTTATTGTTACATTTTAAGAGTTCCTGATAATGGTAAATGAGTTACTAACATCCTTTCTACTTGATAAAGACTTGCTAGTTTACGGTTGAGGGTTAATAGATCTAACAAATACATCTAACCAAACAGCTTCCCCTTTAAATATTCACATCGCTTCTTGTCTAATACTGACAACTTTCAATATCAGGGGTGACTTAACAGTTTACATAATCCCATCACTAAGTGGAAGGGCTTAAAAACATTCTGATATAAAACGTTTGAAACTTAAAACAAACTGGCTAAATAGTCATGTGAGCCGCCGCTATCAAAAGCTAACACCAAGTTCAAGTAAAAATACCATAGATATTTCTATAGAAGCATTTGGCATTAAAAATCGCCATATAATTCACAGACATTTTAAATGTAGTTCAAAGAAATTTCGAAGGAAGTATGAAAGGACGAAAATGTAGTACATTTCTATTTACTTCCAATGTTCTCTGATGATAAACAATGAAAAAAAATATTCAGTTCGATAAATAAACATTAGTAATATAGACAGCTTTACACATAACAGAATTATTTAACAGTGAATCAGTAGGAATTACAGCAACGTTGAAAATCGGTCGACAATGACTAGTGAATAAAAAAATTCATGCATACTGGCTCATAAAAATACTGAATCTAACAAATTCCATCATCACTGTATGTGTCTAGTCAGTAATCCTAATACTTAGTGTTAATTGAAATTTTGATATTAATTACAACCAGTCATCTATCGAAGCATGCTTATTTAAATGACCTGTTGCTAAGATATTTTTTAAAGTATCAAAATTACAGTTCAACTGAATCCTGTTGCATTTCGATGACCTATTAACATGTCAAATGTTTACTGCCGTATATTTTCTTTTTTAATTAATGACATAATTTCAGGTTCTGTTGGACTGCTAACTTTAATTTTCTTATTTTAAGGTTCTAATTAACATTTTCAACTTGATTACTCGCCCTCTCTCATTTAATCATTGTACAGAAATTTCAATGAGAATCAATTAATTTGAAAGATAGTAGTAACGTAATCGTATTGTTATGGATTGTTGAATATTCTTCAGAATGATGGCAATGGAACTTAATGTTGAATAGATTATTGTCCAAAACAATATTTGCTTCATTCTTTAAGATTCATCATTATGTATTATGAGATAAGTTATATGCTGACAAACAACGAAGCTGTGGGATTACTTATAAATTAAAGTAATTAATCTCTTTGATGTTAATCATTACAATGTCGTAAATTTTGACACTGTATATGGATAAAAATTACTTACCAGTTCAAAGGAGGAATTAGTTGGATAGTACTGGTAGACAGTTTAACACACCACTGTAATATGATTCTAATACACGAAATTTTTGTTTAATAAGAAACAAAATTCCTAAACTTGCCATTTAATAAAACATTCAACATAGGCGTTAAGTAGTTGGAGTTAGTTAACAAGATGTGTTGTCTCACTTAGGTTTCATGTTAGTTACTACATGTCAACAAATTGTATCTGCAGTAATGAAGGATGTAATGCATCACATGAGATTCAAATCGAAGAGAGCATTATCTACTCAAAAAGCTGTTGTTGCCATTTTTGTTCTTGTGACGCAAGTATGAATCCTCTCATAATCTCAGCTATGGTTTACTGACTAGTTCCAACTAGCACTCAGCCTCGTTGAAGAGTATCCCCACAACTATCCAGCCATCACCCAAAATGAAGTAGTCTTTTTTTATTATGATTTTTGTGAGACTGTCAACTGAGCATATTATTAATAATGTTTAATCTACTAGATGGAAACAAAGAGATTTTTAATGAACTGTGACAAAAATCAGGCAATAATTCACAGTTGCCATAGGGCAATAATCAACCTAGTTTAGTGACTTTGGAAATATGAAATCTTTTATTTCATCCAATTAGTCTACAGATAAACTGTACAATGCTAAACTTGATTGTCCTGAATTCCATTTTGAATGTGATCACTAGTGAGTACCTTAGCATAGTTTTAAACTAAGTCGACCATGTTTCCTTGTTTGTACTAGCTTTGCAGATAATATTCGTCGTTACAACTGTGTTCAAATTGAATATATCTCATTCTCTCATCTATCCAAAATAAAATATCGAAATTATTCCATAGGCTGTAAGCATAACTTTATTAAATGATGAGGGCTGGGGGTAGAGTTTTTTATTACTTGATAACGATTTGGCTTCACAAATAACCTAATAAAACTGCTTCGTAAACTTGTACTTTCTCATTACAGTGATAACCCTTATAAATGAATGTATAAATGGAAATATTGTTTTAACCAACGTGAGTCATATAAGTTCCAGATAAGTATACCAATTTACACCTAAATTCCATCAGAAATATGTTTAAATTTCAAAAAACATAGTGGTCTAGAATTCATTATAGATCTAGTCGACCAATTCTATTATTGGGTAAAAGATGTGCATCAACGTAAAAACGAAGTGACTTACATATTCTGTCTATAAATTTACACTACTTTTAACCTTATCAGTAGTTCGTAATTAAAGCTTATCCAATAAAACTCGGAATTAGGTAACGGCTCACATATTTGAATATAATTTGTATGTGGAGATTGGCATTAAGTTTTAGTTGATTGAACTCGCCATAGATTGACGTTGGTAGGACACAGTTGGAAGTCATGGGACACGGGACAGCTGTTTCATTCTATTATGAGGCTCCTCAACTGTGCGTACCCTGGATTCCGCTCAGGTTGGCGAACACTACATAACTCATACAAAATTGATAGATTGAATCTTATCAAGGTTTGATAGGTTAGTTGCCTTTATTGAAAGCCTTTTTCAGCCTAAGGTTTACTAGTTTCAGTGAAATGAGTAACCACTGAAATCGACCAAGCATCGAACATGTGTAGTGTTCTACTTACAGACTGAGTGCTGATATTTCAGTAAGCATACTTGATTGATATGGTCAATTTATTGATGTGATTTGAAGGCAGGACACTGTACATATGAAAACAGGTTACATCTATATCAAAAGAATTAATATGGAATATTCAAATCTTTCGAATGTTCAGTGTTGTCGCAGCCAACGTCACTTAGTAATATAATCTTTGTAATAACTATCTGGCATGATGGTTGTTCAAAATTCCTTATTAGATAACTCTGAGATAAACCTTACAAGATATTATGAATAATTATGCATCGTTTAACCAATCAAATGGTGAATGAATCAGTTTATCACCAACTTCCTTGGATGATAATTGTGAAAGCTGAAAACAGAAATTATCGAATTCAGAAAGAAACTGACAGTTTCGAAATTCACGAAGTAAGGTGACTGCCAGTATCCATTAGTGGAAAGCGTGTGAATCTTATTTAGCACATGATGTCATTTCGTGATAAAAACGCTTTGATCTGACAGCTATAGAAAACTAAGATGAATCTGTTTCCTCGTACTATGGGACTACTTAGTGGTGAGCAGGAGTGATCGCGTCTGGTAATGTACTTAGAATTTTCTGGATTCATGGCAAGCGCTTAATCTTCAGATTACTGAGTTAGCATCTAACGGTTTAAATTTTTGGATTAATAAATCTGCTATATTGAGTACACATTCTCTAACGTAATTAACGAGTAGCTTCCTCACACTACTTTTATTAAGTTTCCTCACCAGAATCCTGGAAACTAAATTACGGAGTAAGAAAATAGTTAATGTATGACTATTGTCTAAAAAATGAACTACAAGGTTAGAAGACCTAAGATTCAATCATCGATACGGTCGTAACCGCACACTGATGAAACTTCCTACTCTCGAACAAAACAGCTGTTTAGTACTTACCATTTTTAATGGTTGGCTAACCAAGGACAAATGATTGAAACTTTAAATTTTGTTTGACTGACAATCGTTTCTATTTTTGAAGAAAACGGCATTAATAATGATCACAGCAAAATAGGAATAAAAATTTAATTAATTTGTAGGGAACTGCATTTCCCTCTTATTGATATTAAAGATTGAGGCATGGTAGTAAGCTTTACTATACGCATATTCACTATTGTTTGCCACAACATGGAGTTAAGTTTTTGTTTAATTTGGATTGCATGTGGCAAACAGAATCCAGGTAGCACACCTCATCATATTTTAAACTCATCATCTGTAAGCACTATGTTCCAGTGTTGACATCCACACAGTGACATGTACCAGTTCGTTCTAAAACATTGTATTTAGCACCCCAGTGGATAATGGATGATGTTGGAGTAAATGGTCTGAGTCTGTATCGCATTGTGAATAGCAGCCTGAATGCGGGTAAAAGTAGATGGCAAACCCTTGTTATGATCACATGCGTTTCCGGGATTCTAATTATCAGCCACATTTCAACTTTAGTACATAAGTAAATTTGTTTTTTTTAATTTTGATGTTGATCTCTTAGATACTCAGTAACTGGCAACTAGGAAGTTATTCAGAATAATTTACGTGAATATACATGTATCTACATTAATTACAATAATAATAATAATAACAATAGCAACACCAATGATGGCAATTTCTATTAACACTATAATATGAATGAGAAAGTGAATTCATAAAACTAATTTAATTATTCATCCATTCATCCATCAATCTATTATTATGTAAAAATTAAGGGGTTAACTTAATAATGTAGACATGTGAAATGGCAACAACTCAATACATTAATATCTCTATTAATAAACATTATGACGAGTATAAAGTAAATGTATACTTTACATAAACGATTTATGACTAGTAATATCATAGAAATAATCAGTAAACAAGTAATTAGTAAATATAAGGTCGATTGATACTTGATTATTTATGCATAAAACATGCATATACAGTAGATATTATAAAAACATATATTAATATAAGTGAACTTATAGACAACACATGGATCTTGAAATATAATGATTAAGTTCAAATCTAACATTGGGAATACGAATATACTAGAACAGATGAAAGTTCATCAGACAACAGTTGCCAAGTCACCTATTACTAACAGAATTATTATTTGTTTATTTTTTTTTTAGTTTTCTATATTAAAAAAATAAAACACATTTTAATGTGCTCAGTTATTTTGTTCTATTTGATATTGACTAGATGATTTTAATTTGTGATAAACAAAAAAAATTATAAAAAAATTACATATTTTTTTATCACATCATTTTTATCTAGTTCATATTCTTTTATTCTTCTGTTACTGTGTCGTCATGGTGCATCCAGAATATAACTGATAATAAACGAAGTCTGCTTACGCACAATGTCTAAATTTTTAGTATGGTTATTACTACATATAATAATAATAATAATAATATTAACTTTTATATGAGAAGTAACTAGCCAGAATTTTGTATATATTGGAAAAAAACAATATTTTAATTGTGTTTTGTTTTAAAACATCTATTCATATTTAATGTCTACAAGTTCACCATTTTCTATTACTCACTAACTTTTGATGGCTGGCTGGGTGCATATTCAACTACTAATAATAAATCTTTTCCCTATTAAGTGGAAGTTGACAAGTATCTACACCTGGCCTGGATTACATATCAATTGGTAGTCATCAGAAAGGCATACATATAATGCTGAGGAAAATGATCATCGTTAGTAGATTATAAACCATGTCACTTGATTCCACATCCCTCTCCCAGATATAACCACTAAGCCCACCACTAAGGCTACCACTTGCAAGATTATGATGGTTACATATAACAATCACTAAGTAGTGATCAATACCATGTTTGTTTAGTTGAAAGTGCTGAATAACTTCTTACCATCATGTTATCAGCATAAAGCAAGGTATTCTGATGACCGTCTACAACCAGCCAATATCAACGGTATATTCTTCATGATGTCGGGTCACTTAAACCAGTAATCACATAATAACTTAGTTCACAGAATTAATCTATCCTACGAACTAAGCACACATAACACTGGTCACTACTCAGTGATCAATAAATGTAAATGATAAGTCTGTATATTTCTAAAAATCTATTTTTAACTGTTATGCTTAATTTAAATACCATGAAAATGCATCAATGTTCAGTAGAATTAAGCCCCATATTTATTCTTAATAACATTACTATTACTTTGGTAATGTTGTTGTTATGTTTGTAGAATAGTTATTCATATAAGTATACAGAAAAACAAAACTGTATACATCTTTGATGTTTATTTATTTGTTTATTTGTATTTATTAGTATATTTCTTTATAATTTTGACTAGACAATAACAACTGTATGATAAATGATTATTGTATAATGGCGGTGATGATAAGATGATTAAGTGGATTTTCACTGAACAACTGTTCAATGTTCTATTTTCTTCTGATTCTAATTTCTTTAGTTAACCAAAAGATGGATACACATCAAAATGTTAAGTATCCTTTCTTGTATTATTGAGAAGCTATTTTCTAAACAGTTGTCAATGCAGAAATAAATAATTAATATAAATAAAAGGCGTGTAATAGTAAGGTGTATGTAGGCAGTAATTTGTAAATTTTGATGTATCGGATATAAGTAACTACAACTGTTTTATTATAGACGGTATTGTTTCTGAGAGAAACGACAAGTCGGTAAGAATATCAGCTAGACTAATGATTTGTTGTGCTACACAGTTTCTACATACATGTATGTTTATTGTATACTATGAATATATATTTGAAGCAGTATTTTGTTTGGACCCATACTTTGTGAATTAGCTTACAAACAAATAAAAGTCGGCATCAAGTCTGAAAATATGCCTATTGTAAATATCTTGTTTATCTTATCCATAGATGCTAACTCTTACTATCAATATTTACTAGGTATTAAGTAAAACTCCATTAATTAGTGAATATATGACTGTTAGATTTTATACAGTATTATCTAAAACGAATTTTTACTACAGGATTAGTTCGCATGAAAATGCAACTATTTAGAGTGATTGGCATTGTCATACGGTAGTCAAACAAATAACGGCATTTATGTGAACAATTTGTTCAAAATTTCAGAAATACTTCAAGGAGATGTTTTTAACTCTGATCATTTATTAAGCAGCAGTGAGACAAAGCTATTTTTTCCAGAAATCCTGCCTTGTTAACCAGTCGTTAAATGAAATGGGCATAAATAATATAACGATATTTGATTTAAAGTGTTTTCTAAAAATTACCGACTTGTCAGAACTCCCGTATTAACTGTGATTTGCACTGAATTTAAAGTACTATAGGATTTAACTTTTGGTATTATGAGTAGTCAGGAGTCATGCTGATTAAAGCATATGATGATTTACTGTCCACATCGATTTGTGGTGTTTAGTGACAAGAGATTGAATTAGAATGAAACTATACACACGTATGATAACTAATCTGAAGAGCAATTAGCTAGTTTAATGAGAGTAATAGATATAGATCTTTGGTAAAATATGTATCTTGCTGAAACCTAACAATAATTTTACATTGGAATTATACCTTCTATTAAGTACTTAAAATTTACGGACATTAGTGCCAATATATTCAAAACCTTTCTTTATATTATTGAAAAATTTCATTTACATATCAAAATTAAGAATACTTCACAAATGCATAAGAGATAGACTACTCATATTTTGTATTATTTATGAACATTAATGTGATACTAATCATACTACAATGAGTCGTAGATAAAATTATAGGATAAATAAGAAGAAGCGCTAAATAAGTCTAGTTTATAACGTATTTTTAACTTTGAAAATACACCCATACACTAATTTGCATATTATACATTAGTTATCATGTAATGAAATCTATCAACGGTGTACATAAATTAAAATTAGAATCAAAACAGAAAACGAAATACATACACTTACTTTATACATTTTATTTTGGTATCATTAATTTATGATTATTTTATTTTTTTCATTTGAAAAGGTAATAGAAATAAAACATCTAGTAAAAACAAAACAAAAACTATTTTATCTATTTATATACATTTAGAATGAAAACAAATTACAAATACTTAACTGTAGATAAGAAGTACAATATTTAAAATAAAGTGAAAAGTAAAGAAAAAAGAAAAAAAAACTTCAGAAGAAGTACTTTATTGGTCTAAACTTACTACACTGATAACATTGAAAATTTAACAAAGTATATTCTATGTTATAATTGAATTGAGTTGGTTAATGGAGATTGATATTAAATTTAGTTGATTGAATACGTCAAAGATTGATGTTGTCAGGGTATCACCAAAGAGCACTGGACAGCTGTTCCATTCTACTACGGGACTCCTCTGTAGTGCGTACCTTAGGTTCCACCCCAGGAGCTTCAGGTGAAAGAACACCTAACCCTCTGCGCCACTTGGCCAGCATTTAATAGTAAGATTCCGACTTCCATCAGTTTGTGATATATAGTGAGACGATCGTCCGTTGTCATTGGTCAGAACTGTCTCACCCGGTAAGTGTCAACTCCATCAATCACAACTTCTCACTAGAGATTCAGTAACATCATGAAGTTAGTCACTAGTCAGCTGATTGTTATAAATGAATTGAGATGCTTTGTAAAGGTTGGTATTTTTAGTTGATTGAATACGTTACAGATTAATGTTGGTTGGGTACCATTGAAAACCATAGAGCACCGCACAACCATTTAGTCTTTGTATGGGACTCCTATATTGTAAAACAGTGAAATTTTGATTACATAATGACATTGTAATTGTTTCCAAAATTCACTTATTAATAAGAACGTTTTATTTAACTTAAAAGAAACCTGACTGATAAATTATCAGTAATTGATGAATATTAAATTCTTCCATAAATCATCAGACAACAATACTAACTATATGTTTAATATTTTGTTTGATAATGAGTTACTGTATGATCCATTTGTTAATATTACAGTAATGTATTAATTGTTCTTCTAAAGGTTATTATAAGAATTTATTAAGTTCCTAACATAATAGATTTGATAGTAATTGAAGTTATATTTGATAGTGTTAAATGTGAAAATTAGATATTATGGCAATGAATTACTTACAGTTTTCTTAAAATGTATAAATTATTCCTTTCTATGCTGTTACATACGTTTTTTTTATTTCAGTCAGTAAAGAAGGTTAGATGTATGCATGCATTTGAAAAAACAACGTAAGGTATTGCATCAATGAATTTGGTAATTATTCCTTGTTATGTACAGTCTAGTAAACAAACATAAGTATTCATTGGAGAAATTTGTATACATTAATTATTCTAATCTGAACGGTGAATAACCGTTTTGTCTCAGTTTAAGGCCTCTTATCTAGTTAGGGGCCAAGCCCAAAAAGCCTATATGTATTGTGCTAAACACTGTATCATTATATTCCAAATCACTCTGCTCCATTATGTGTGTGGTTACTACTGAATCATCTCACACCATCACGAAACAATAGAAATGTTCTTAATGATTAAATGACTCTTAATTCAACTGGTAAACTGCCAGTTTAAAACTAACTCCATCTACTTCACTTTAAATAAACAGGTAGTGTTACTGTTTCATATGCAGGCAGTATGGCATTCATGTAAAGTAAATACTTTTTAGGATATTTTACAAGTTACCAATGGAACAGTTAGTAATGAACCAATGTCATAGAGTTTTACGTCTCCGTTTTTCCTAAGTATTGCAAGTTTAATTGAACAGTTTAATGAAGATAAGGACAATATTTATCTATGTTATGTGAACTGCCTGTAAAATACAACCTTTTGGAGAATTATCTCTGTAACACATTTGAATTAACTGTTTGAAGGTATGAAGTCCGTCCGTTAGATGAAGTAACATTGCTGAATGCTACACTTTTACTAATTTTGAAGTGTTACAAATCATTCGCTACTTAAGCTGATTTTTTACACGTTATAACTTAGATATAAAATTTGTTAAGTTGTTGATCAAATTTCAGTTTGTGTACCTAACCACAGCGTGTACTTCGGACTGACTGAACAAAACCATTACAATATAATAGAGATAATAAAGTTTGTTATAAGGCAGTTGTTTATGATAACAACTGTAAACAGTTCACGAAATGTTACATTGATTTCATAACTAAAACTGATGTACGGTTGATACATACTTAGTTCTTAATAGAAAGCCTTGACTTAAGTAATTCCTTCCCAATTTCAATTGCTTATCACCAATCTACACCTTCAAAACTAGTCATTCTAGAAATATCACCTCCATGAAACTTCGAAAGAATGGTGATGTTTTAAATTTCTATTCGTGTTTATGGGAAGATTTTATGAAAAGCGTTATCTTTAAGGGAATTTTAATGCAGAATAACATATGAATTTATAGAAACAATTTGTGCCAATAAAAGTGTAGGAGAGCAATAAACTTTTTACTTCAACTTGATTATACGAGCTTGGGATTCTTGCTGGCTTTGCTATGGATATCCTGTAAGAAGTAATATTTTTTCTACACAATACGTAAATTAAATACACAATTCTTAAACTATATCATGTAAGTACTTCAATCAGCCCGTCAGTCATTAGAACCTTGGAGTCTAACACGTATATACTTCAGTCCAATCTGTTACACCACATCAGTAGAGTATGATGAATAACTGTATTAATAATTGTTGTAATATCCGTGATCGTAAAATAGATTTAACCTGATGAATGTGATTCATGAAAAAAGAATCAACCTGCAGAAAACGGTTTCAAAACTAAGGTTTGATTGAACTATAGATAATGATCCATGTTTAGCAACCTGACCAACAGATTTCTCATCGTCCAATTGCACCCTATGCCTAACCTTGGAATTACTCAGCCGATAATCTCAAGGTAAAAATAAACTCTTAGGATTCATGCTAGGATCACATTAGATACCAACGCATTAAGACTGATATGACTTACAGGAAAAATAAGGCGTTCAACGTTATTAAGTACTTCACTCCATACCATTTGTTGCGGAGTTGACAAAAACCACCTTTGAAGTGACTTTTTGAATTAGAAGGTAAAAAAAGCAATGCACAAATACTTACAATGCTGCTTAATGTTATAAGAAACTTTGTATTTGGTTAACGTCTTCATTAAACAGGACTATGTTATCTGTGAGTGAATCGTCTGACGAGAAATCATTTCCTAAGTTTAGGTAGTGCAAACCGTTAGTTATAGTATTATGCCTTTAACAAGGTTAAATAAAGGTGTAAGTAACAGGAAACTTTGACGACACTACTTGAGATAACAGGTTCAGTTTACAATTCACCATAAACCTAGAGTTGTCAATAAATAGTCTTCATAAAATTTATGTACTTTTACGGCATGCCAACAAAGTACTTTCTACACTTTTCTTACATATTGTTAAGTCTTAATTTTGAGTATAATAAACTTTACTAAAAATGCTTTATAGGGGGTTAATTGGTTTAATGATTAGTAGCTAAGTTAAACTTTTAATTTATATAAACATCTAGTTAGTTGTGTAACTAATATTCAACAATCAACCTATGTATGCATATATAATTACCATAGAAATTTTTTCATTTTATCAAAGAAATATTGTTTTCACCTCGGTTGTCTTGATTAACTCACATACACTTGACAACTAAATTTCCTGTAGTCAATATTTTATTCTCTTTATTCAAACTTTCATTATGCATGAACTGTATTCTCTTTATATTTTACCCGGATTAAACAACTAAACTTATTTAATGAGATTAGTTAATTTAAACGACCTTTAATTGAAAAGCGTACTTTTGACTTGTTTTTATATTAGAGCATACATCATAGTTAATAGAAAACTTTAGTTGATTTAGTCAACAATAACATGCATGAATGCAGATCAAGTAAGGATATCGATGGAATTTCTGTTGTTACCTAACTTTCATTTCGGATAATAAATATCGTATAGAAACAATAACAAAGTAAAATCTATTCCCATATGTTGTTTAATAAAGAGTGAGTAGGTGTTGAATTTACTGACGATAAACATTCATTATCACCTTCAGAATGTATGTGGAAATTGTTATTATTACTTACAAACTAAGCATCTGTCAATCACTACATTATTAATACAGGAAGCTGATTTTAACTGAGTTTCTAGGTGAATGGTATTAAAAATAAAAGTTAAGATAATAAACCCCTTGATAATTACTGTTTTTTATAGACTACCTATTTACTACTTTACAGTCGCCAACTTTCTGTCGCATTCCTCTTATTAATGTTACTTACAACCAATCAATTATTAGAAACCAACAGTTGATTAATCATCTTTGAAAATAAGGTACTACATTGAAGGACACATCTATATATCGGACTATAGGAATAACATGTAATTACTAACTAGAGTTTTCTGAAATACGCTCTTTGTAAGAATACAACTATAGAACTGCAAAACCAAAGCTTATTACAGCATAAGATTGTTCTTACCACAAATCCTAAATTTCCGCTTATCGATGAAAGTTAAAGTCATGGCAATTACTTCAAAAACCAAAAATCTTAAATGAGAACCAACCTAAACGTAAAATTTCTTCACTAAGTTATCAACCAAAATAAATATTTTTTTTCAATATTTCAAATTTGTTGTTGTTACTTCACACTAACTCTGCTATTCCAAGGAACAATAGTATGCTTCGTTGAAAGGTTCTATTAAAATGAGAAAGAACTACTAATCTATGCAATACATGAAAGCACATTGAATAAATTATATTGAAATATGTAAAATTCCTATTGTAAAAATTAGAACAACATACATTGACAAACAATATTGTTTTCAGTTAGATGATTATCAGGTTTTACTCTAAGAAACAGTTTAATTTATATGCAAATATGAAAAATATGAAACCAACCAAAAAAATTTTCGAATCATTAGTAACCAGGAGGTGGATTATATGAATTAATCACAATAAATGGAAAGTACAAATTGATTATATGCTAGTACGAGTAAAAGAAATACAAACAATATGGAAAAATATTTCAATAATCTACATCAGTGTGTATTTACCATTTCAGTTACTTTTGTGAAGAAAGCCATATTAGAAGTACTACTAGACACATACATCGAGTTAACGAATACCTTACGTGATTTAAAAAGGGTCCAGATAAATCAATAAGCAGCTCAAAATTCCTACACCGTGTTAACGTTGAGCATGTACCAGACAGTTCTTAAGCCTGTGGTATGATGCATCGATTACCTTTGCATTTTCCTTATCTGGTTTATTCATGCCTTATAACACATGCTTCGAGAAGCCAGTAAGCAACCCTAGACTTTCCATCCACAAAAAACTATTCGTTTTCCAGTTTGCTCCTTGGTTGAAGACTTAATGCACGATTTATGACAGATATTTATATTCTCATTTCTTTTACGTCTTCACCCCTTCTGGATTTCATCTTTGATTGAATTTTTAGGCTGATTGTTCACAGAATTCCTATTAAGTCATTTAGGTGATTATTATTTTAAATGTTCATTTATCTTACGTTTTGGCCCATTCCAGGTGATGAAATATTTATTTATGTTATTTACATCATTCTTATCCCTACTCGTACTCTTGCCACCATACGATCAATTTGTACTTTTCAGTTATTATGATTATCTTGTGTAATCCAACTCCTTGTTATGAATTGTTCACAAAATTTGATTGATTTAGCACTTTTTTATGTATGCAGATAATTACTACTGTTTATTAGAGTAAATTCTGATGATCTAATTAATAGCAGTGCTGTTCGCTTATACGAATTATATTACCAGAAGGGAGAATTAATTAGACGAATATTATTAATTTCACTGAAATCAACATGATATCGAATAGCTGAGTATGATGGAATATCATCGTAAAACAGTGCAGTAACCATTTTTGTATTTCATAAACTGTCAAAGTTATTTCATATGTGACTGAAGTTAGATTGTGGTTTTGAAGTGGAATCCTTTCTGAAGCTCGTTATCTGTATGTCAAATCTACCAATAAAATATGGTGAATTCTAATGAACTTCTTGTATATCGTATAGGCTTAATTTCGCTTAGGAGTTGGTAATTACCTAATTGATGTAAATCTGAATGGTTGCAAAAACGTCACATAATCCCTTTTTTACAGAGCAAACTTAAATGATTAAAATGTCAGGTTGGAAATAACATCCTTTAAACTAGTTAAGTTTTTAATTAATATCCAATAGTACATAGCTATTAAGTAGCTTTCTCTTTCATTTAGTTACTTTTAAGTTCATGAAAAGTGGAATCTTTTGAGATGATGTTAAAAGAAAGTAGAGAACATATTTGAAATATCTTAACAGAATTCAGTAATCAATTTGATACATGGGGATAATTAATTATATAGGGGATTTATGAATATTTAATTCAGTGATATATGACCTTTTTTATTAAATAGCATATCATTATAGTAGACTGCGATTTAGATGTATAGGCTAAAATTATATGGTTGTATATTGCTCCAAATAGACTGTTTAATTTTTGACATACAACACAGCGGTATGCACATATGGAGCAGAACATCATTTTCACTATTGTGGAGATAATACCGATCATCCTTAATGGTTATTCTAATTGTTAAACTTCCACTTAAATACCAATGAGTTCTTTCATTCAGTCAACTTATTGAGAAGGTATACAAATAATTATTAGTGTGAATTATATGTAATCATATAGTTTTCTCATCTTACTATCTCATTTCCTTCAGGTTTAAATGCGTAAATATGTGCATATAATTCACACTAACTATTATTCGTATACTTTGTTTATAAGTTAACTGAATGAAGGAACTCATTGGTATTTAAGTAGAAGTTTAATAATTAGAATAATCATTAAGGATGATCGGTATTATCACTACAATAGTGAAATTGAAATTCTTCTCCGTATGTGCATACCATTCCGTTGTATATCATGAATATATATACATATACATATACATATTTACACATATATAAATCTCAGTTTGATTCCTCTTCAAGGATGAAGAGCAATTGAGTTATGCATTTGTATATAATTCATTAACTACTTAATGTTTTTCCGTCTTAAGGAGTTAATGATAAAATTGTATGGTGATGAATTATATTACTATTCGTATGTAATCCTGTTATAAAATGCAAATATATATGCTTCACTGATCAATTATCATCAATATGATATGCTAAAGATCTTAAGTTCGACTCTGTATGTGATCATGAATTAGTACTACTAAGAGGTCTTACAGAAACTCAGAGCATCTTTATTAATCCTCTTTTATGACACAATAAATTATCAGAGTGTAATATTATTTCGACTATTGCAAAAGTGAATGTTCAACTTTGTGATTACCACAGATGACATATCTTTGTTAAACCTTTTTTCCAATATGTTTATTTCGAAGGGATTTCGAAAACTCCATACTTATAAATATATTTTACTAAGTTTTCAAAGTAAAGGGGCTTACTTCATAAAGGTATTACGTTTATGCCCTAAACAACTTATATTGTTTATTATATAACTTACAATGATAGTAAAATCAGAACACAACTACATTTTTCATGGTTTGTTTTATAAACCAAGATCTAATTAGCGAATAAAACAACATAAACTAAAGAAGTTAGTAGTTTCTCTATACAATTAGCAAGCAAACACAAAAGAAGTGTTACATAAAGGGTAACTCTTATATGAGTCGATCATTCGATTTATAATAAAAACAAAATAGTGACAGTTTTATAATACCAAACAGATGACAATGCATGATTGAATAAATATTAGCACATACGTTAATAACATGAATGAACCAAATTACTACTCTAATCACTAAATTCCACTAACATAGCAACAAACTAATGTTTACATTGTTTGAAAGTTTGTCACATACCTATGTATGTTTCTGAAATTATCATAATATGATGTGGTAACTGTTTTTTTAATCTTTATTATGGTGTATGAGTGTTAAGGGTCACGGTAACACATTAAATCGACAACTATTTAAAGTTTAGCATAATTCACAAGATTTATTATCATTACGAAATACTGATGAGTATTGTCTTCATTTATGCTTACACATTATAGAAAATGAAAAATTTGGTTCATCATTTGCCAGGTTCAGGTTTTTAACATGGAGTAACAGGTTTGTTTTATTGACTTAGCTGATCTCTACAATGTTTACTGACATGAAATTAAGTAGAATTATGACAATAGAATACTCATTGATAGGAACTGTTAAATAATCATTCGTCTACAACTAAGGATGGTAATAATGAATTTATCAAAGTGCATCGGTTAATTAAAGGAAAATATTAAGTGATTACTCTTTTGTAAATAAGATATTGTGAGAAATCATGTCGAACGGTGGCCTTGTTTACACACCTAACTAATAATTCTCGAAGTTCTCGGAATTAAAAATATTGAGCATGTAAAGCTTCTGATGTCTAGTGAATATCGTCGATACGAACGCGTGGATTTGTGGTATACATAAGTGTGTTTCGATATGAAAGGTTCTTTGATATAAAGATATGCTGTAACTGAGTGTTGTGGAGATTATTTAGTCATGATGCAATATCATGAATTAGACAGCCAGTGAAAATCATGAGGCATTAGAAATTTGTTTCATCTCAGCAGGAGATTCCTCAGCAGTGTGCATGGACGACCTGATCAGTGAATCGAGCTAGTGACCTTCAGGTTTCGTGGCTAAAGCTCAACAATCAGATCACTTGGTCGGGATTTAGTCTCAGATAATTCTAACTCCAGTTAATTTGCGATAGTATTACGCCTCACCTATTGAAGTTTTTAGATAACTGCTACTTACCCGATATGGTTAAACTGCACTGGTCACATTTTCTCACTAAAACTCTAGCGTTTATTAGTTTTCAAAGGTTATTTATCCCAAGTAAATTTGTGATATGAAATTAAGTCATGCTACGCTAATACATTTTGAGAACATTTACAGTTCAGATATTCACAACCAGATAACGAATTATCTTTCAACCAGTCCACATATTCTGCAACCTGGTCAAGCTTGCTTCAACTATAGCCAACAAATTACTCTGATCTGCTAATTTGCACAATAGATGTCGACAAATATAGCTATTTGTCATTAAATTTGGTGTTTGGATGCATTCATATTGCCATTTGTAACCTATAATTCTATTTACCTCACTCCATTTCACTGTGTTATCCTTGACAGGTGTCATTGGCTTCAAGAGATAGTGTGATAATTACTTAGTTAATAAAATGACTAACTGAGAGGTAGCGCTATTTCACAAACTGATAGCAGCAGTAAATTCTACCAGTGAACGTTAGCCCAATAGTAAAGAGGGTTAACCGTTCAGCAACCCGAAGGCTTTGGAGTATGACCCCCTGGAAGAATTGAAGGATCACCGACTAGGACGAAATAGCTGTTCAGTGCTCCCTGGTTTTCAGTGGTATCTAAGCAATATCAATCTGTGACAAATATGAATAACCAAACTTAGTATCCATCTCCACAAAACCATTCATTTAAGTATATAATCAAGACAACCCTTAAAATTTAACGATGACTCGAGTCTAAATAAAGAAGTGTTTATTAAATAATTTAATTGTTTAGCTGCTTAAGTAGTAGAATGACAAATTTTACGCATTTAATGTTCTAAACCTAGACTGTTCTAAAAGAAGTTCGTCCTATGAATAATTAAACTGTGTTACAGTTATTGCGCAATACGTACAACAAAAGAAAGTAACCTAATTGTGGTTTAAGCAAATAATAGGAGCTTGCTTATCTAAACATTCAATCTCGTCATTGAATTTAAAGAGTACGTAACTAATGTCATTAATGAAAGAAAACTTTACATAGATACAACTCACTTTTTGAGTTGCTAAAAGTGATTAACTTCATTACGTAATTAACTTGAATCAATTACCTTAACTAGAAACTTTTCTGCTCATCCTGTTATCAATGTAAATATTTAATCACGTGTGCTTGTAAAATGTTTGTAAAAAGAAAGTTGATGAAAGACAAAGAAAATTTTAGATGCGAATGCATTTAATTATCACTGATATCATTAAATGAAAACTAATTATTATGTCATTTTCGATGTTGAAAATCATTAGATATCATGAAAACCTATTAAAATCAGCTATACTAGACTGGAAATAAATGTATTGATTGTGTGATACACCATCTCCTGGGTGGTATAATAAATATCTGGATGGTAATGGTTTTTCAAGTGTGTTAGTATTACATGTTACATTTTCTAGTTGTATGTAAGTGAAGTGCACCCGGTATATGACCAAGTTACGCTTGCGGTATCACCAGGGCAACTTCTAACGACTGAACCCACTCTTACGAATGAGAATATATCAGAAGGCAATTAAGGATGGAAAGGAAGTTATATTTGATCGTGAATATGGTGGCAGTGGAAAAGCAACGTCTAGGCTGGCAAACTAGGGCGAGAGATGCTTCCCACGGTGCGTTGTGTTGTGATCTGATGATGCGTGACCGAGCGCCTTCAACTAGTAGTGTTTGCTAAAACAAACATGGTCAGCATCAATGTCGAGGACCTATGTAACTATTTATTTTGGGGATTATTTACCTCTACATAAGCTTTCATAAACTGGGAGTTTGTCGGTTGTAATTTTTATTTCACTGTATTTTGAATTTTCACAAAACATAAAACAATGATAGTAAGCTGTGTTAGTTTTTACCTGAACATTTATATCCCATATTAATACTACTTATATTCTGTACGCATTATTTAATTTTTGAAAGTCTCTTTTTTCATTTCACAACAGCTCCACTCTGTTGTGCAACTATTTTCATGTCAGACTCAATTTTGCGTCTTTTGAATTATGCGTAACATAATTTATGACTTGTGGTAAAGTTGTAATCTAGCTAAAAGTAGAGTTTTTAATCCAAATCTTTTCATATTTGAAACTCATCAGCTAGGTGTATTTGGATTGTATTGTTGGTATTTAGATTAAAACTAGAACCTAGCAATTTCTACTTCAAACTATAGAGATATATAACTATGTTATCCCAGTTCATATTTCGTCAATATTATAAATCCATGACTTCTGATTAAATTATCATTCATAATGACAAAAGTTACCATAACCATCTAATCAATTATGTACATAGTATGACTACTATTAAATGAGAGATTATGTGTTCATACAGAGTTCAAGCTTAAACAGCGAAATTGTAAAAATTACTTCCACGCTAGATGTTTTTTTGCAGTTATAGCAATAAGCTATAATGCTTATGGAATAATCTGTATGTTTCACAAGATATTTCCCGTTTTACTGTTATTTCACGTTCAATTATTCTTTTTATATGATGAAATTAGAGAACTTTTCATAAGTTCCGTAATGGCATTTTACTAACAATACTTAAACTACATTCAAGACAATTAAGTAAAGTTACTTAAATCCTTTATACCGTATTCCATGTATTAAGCCTATTTCAACTTACTGCTTACTTATACATGAAACAGGCATCGAATAAAGTCATGTAGTTTATTACGAATTGACTGAAACTGGTTATATAAACCAGTGGATAACCGACTCAATGTTCTAAAGGTTAGGGACTCACTGCGAAGCTTCATGGTTTTGGGTCCAGTCCTCAGTTGGAGCTTTGACTGATACTCCTGAGGAGTCTTAATCCTCACTCAGGTCATAATATATGAATTCCTATCTGTTGAATCTTATTCAATGAAATGTTACTTAGATTTCTTTATCATGACATTTTACTGGTTTTAAAGGTATTTGTCAAAAATTGCCTTTTACTGAATTAAACATTAATTTAGTACACTTTCTTTTACTTCATCTTAAAAATTTTCATTTCACTAATCGAGATTTTATTCACTACATTCAGTAGTAATCTATTCTTAAAATGTAATGAATGCTACACTGAAATTTATTTGACTATGACTCTTTTTGTCAAGTGAAATATTTTTTTTCTATAAGGATCATTAATTATAGTTAGATGAATACAGTTTTATTTTTAGTTTTTTTTTTTCACTTTTGTAATAGTTAATCTTGATAGTATTCAGTAATGTCTCGAAGTTTAAAGTGATAGTACTCTTATTCATACTTAAAATGTATTACTTGATCAATCATTCACAAGTCATTTAATCAATGAAAAAATTATAGAAAGTGATTTTCATCGCCTTTTTTTTTCTTACATTAGTCTGTAATGTTTAATAGATTGTTTTATTGATAATAAGTGAAGGAATATTACACAGACACTTGAAAACAATGTGTATATTCCTACTTTTCTTTCAAGATTTCGCCATATTAATGAACTATTGTCTAGACTAAAATTGTCTAAAAAGGTTGGCATAATCTGAAGTAATAGTTTATCATGTATTTTTAAAAAGGATATTAGCCGCGGGCATTAATATAATGAATTATTTAATTCGATCTCATCATATTGAGTCTAGAAGTAAAAAAAGCTTCATTAGTGTATATATAATTAATGGATTACTTTGGCCGAATATTCTAGGATAATAGGTATCATTATGTTAATACTTTATAAGAGTCAGTGATCCAAATAACAGTCCGATGTTAAAACTAAAATATTGATGACAATGATGATCATTATTGGGACTATTCATTTGAATAAAATTTGTGCCAGATCATTTACATTGATTGTCTAGCTGATATTATTCCGTGGTATGAAGTGTTTTCAAATATTAATGAAAATACAAAAAACCTTAATATGAGTAGGGGGGGGGGAATATACGGAGTAAGTTGAATATACGAAACATTAAGCAAAGTAAGCCAAGAATGATTTTCCAGTTATTTTTATCTTAAAGCATCAATGAAATCAAACAGTTAATAACTTACTGTCAGACGTTGTTGAATTGTATATAAACAGATAAAATAGGTGCTTTTTCCCGTTTAACAGTTCACTTTAGAACTAGCAATTCATCTAGAAGTAATGATACTAGTCTTCACCACACAACTGTAGATTTAATGGAGTAAAGCTGCATGTTACTTACCTACTCCATATTTTCTTATTCATTTGAATCTTATGCTAAACTTATCTTTTAGATACAATTTTAAAGAAGAATATTTAATATCTAGGGCACTTTTTAAAGCCACCATTTATTCTGTAGGGATTTATAGTTAAATATTCATATTTATTCATAGTATATTGTGTCAACCAGTACAAATAATCAGTTTCATGATGCATATTTATAACTAACAATCATATTTTTTAGTATAAAAACAGAACAGTTTGCATCATTCATTAAACGACAACTATAAACCAGGGAATACTGAACACCCCTGTTATCACATTTTTTGGTTCCTCATAGCTTCCTGGAACCCTCAAGTTGCATAACGAGCCCTTTAATTTTGTATAACTAAGTTGAAATTAAGTGATTTACATTTCCAGTTACAACTAATTAGTCATTTTGCATAACTGCTATCCATTACTTCATGTCTAATATGTTTAATCTACATCAGTCACTAATACCAAGAGAAGCGTCGAAAATTCTTTTCGACATTACTTACTAATAGACATACGATTACTGAAGGCATCAAAGGACTACGTAAACTATGTATTTTTAAAGTACTGTGGGTCTTAGCCTAGTAGTTAAGTTGTTTGATTTAACTTGAAAATTAAGGTTGAAGTAATCTTGTTGTATGGCTGAACGATTGGGTAAAAATATATCCAGGTCTATTGAATATATTCTAATATGATTATTTAAATTGTTAAATAAATTATGACACTAAAGGTGCATAGCCAAGTATCAATGAATTTTTTCGCTAAATTGCATACTCCTTCGTATTGCTCTTTTCTGATTCAGTTCTCGGACCAATATATTGCTTCATCTAGATCAGTGATGTTTACTACTAACATTTTTAGTGGCTGTCGGATTAGCTATCCGTACATACTTTACTACGGAAAAACATCTAAAGTAAACACAAAAGTCACATGAAAGGTGGTTGCACAAGGGTCGAATCAACATTTTATTTTTAAAACCGTTAATTCACCAGTAATTTAAAGTTTGTGGTCTGCTGGCTTCGAGAAATGTGAATACCCAAACTACCATAAGACAGTAGTCAGAGGTGCATAATAACCATACATGCATGCATGGTTTTACATTATCACAATATAAGTGTTACTACTAAGGTTTAGACCAATAAATTAATTTCATTACCTAGTGTACGTCATCTCAGGGAGTGAATGATTTTTCTACAAATTAACCATTATTACTAATCACAATTTCAGCTTATTGAAAGAAGAAAATTAAAATCTTTATTTCTCAGAACATTCCATATGTTTAGTATTCGTTGTACGATACCGCCATAATTCAATTATTTTAGCCTAATAAACCATAGTTATGAATTACTAATTCATGATATCTATTATTTAATAAATGTTTCTTTATTTTTACTATTCATTCATTTTAGTTTTATTGTGTAATGTGATCATTCAATCGTCAAATATATTACTGAAGGTCATTTAAAAGTAAAAACTATTTACTTTTATCAATCAAATGAATCTGTATCAAGTTAACATATCAAATAACAATTAACAATCCTTATAATCAATTTCATAGAATCTATTTAATACATTAAAATATTTTAATGGCATTTTGAGTACATTAATATAATCTGATTAAAATATAAAAGTGATTATGTAATATCACATTAATGACTTATGTCACGATGATTAACTATGAAACTTGCTTGTAAATTTCAAACGACTTCATGTAACTTCTATCTATTACACTCACCATAATAGTAGCATATTGAACAATAAATAACATGAAATTTTAAAGTTTGATTTTTGTAAGTTTACTTTAAAAAACAAAAACCTACTCGTAACTTTAAGATTTATTCAGTTTGAACCGGAAATACAAAATACAGTTAGTCTCTATCAACAGTCAACTGAAGTGACTTATCAATTTTAGTAACCTGTATTAGCATTTTATCCAATGTGGCTTAATGCTATTTTCCAGAACACTGTCTTTGGTTGTCTCTTGCATAGGGTTTGGGATGGATATTTCATACATTAAATACATAGAATTCACATAATGCATTTTGAAGAATATTCCATCACTGACTGATGTCAACTGATAGGCGAATGGTTTTCAACTCATTGGTCTTAAGGTGCTTTATTTACTGTATAACTGGAAGGTTCTATTTCTATGCCGTTTGGTATCATGGACAATCACTATTAAAGATCTCAAAGCTATAGTACCATGCGCTATTTATTCTTCAATGACGCTTTAAATTATGACAGGTTGCAACAGTAAAAGTGGGTACAAAGGTCTGAACAACTTTTCTAGTTTATTATTTCGTTAAGCTAAAGGAAATAATTGCACGAAACCAAATTCACTTCACTGTAGTTGATATTGGGCTGTGACTAATTTCAATAAAATGTTTACCAGATCTATAGTTTGTGAATGTTTTGTAAATCTTAATGCAAAGTGTTAATCTGCAGAAAACTTATCTAGGTTTGGTTCTGTTTGTCACTCGTTTGTAAGACAAACATCAAGGTTTGAGACAGCTGATACATCTTAGTGGATTCTAAGTCAGACCTTTATTTCCACAGTCCATGACCGTTACTACTGAGTTATTAAGACTGCAACTGACTTCAGGGAATAGTGGGATATTAATCTCTATCTATAGCTGGGTATTGACTACTATCATGTTTGTCTAATCCTAATCTCAATATGAAGTTAACTGAAGTCCTAATCTTTCAGTCATAAAAGTTGCCAGCTGTTGAACCGATTAAGTTTGGATCTAGTTAACACATGGTTTAAAGAATGCTTAGAATGACAAATATCAGTTGGTATGAAATCTGAGTAGATCAGATTTTCCTGTTTATTACCACCAGTCAACAAGCATTAAAAGACAGTGAGTTGATGTTGGATCATTAAACCAAATAGTCACATCACAAACTGTTAAATACAATTTAACCAATACTGACGACTTCACATGCATGATAATCGTCATTACTCAATAAACTGTGCTTATTTTTAAATAGAGTTCATTTACAAACTTGTCCAAATATCACTGGTGTCAAAAAAAAATAGAAAATAAACCATCGGAATCTCTACATTCATCCCATTTACAGATCATTATCAACGCAACAATCTTCCAATTTGAAAGGTTGTTCATAATTTGTTAATCTCTTTCAAACATAACTTTCATTAACCATAACTTCACTTATTAAATGACACATACGGACATTTTGATGAAATTGCACTTCTTTGGTATGGACAGTATAACCATGAAGATTTAATTACTTTCCTAGACAGTACCAAAATCAGCAAAAAATCCAGAGCACATAATCTCACCCAAATAATTTTTCTGAGCTGTAAACCATTAACTTCATCTAGATGCTCATAAATGAACTAAGCTTATCTCTAACTGTTGATACGTTAATATTGGCTTTTGAAACAGAACACTTTTAAACTTAATGATATAACGATGAAAAATGATAATTAGTAAAACACTTTTACGAAGTTTCGATTAGTCTGCTGTTGTCCTTCCGACTATTTCTGAAATGTAATTAGCATCTTCAAAATAGATTATTTAAAAAATACCCGAAATGGAATCAAATTTCCTAAGGGGTAGATAGGTTGTCATTGTTTATATAGAAGGGGTAGTACATTTATCAAATTGAAACAATCAACTGAGAATACATTAAAAGAATAAACAAGAAGATAAACTTTTACCAATGATATGAATTCCAGTTTTATTGGTAACCATAGTGAATATTGTCTGATTTTTATTATGTCTATCTAATAAAGTAATGGAAGTAAAAACTCCAATTTGTCAATTTATCAAGCATGTCATACTGTGTTACATCACATACGCACACATACATAAATAAATAAATGTATCTGCACTGTTTCTACAATGATGTTTCTATACAATGTGGAACAACAATAATACTGGTAATAAATAAACATATCGATGTATCCATTAGTTACTATGTTGTTTTCTTGATTAGCCTCTCACTTCTATATAATTTCATAGCCTTCCTTCACATCTGCTGAAAGTTTTATGAGACATTTACAGTCAGAAATTAAATTACTGACTTTATTTCAGCAGTGTTCACACTATTTTATTACTTGAAAGGAATACTACGCATTTATATTTGTAAAAGCCATTTACATTAGATACTAAAGGCATCTTTATTTAGTGTACTATTACTACTAGTAGTACTAAGGATAGCGTTGAAAGTACATTTATTTGATTATAATAGTATAAATGTATATACATATGATAAAACTTGTGAACATATTGTTAGTATTCAATTCATATTAGTAATTGGATAGTTTTTCTTATCTATGATAAAACATTTAACTTTTATACTTTTATAAACATTTACATTTTGATAAGAAAATTAAGAAAATAATCATATTTAATAAATTCATGTATGTAATTATCATAAATATTTATTATTGTTACGTCCATCTGTTCTTTTAATTCACTATCGCACAATCAACATTATTATTATTATTAATAATATTGTTGTTGTTATGTAACAGACTTGACAACATGAAATGAAATGTTGAGTTGATTTAATGCATAAATCATTGTAATTTTTATATCATGCGGAAGAAATATTTGTCTGATTTTTTTTTATACGAGATATATATACTTTGTTCTTTTAGTACCTAGTTGATTTTCTTCTAGTTGTTGTTGAGGATAATGACGATAATCATAATTATTGGGTGGTGTAAAAGAGAAAATGGAATAATGGTGGTGGAACTATTGATAGATATGGGCAATTTAAAAGACATTTGAATTATTTATGACTATCTGTATATATAGTTATTTCAAATTGTATCAATTTCGCTTATCGACAATGACAATTCGTTAGATGAGCCCAAATTGCAGGTAGATAATTTATCATTTCTTTGAACCTTATTTAACTAGTATATTAAATGTATTCAAAAAGAATAAGAAAGAATTTCGATAAAAGTATACACATTTTGTTTGAACCATTACATGATAAATTGTATTTACAGCGACAATCGATGTATCCGGTGTTCATTGTCACAATACAAACACAATGAATTATATATAAGTCACGAATTAGTCTTCAGTTAGTAACCATCTCGGTAGACAGTTATTAATTGCTTATCGAAATTTTTCTACCATGGATTGCAATGTGGCTAATAATTCACATGAAACGACATATAATTACCTACTATTTATACATAATCCAATTCTATGTCTATAAGCAACCATTCGAATAACTTGATTCAAACATCATCTATAACGCTTGAACTGCTAATGAATGTAAAAGCTTTTCAAAATTTAGACTAGATCCTACTTATGAATTTCAGGGGCAAGTATTATGAAGTTAGGAGAATCTATCAACTGACTCTAGATGTTTAATGTAGGTGTGTTGTTTACCAGGATTAGTATCCAACCATGTGTTAGAAAATTACAAACAGGCTTTTAGTTTTAGTACATACCAAGTATGTGACTATCTGAGGGAATCAGGGGGAGGGGGTACATATCGTTTTATTTCGAATCTGTCAGCTGCATATGAAGCCGTGGTTAGCTGTACTCTTATTTGATTTCAACTCTTCAGTAGATAACACAACCATAAACAGGATAAAAATAAAATACATTATTTTATCGGTCTGATTCTAGTCAATATTCTAGATTATATATGATAAAATAGAATATTGAAAGCGACAAATAAAATCTGTCTCGATGTGATGTGACTAATGCACATAACTTTCAGTGTGTTAATATAATGCTTTCTGTGTAATGTCGGAAAGGTTGTTAAGTGCTAAAGAAGGTGATCACATAACTTCCAAGTAAATATGGCTATATAATATGTCATACATAATTAAAAGTTAACCATAAGTAAACGATGGTCAAGATCTAATCAGTTAATTTGTACAAAATGTATCAGAGTGATGAGTTAGCAACAAATAAATATTTTCTTTGGCAAACACTCGTAATTAACTCATTAATAGGATTAGAAATTGTAGGTTTCATCATAAAGTAATGTACAATGTTCATGAATGCAAAATGGCGATCAATATTTTGAAGTTTTGTTGTCATATCAACATAATATTAAAAGAAGAACTGTGGGAATTCAAGCAACGTCCATGTCATTCTCTCTCTGAATTAAAGATACTATTTGATAATTTGATAATGGCTCATCGTTTAATCTTGGTTAAAAACATTATACGTAATATTTGCAAACCTTATTTTTCAGCATACTTCTAATTAAGTCTTATATGTTTATGTTAATCAGTCTAATGTGTCTAAAGCCTAAAGCACAACATTGACCGACCACTACACAGTATTAATATGTTCTGAGTATTTTGAGGAAACAAATCATTGAATGATAAATGAAGTGAATATCATTCGATTTATTCAACATCTTGTTCGTTCTGATATCAACTCGAGTGAAGTTAAAGAAGTGAATCGGAACTAGGAATAAAATGATCCCAAAATTTGACAACAATAATGCTGTCTTGCATCTTAAAATGACATACATATTGAAAAATTATTAACTAAACTTTGGTTCTATCAAACAACCATATTTATTAGTCAGAATTGAAAGTAAACATAATTATGTTACTGTTTCATGTCAATATTATTAATAAATGAGTAGTATATCTCCTTATAATAAACGATCTTCCCATCACACCTAAATGTCGAAACAACATAATAATAATTATGCATATCCAAACATTCTAATCACCAACATTCTTCTCACTCCCACCCCCCTGCCCTATCATTACAACAGTTCACATATTGAATAAATCCAGACTAAAATACATTAATGTTAACAAAAACTGCTATAACGATTATGTAATCCCCAAAACTACCTCTTCATTATAGTGTAAACAATCATTCGTTTGATAATAATGATTCATTAGTAATTTCAGTCTTTACTTTTACTGTCTTTGATTTCAGCATTTGTTTGACATAGTATATTATTGTGTATTATTCTTGCAGAAAGATTGAATTGATGTTAAGGAGAGGGAAGAAATCGACATAGAACTGTGCACACAATTTTCGCAAAACTTGATGCACCAGCAGGATGTACCTGTATTGTTGAAAGAACTGATGTTTCCTCGAATTCAACTACCTAGTTAAGAATATCGATAGACGAAATACCGCGGATCGGTTAGAATTGGAGAAATGCTCTAAAAGCCTCGTACTTTCAGTGCATGATCTAAAAATATTACGTTGTATTGCATACGGAGTAGAGTGCATAACTGGGATAATGTAACACAAATGAATCATTTATTTCGTCCTGACTATCAACAGTTCAGTAAACAGGCATCAGTTACTAATGTAAACTAACTTCTTTCAGATGAATGTCTATGAACATTCAATAAATTCAATGACTCAACATCGCAACAAATGATATCTACTATTTATTACTAATTAAGAATTATTTAATTTGGATCGTGACTGGCAAGTGGAATCCAGGATGCGCGTCTCATCTTATTTGGGACTTATCGGCTGAATGTACCTGCATCCTAATGTTGATGTTCACAGTAGGATTCGAACCCAGTCCTGGATTTCACTTGCTAGTTACAATCTAACTAAAATAATACTTGTAAACAACCGTTATATCGAGGCAATCCGCTCAGGATGCACATATATCAACAGAAACTGACCAGCTTTAGTTTATGACAAACCAATGGAAATGTACAAGTTTACCCTAATAATTAAGCATTTTTTACTACTATTCAGTCCATTAGTCTTTAATTATCTAACTAACTACTGTGTAACATAGTAAATAAATGTTAATCTGATACTACATAGCTATGCATTATCTTTTATTAAACAAAGTACTTTTATACATATTCATCTATATTTCATCATAGACTGACTATATTACAATATGATTAATTAGTTAAAACATGAATAAACTAGATAGTAAGAATTATCTAAACACCTGTAGAGAATTGATCAATTTCTACAAAATTAGTACTTCACATTGTAACAAATGTCTAAAAGAAAAGAACGTAAGACTATTGTCTGGTAGCTTATTTACTTGTTACTGTTATTTATTTATTTCCTGATATTTGGATAGATAACGTTATTATGTCTACAACTAAACTATTATTAGGACTATCATATTTTACAATAAAAGAAGATAATGTAACAAAAGGTATTAATAGAAAAGAGAAAGAAAAAATATCGCAAGAATAACATTTGAAATAGAAAAGTAACATAGATACTTAATGTTTTAATAGTTCACAATGAAGTTATTTATTGATCACTGTCAAACGCATAGGTATTCTTAATGTAGTCAAACTAATTTGAAATTAATCTTATGAATTATTTATTTGATATTCAATTAATGGAATTATTATAAGGTACATTAGTTAGTATAGTTGAATTTTAATTATATAAATTAGATTAGAATCAGTTCTAACAAAATCAATTCAACGTGTATTTTATTGTATTTACGTGATATAGTGATTGTTGAACGTCAGTTTGATACCACTAATCGGTCTGAATTAGACAACCACTGATCACCTGGAAAAACTATATAGCTGTTTCGTCCTAGTATGGGACTCTCTAGTAGAGGGGATCTACACATCCCTACCCATCAAGGATCGAATCCAGGACCCTCAGGCTGTGTGACGAACGCTTAGACATTTGACCACTGAGTCAGCTTCCAACGGTTTATATTTCTGATTCCGTTAATTTGTGATTTGTTTGCACAACCTTATTCATTGCCATCGGTGCGTAACTACCGCACTTCCGATACGGTTGAACCCCACTGGTCAAGTCTTCTCACAAGGACGAAATGGCTGTCCAGTGCTTCCACATGGTCAGTGATTGTCTGATTCAGACTAGTTCGTGATATAAAATTGCATTGTATTATTGGATTTAGTTACTACTTAGTAAATTAGCAAAAATACACTTCGTAATGTATATACTGGTGACTAACCATAAAAGATAATTCTGGGAATTTGAGTGAAAAGGCGTAACTAGTAGGGTTAAACACTTTCCCATGTAAGAAACATATCGCCAATTGCAATGTATGATAGTGGCAAGGAACACTTTTGATTCCATACCAACTCAATGGTCTGAAGGTTAAGCGCTTTTAGTGATATTTGAATTTACTGGGTCTGTTTACGAATGAAGTCGTTTATACGCATTGATTAGATTCCAAATATTATGCGGAAAACTTCTCTCCAATGTTTCGAGATGTGAAAACTTAGGTTTAACAATCGATTGATCCCTGGAAAAATAGCAAAATGTAAAAAACTGGTGATCATTTTTTATTAATGGTATCTAGAAATCATATTCCATCATAAAGTACTTCATTTGTATGGAATAAATTTATCTGGTTAAAAATTGTGTTATTTATACCATTATGGAATTAATCTTAAGAAGATGCTTCTAACCTATGGGTAAAGGGAGTATCAGTTCCCGCAAGCAATCAGATGCTTCTCATTAATAAATGATGATCAAAGTGAAACGTCGTAAGATTGACTCTTCCTAAATATGAGGTATATCTGCTTATGTTTGTAGGGTAGGTATTTTTATTCAACTTTACTCTTCTCTTGGTTACAAGTACCCTACTACATTTATATCAGATGAAACTGACGTAATTATACTAAACTTTAAAGAAGCTACACTGTAGGTATTGGCCACAGGGCGCTGAACAAGTTATTGCAACCCATCAACACCAACATTATTTATGCACACAATTGTTATACCAGATGGATATGAAACACGGTACGACGTTGATGTTACTTATTTATGTAGCTTCCGTTCAACTCTAATATGTTCTGACCTGGTTAAACTGACTCTTATATAGCGAGTATTGAAGAAACAGATGACCTTGGAAACGAGCTTAAGGTGGGCCAGGCTCTAGAGTCATTTGATGATATGGTTTTGGCTTTGGTCTATATAAGTTTTGCAATTACACTATCCCAAGTGCGTCGAGTGGTAGTGGACTATTAGTCGACGTTCGCCTAGTATCAACGGATTTATTTGTTATAATGACTCTGTCAGTTTGTGTGACGTAGTGAACAGTCACACGAATACGTCGTAATCCGAAGGCATTTCTATTTTTTAGAATAATTCAGTTTAAAACTAATCAGCTGGCAGAAGAAGAAATCAACAAAAATGTTTGCATCACCTAATATTTTATTTGAATAAGATAGCAATATAATTATAATTTTTTTAACCTGTTAAGGTCAACCGAATCAAGCAGATGATTTTCGTAACAGATTGGCTTCAACTAGTGGAACATAAAGAACCAGCGAGCTCTAAACAGATGTTGCTTTAAGTTGTGATTCATTACTAAGGCACTGAATAAGAAGTCACATCTAGAACTTTTATACCTCGTGGAAAACATGGTGTAAATCGATCAAAATCTAGTCATTTAGTGGTTATTCGAGAATATGTGAATTGATTCTAGTTAAAAGTTCTGTTATAAAAATATTAAATAAAAATAAACTGAAATCAATATAACATTAATCAAAAATAGTTAGCAAATTATGGTACATCAAATTTGTTTGTACCAAAATGATACCTATAGAAGTTAGTTTGGAATAATAATTAACTGAATCCACAAATCTCTTATTAAATGTCAATTTTCTTTACATGGAATCTTGGGTTTCTTATGGTACTCTCCTGCCATTTTAGTTCAGTAATTTATTGAGTGATATATCGTCACATACAGCATTTGAAAATTATTTCCCAGTGTGCTTAATATTTATTGCATTTCGTAATTTTTAAAAAGATATCTGTTTCTAGTTGATTATATCGTCACTAGCTGACGCTCGTTGCGCACCAATAAAAATCATACAGCCCCAGACAGCCCTCTCATCTTAGTAAACGATCGCTTAGGGGCACACGCTCTGTCTCGGAATTGAGCCAAACAAAATGTCTTCGAATCTCGCAGCGAATGCTTATTCATCTTCATGGAAGGGTCGGCCGGTATCAAATGGTAGAATTTTTCATTGTTATTAAACACTTAAAACGTCATTTATATGCCAGAAAGAAATAGTTGTTGGCCTTTAGTTACCCTAGTATCTTAGCTTTTACTTTATGGCATCGTTTCTATTATTTTTAAAATCTAATTTATTTTGTTACGTCATTAAACCGCATTTTAGTCATAGTTTAGTTACCTAGTCTCATTTATCACTAACTTGTATTCGACTTTCTTGTTGCGTAATCACTGGATTTCAATTTTTTTTATTTCTCTTACAATTGTTTACTTTTATTCTACATTTCACTTATATTAAAAAAAACATTCTATTTAACCTTTTAAATTTTATTTCAGCTGAATCTAACACTCTAAGCATGTCATACACTTTGTAGTATTTTAGTCCGTGTGTAACTGATAAGAATAAAAAAAAAAAGAAATGAATTCATTTTATTCTACACAATTAGTTATCCTTACACTTTTCAAGATATTAGTTATTTTACTAAGGAACTTCGTTTATCAATAAATCGAAGTAGAAGAAACTAGTTTTTAATAATAATGAAATGTATATTTGAGAAACTATTGCACTGATCACTAAATAGTGACTAGCGTTATAGTCATTTAATTCTTACTGAATATTGAATTTTATCTGTTTGGTTACCTGACAACTGTCTCGTCATCTAATATCGAAAGAAATAAGTCACCTGAAATTAGTAAAATAAACTAGAAATATAATCATTTGTAAACAATATATTTATCATAAGTTGACAAAGTAATGCAACATAAAAGGTAAATATTACAGTTTTCACACCAGCAACCATTTCTAAAGTAAATATCTAATATGAATTCATGAACTATAGATTCAAAATCAGCTAAGTATTAATTTACAATGTTTCGTCAGTTTATAATGACCAAATGGATATTCATCAAGTTCCATATAGCGCTGGTCAAATTTTATCGTTTGGATCCGTAGGAGAGTGTAAATTTCTACAAATATTGCAGGTACACTCTGCTAACGAGTGTCAAATAGGACAAGACGCAGATTCTAGGTTTTCCCGCCCTCTACTCCCAAATTACCTTCTATTTCTACATACAGGCAGTGAGGTATTAACTTATCAATAAATCGAAGTAGAAGAAACTAGTTTTTAATAATAATGAAATGTATATTTGAGAAACTATTGCACTGATCACTAAATAGTGACTAGCGTTATAGTCATTTAATTCTTACTGAATATTGAATTTTATCTGTTTGGTTACCTGACAACTGTCTCGTCATCTAATATCGAAAGAAATAAGTCACCTGAAATTAGTAAAATAAACTAGAAATATAATCATTTGTAAACAATATATTTATCATAAGTTGACAAAGTAATGCAACATAAAAGGTAAATATTACAGTTTTCACACCAGCAACCATTTCTAAAGTAAATATCTAATATGAATTCATGAACTATAGATTCAAAATCAGCTAAGTATTAATTTACAATGTTTCGTCAGTTTATAATGACCAAATGGATATTCATCAAGTTCCATATAGCGCTGGTCAAATTTTATCGTTTGGATCCGTAGGAGAGTGTAAATTTCTACAAATATTGCAGGTACACTCTGCTAACGAGTGTCAAATAGGACAAGACGCAGATTCTAGGTTTTCCCGCCCTCTACTCCCAAATTACCTTCTATTTCTACATACAGGCAGTGAGGTATTAACTTATCAATAAAATCTAGTCATCATTGTTCTATGAAGTGAATTCATTGAATACTTAAAATGAACACAATGGGCAAATATCTAAAACCGATTGTTTGTTCTGCATACTATAGGGAAAGGATACTGTTGAGGTGTATTATATTAGAACTATTTTGATCATTTTAAGGATTCTTTTCGAATCGTAAAATACTGACATGTATTTTTACATTTACTTGTCTTGTACTATTTCATTTAACGTAATCATATTACTAACTTATGATCTAATTCATGAAGAATATCAAAGCATGTTAATTGGTTATCATGATAGAGATTCAATATAGTATATTGTTGAAACACATGATTATTCTTTGTTGGCACAGTAACTTACTATACCTACGGAAGTTAATACAAATTATTTAGTCCTTACTATATGATTTTATTTAATTTATCATACTCCTTTTCCTACATTGCCTGTGTGTAAAAATACCCATGAAGATATCCATGTATGTATAATAGAGGATGGTATGTTGTATTAAGAAAACTTGACTAAATTGGTACACATGTCAGAACATTCCTGTCTTCATCACTCTCTGGAATATTAATTTTTCGGATTACTCCACCCAGTGTCTTACATCATTACGCTGTCAGTCAGTCTAGTTGGCTAAACACAATCACATCTTCGTTCCTTAGTCCAGAGGCATTAGTCAAAAAAATATGTATTTTAAAGGAAAAGCCTGTACTAAATTGTTGAGTGAAGCATTTAGATCTGAAGTCTCATGTATATCAAAAGTGTAGAATTTGTTGTGCCTATGTTACTTTACTATGAAGTATTATATTCTAACTATTAAACACAAACCTAGTGTAGTCATATACGAGCATACAACTTTCTGAGACACTCAAGAGTACTTCACTAATTATTCTTCAGTGATAAAAGCTCACTTCTGATTTTAAAATAATAATAAGGAATACCCTGGACAAATTTGGCTCTCGTGTATTGTTTCTCCAGAATACTTCTGACGCGTAAACCCACAAGTAATAAGAATGCAAAAGAGGAATATATAGTTAATTGTTGATAGGCCTTAAAGGGATTTGAAATGTCTATGCTAGCTGTCTAGAAAAGGAGTCATTTCCAGGCAGCGCCGACACGTGATTAAGTAAATTCACGTAGGTAGTGTTCACCAATATACACGGTTAGCATCAACGACAAATGCCTACATAACTCATTATTTATGGAAATTATTTACTACAGCATTGTAAATTATGCTGTAGTATAGGATTGTTTGACAGAAAATGAGCCACATTCATATTGTGAACAGATTCACCATTTGAACGTTTTAAAAAGATGGAATAATTTGCAAAATTAAGCATTCATTTAGTAAAGCTTTTATACAACTGAATAGGTTAACAGGAAGTTCATTAAATTTAACTTATTCGTTATCCTTGCAGAATTCTTATATCATTTTAACTGTTTACTTCAACGTGACAAGTGATTGTTTCATTTTACGGTTACTACAGTTACAGTGACATGCATTAAAAGAAATGATCAACGATAACAAAACTTTCTATTTTATCAGTAATATAACTGTCTTTCATATATGTTTACTGATATTTTGGTGTTATCCTAGTTACTAAACTAGTCTTGCTTATCGTAATCATTAACATTATCATCATCTTAATCATTACAATACAAAATTTGCGTAAGAACAACCTTGACAACTAAGTAAGTATTAGGTGCAGGTAAATTTAGTTGGTGTTCTGCATGAATAATTTCAGCACTTATTTATTTCAATCTATTTTAAAATCCCTACTGAAGCATCCTGCCCCCCCCCCCAACACACTAAACACACCATGAATATACAGTAATATTATTAAACATGTAGATATGCAAACATACATACAAGTTGACAATTTTTTACTGATTAGATCAATTTACACCCCCAAAACAGTTATTTTAGGTGAAACTAAAATATTCCACTAACACAGTGACAACAAACAAAATTTTATCTGTTTAATTATACGCAATCATATAAAAAAAACCACACAATCACATCAAAACACTAATACATTGAAAAATGAATAAAACTTGGTAACTAGTACACATTAATTTCAATGGTAAGGTTAGTTTAATTATCGAGCTGATTAGTTTGATTGTAGGTGAACTTACGATAGATATATCTATAATTAGTCATATCAACCTACAGATATTAAGAGTAATTATAAAGCGTAATTTACACAATGATAAACAGAATATTATTAATGTTTCTATTTGTCATAGAAACAGTTTAATATTTTGAAATAGATGGAGTTTGGTGATATTATATTACCGAATTCAATGACTAATTAGTGAATAATTTTCGATTTTGAGATGGTACGGAGGTTTTGTAGCTCAGAATAATGGTTTTGGTCACATTACGTTTATTAAGCTGGATGGTTTAATTGCAGAGCTTTCATCGTTATTCTGGACAATTCAGTCATTGTAAATTTATGATTAAACTAAACTATTAGTAACTAGCAACTTGTTCTATCAAGTGTGAATTTGATTGGTTGCTGCTGACACTTGTCTCATAGCTCTCTTCTATCATAAGTATCTGTCCATGAATTCATCAAGAACAAAAACGAGAGCATCACAGTTGAAACATCCAGCTCAGAGAACGGAATATAATCATAATTTTATATTCAAATATTTCAGGTATAAGATAAGTATACTGGATAACACTGAAAAGGTTGGTAAGTACTATTATGCAGTGACTCAAGTTAGAAATAAGATAATTTGAATGTCAACTAAACTGAACGTCCTAATTTCAACTGGCAAACACAACTTTCTGTTCACACATTATTGTCTTCTGCTTTCTGCCTTATCACTGTGTATGAGTTTAATTGTTCGAAGCTACTATGGATATACCAAAAGCTTCACTTAACTGAATACAAGAGTATACTTCTGTACTCTAACAGATGAAACATTTTATTTAAAAGGTATTGATATAACGTAGTCATTATTAGGTATGTTTAACTTTATATGATAATATGAGTAAATTCCATGCGATATCTGTAAACTAAACTTGGAAATCTTGATAATATGAATAGTTGTTTTTCGAAAGAGATATAAGCTGTGATAGAAATATTCACTTCATCAAAGTTATGTGATATGCCAACACTGCATCATATTATATTATCACTGTAACTAAATAAATCTGACGACCTTACAAGTAATTACAATAGTTAGACAAATAATAATCATTTAACTAGCCTATTAGTTAAAGATAACTTTGAAATCTAGTGTAACTAATTTTGACCAAAAACTGTTGATAGTTAATTAAGTTTTGTAACTTTCGACGTAGTGGTTGAAAATCAAATTCTGTAACCAATTAACTGTTAATAATTATTTGATTGAATATGTCACAGATTGATGTTGTCAGTGTACCAATAAAAACCAGGGAGCTCTAGACAGCTGTTTTGTTCCAGTGTGGAACTCCTAAGAAGTGCGCACCCTAAATTTCTCACCAGGAGCTTCAGGTTGACGGCGAACGCCTAACGATCTGCACTACTGGGTCGGCATCCAATGGTAGAATTACAACTTCCACCAATTTGTGATATATAGCGCGACGATCATCCACTGTCATTAGTGATAGCTGTCTCACACCCGACAAGTCTGAACTCCACCAGTCACGACTTCTCACTAGAGCTTCAGGAACATCCTGGTGTTAGTCACTAGTGAGCTTATTATTATAGTTCAATGGAGATGGTTATTTTTATGGAGATCGGTTATTTATTTGATTGAATATATCACAGATTGATGTTAGCAGGGTACCAATGAAAACCTGGGAAGCACTGGACTACTGTTTCGTTCTAGTGTGAAACTACTCAGCAGTACGCACCCGAGATTCCAGATTGATAATTAATAGTTATTTATAATAAAGTCTGTACAGAAAAATGATATCATTTATTGTTAAACAAAATACTAAGTTAATATAAAGCAATAGTCTATTTATATCTAAAGTAATTATTTCATCATTAACTCAATAATCAACCCATATGGCATAATATTAATGTATTTTCAAGAAAGAATACTTCTTTGCTAAATATTTTTGTTTTGTTTTTTTTAAATTGTCAAGATGAAGTCAATTTAAACAATATTATTACTATTATTATTATTATTATTATATTTGATTGTCTTTTCTGAAAGAAAAAAAACGATAAAAAACACAACAACTTTTGTTTAAATTGACATATTAATTTAAACAATAAAAGAAGAAAACTTCTATTCGAATAAGATAAAACAATTTAAATAAAATATTCTATTAGTTGATTAATTAACTTAGTTTTTTTTTAAAAAATTTCAATATTCAATTATTTTGATTTTATACTTTAAAAAAAAAAAGTAATAATAAACAGATTTCTATTTAACTTGAATTTTTAAAATTTCTTATGTTTTCTTCATTGTTCTTTTATGTATTTACATAGTAATAATTGAAGATGAATATAGACACGACTATAGTAATAGATTGACAAAGTTCATTTTATTTAATTTTATTGTCTATATGTTAATATATGACACATGGTTGTCTATAAATTAATTGTTGTCAATTGTAGTTAATTGACATATAAAATAGCAGAGCTTGTAAACAAATAAAATGAAAACTAATTAAACTATTTTCAAAAGTTAAAGGTCATATATAGATTTGATGTTATAGATTTGAAAATTGAAACGAATAGACTACGCTTTCATTGATCCTTCAGCTGGCAGGGTCATTTTCCATGTTAAATATCTGTGACTATTTGATTTTGTTATAATTATCGACTGTCACCTATACTTATGTCTAGTTCTGTAAAGTTATTTTGTTAAATCTTTACAGTGTAAATTAGATACAATGAAAACCTGAACTTAAAGAACTTGAAAATGCAATACAACTTATTCTTCATTCGTAAAATGTACAGTAATATAGCTTAGTTGACGTGAACTTGTAGAGACTAATATTTAATTTTGTTATCTGTATTCACCACATATCGGTGTCTCTCGGGTACCATTGAAAACCAGCTAACACTAGGCAAACATTTAGTCCTCATAAGGGACTTCTCAGCAGTACCCATCCATGATTCCTTCATGCGATCGAATGCAGGACGCTCAGGTCTCACGACAAATGCCTAGCTATCAACACCTGGGGATTCTTACTTTGATCAATTTCTAATGCGAAATAATAGTACTAGTTAAAATGGCAAAAATTAAATAGATTTTTATCTGTTCATTAGATTGTCTTCTCTTTCTTCACTTACTATCGCTGTTTAATTAATTTAACATAGTACATCACCTATAGTACATTTTTTACGAAGCAAAAAAAAACATTGGGGAGTGATACATAAAGTTGATAGACTATTTAAATACTTTAAATAATTTGGACACCCATATTGTTTGTTGTATTAAACATTTAGTTAATTTTTTACCTGTCTCTAATGAATATTAAGCACTTTGAAATCCTTTTGTTATCCATTGATGGTTAGAGAAAATAGATAGACAGCTTTAAATCTTGGTTTTATGTTGGTTGTCAACTAGCAATAAGATGTATTTCAGTCTACTAGTAAGATCATGGTTGCATAGTTAGTCAGTATGTATCAGAACCAAAGTAAAACAATGACCTTTCAATAAAAGTAGGCAACAACTTTCATGCATGTTAGTTCTTTGTGTTAACGTTTTTTTATTTAGTAGTCTTGTGTTGCATAAGTGATATTACGTGACCAAAGATTACTCACAAATGGATTCTTCTAGTTAAAATAAAACTTGAATCATGGCGAGATATAGACAAGAGGTGAGTTTGCTATACATTCTAGTTTTTAAATCTTCCTGACAGTGTAAGGTGTACGGTTTGTCTTCTTATGGAAATCGGTAGGAAGATGCAGAACTAATTTTCATGATTTCAAACACTCACAAATACTCGTAAATTTACTAGGGTTTTAATAATTCATTTCAATATGCATTATCTAATGAAAATTAAGAATATAGTGAAAACTGAACGGTCATCAAAGTATGGATAGTTTGTGTCAACGTACGTTGGTTTCAGTAAGTGTTATTTATTCTTATTTACATGGCATTTTATAGGTGTCCATCTTCCAGTTCAAATCTTAGTGTTGGATATGAGGGTTTGGGTGTACTAATTAAAGTATTCGAAAGCAGTTACTTATATCATTTGCTTGCTTATCTTTCTAAGCAGTTTAATCAAAAAAATATAGAGAATATTTCAAAATAGTTTCATTGAATCATTCATTCAAGAATATACCGCAATTCCACTTGAATCGATGTTTTCAATCTCTTTCATAGAAAGTTAAGTCGTATTTGAGAGTGGAATTCAAGACAGACAAACCACCCTTCTTTTAACTAGTAAACTAAATATACCTGAACAGGGACTCGAACCCAGTGCCTACCGTTCCAAATGTCATTTCACAATAGGCTTAGAGTCTAGATAACTACTAACTTGTTCGACTGTTCTGAAGTTATATATGTGAGCCTTTGTGTTTTTCCTACTGTTTATGACAAATTGTGTGTCCATGATTCAATTGTTAACTGTAATTAAACCATTAAGGTAGGTAATATAGGGATGATCTACTCAAGATTTACATACGTGAATTAATTGCTCTCATAAATATGCACAACCAAAAAACTGACACGCTTAAGCATATACGTCTTTTGAACATAGTTGAATTATGCCTTTGACTATTTTGTAACATTATTTTCCACGCAAATAGTCTCAGTCATAACATATCACTAATAAATGCAGCTGAATCAAAATGGATAGTATTTCATAATTTAAAGAAGGCGTAGTTTCAAAGTAGAGATCTGAAAAACTAATTATTTGTCTGCCATGATAGCTACAAATGCATAGGGATTATTCATGAAAAAAAGGCAACACTTAGTGTAAACAATCTAAAGTTCTAGGCGTAAAGTTCAATTGCATGTATCCACGCCTACATTTTGACCTGAAAAGTGAATCCATATTAAAGAAACAGATGATCAAGTGTCTGAAGTGTTTCCGTTTATGACTGTTAACATAATTTTATGGTTTAATGTAGAATCTGCCGAAATTAAAGACGAACGTTTTTCCCTTATTTTTTATTTATTTACTTGTTTAAACCATTGCAGAGGTTTGGTAAAAAGAGTAGTATAATTTATTGTCAGATGTAATCACTGATTTTTTGTTCCGTTATACAGATAATATTCATGGTAATTTTTAAAACAGTCACCGTATATTAAACTTGAAGTACTTATTGTGAAAAATGTTTACTTGTAAACAGTAACAGTGAGAAAGTTATCACCAATGCCGATGGATGATCGTCGCTTTATATATCACAAATTGATGGAAGTGGGAATTCCGCATTATATGCCAACCCAGTACTGCAGAGAGTTGGGCGCCCATTGTCAACCTGAAGCTCCCGGTGTGGAATCTGGGGTGCGAACTGCTGAGGAGTTGCATACTAGAATGAAATAGCCATTTAGTGCTCCCTGGTTTTCAGTGGTACTCTGCCAACCTTAATCTGCGACATAATCAATTCAAATACTAATCTCTACAAAAATAACCATCTTAATTGAATAATTTAAAAGATTGTTATTATTGACTATTTACATTACTTTATGCCAACATTTTTGACTGTAATTCACTTAGTTTGAAGATAAATAATAATGTCCCGAGATCGAAGATTTCCTTTTCATAGCTTTGAGTAGGATGTTAATAGTTCAAAAATTAAGTAAACAATTCTTATTTATTAGTAACTGTTTTTTATTGCTAAAAACCAAGGAGAACTAAGTGCTTTACTGTGATTAGATTTAAGATAGAGTTCATAAGTGTCGACTGAATAGGTATTGCCGGTAAATTAAATCAAATTAAAGGTGCGATAGTAACTAATCAGGAATATTTTGGATAAATATCTCATTGTAGTTGGAGTTGTGCATCATACAGTTTCTTCTAATACGCTGGATGTTATTCTACCTGTCGTGAAACTTGACAGCTCTAGAGTAGATAATGCATGAGGTTTTAGGTGCATAATACAGAAGTCATGAAACCATGAGGAGATATCTGTCTGTGGCTAGCAGGCTTCAAATGATTTTCAAACTCGTGTAAATTAGTGGTGAAGGCTATTTTTAGTTATAGGTTAATTTGTATCTTTTCTGCCATCTGAAGGTTGTTAGTCTTATTCTCACTTTTAAACTCTATTTGAATATGTAAACCAACATAACATCGTGAGTGCAAAAAATATTCATGCATATAGAGCATACTACTTTTAGATTGTATTTTAACAATGAGTTTAGAGATTTGTAATAACTCTGATATCAGTGTGTTATCTCGCAGCTAGTGTTCATGAATAGTTCAGGAATTTGTAGTGTAGATAATTTGTTGTTAATTTTTTAAACTGTTTAAGTCAACAAACTTTAATTAGTTTGAACTGAATTTCATGTTAGTTGCTAACTCATAACTATTTTAATTATAATTTAGAAGTAAAGGTCTATAATACCAAAAAGATTCTATCACTGGGCAACTGTCACTATAGATATATAGGGTGAGAGAGACTGGTATTCTTTGCTTTATTCACACATTATTGGAGGATATATTGTAATGTGAATACAATCTACAGTAAACCACTTTATTCGGGTCACTCTCTCTAAATAAAGTCAAAATCTACCGATTATTATTGCCCAGACAGACTTATTTTAATTACACTTATTTATTCATTTAAACCAGTATGTGTTATAACATTAAGTTTTTACATAATATCTGTGTAAGATTCAATTTAAGTCACAGTATAAGTAACGGTTGTTCATCTAGAGTCATTCATAAACATTTGGTGCAAATAGTGAACTACATCTCTTCATTGAGACTTTCTTAGGTATAAAATGGTTAAAAGCATTACTTCCTTATTCATACTCAAATAAATAACAGCAATTTATTGTTTTGTACATGAAACTAGAAATTTAAACTTGACATGTTTCCAGAAAACGAATGAAATTATGACTGAGAACATTTCGTTGTCATTTTAACAAACTTCGACTGACTACTACTTCTGTGACAATATTTATGATTTACATTCTCTCTGTTATGAAAATAAAATGTAACTTTTAACTTATTCAATTAACATCATAGACTATTTAGTGTAATTATGATAAAGTAACTTATTTTCATTATTTGTACACTTCATTGGTAATACCTAAAGTCGTGTGGTTTAATTTTATAATGAAAACCTAAGTAAACATTAAATAAGGAAAGACATAAAGACATTTTTCTCCCACATATGATTTTAGAATAACCCGTTTAATTGAGAATTTCACCTGCAAGTTTAGTTTGTTTGTAATTATTCTTCAAATATAGATAACTTATCTGTTTACAAACAGACAGTATATATTCACTTTAGTGATTTTAATAAGTGTCCCACAGAGTAATAAAAGATAAAAGTACAATATACTGGTTTCGATTCATTATATTTCAGGTATGAGGAGGGGTGGCATGCTATATTTTTATAAGCCATCAACTTATTTATTAATTAAGAGATTTGCAATGATTTCGATTTGAATCTAATCATGTATAAGATTTAATTGCATTGAATTTATTGCTTACTACATATAAGAGATTTTATACATTGTTTAGAAGCAGTAACTTTGTTCGTGTAGTCTGGAAGAAATCCATTAGTTATGTCTTTTTGTTGATAAGCGGTAGAAAATGCTAAGAGAACTAGGGTTTTAATAATTAAAATTCAGATTTGAATTCGTTACCATCTACAATGATGTGGCTAAAATTTAATCACATAAACGTGTAATTGGTAAATCAATTGTAACTTAGACGATGCATTCACTTAAGTAATCCAATTGCTACTCAACAATTCCAATAACTTTGAAGATTATTTTCCCAATGAATTGACATAGGATATATAAATATCAGTAACTTAACTAGGTACTCTTTAGCAGAGCGCTACTAATTTTTGGTTGTCTCATATACATTGCCAGACGGTAATAAAAGCTGACTTCAAAATATACAACTCTACTCATGATCATTTGGCATAATTCATCCTACTAATCGTAAAAATGCAAACATGACTTGGATATATTGAATGATTGCTTGCACTATGGTGGAAAGCAGTATAACCTCATGCATTACTTTCAAATGGTGTGTGCAAGAAATCAACTAGTTTACATTTAATTTACAGATTTAATTTACAGATAATCTAAATTTTCAACTTTCGGACAGTTTGATTACTATATGTGATTATATATAACATCTAACACGTTTCCGATGTATTTGGTATGTAGCTAGTAACGGAATTCAGGGAGGATACCTAGTTGCATTTGAAACCTGTCTATCACATCTCATTAATAATGTTCAGACTAAGATAAGAATCCAGAAATTTTCTCTCCAAATGCTATAGCATTACCCACTGATTTATACATCCCACATAGTCTCTGGTTTGTTCAATGTACATAAAAGTATTAGTATGTGCTTATAAATTCGCACTGTCTCAATCCATCATCCTCTATTGGTATATCCACACTCTGGTTGCCTAAATATAGTAAACAATATACTAAAACTTATGCTAAAGGGTATATCTAGGCATTTACCTTAATGTACAAAGTTGTTGACTGAGTCAAATGATTATAGTCCTGAACATCAACAAAGGAAGATGTAAGTCCTCAATCGCAACAAACTTACGTAACAGTTGTTTTACCACTAGTGTTTCGTGATTGACCATTTCTTAGGACTCAATTTCTTCCTTTAAATGTTGGAAGCGAATAATATTGATCATGCCAGTCAAACTCAGTCAAAATTTGCATAGCGCCGGATGAATAAGATTTACAGAAGAGAATGAACTTATTTTGTTACGAGGCTTCTTACCAACTAAAGATAGCCTAAAATTACAAAAGCTGTTATAATCTGTTTACTGTTTTATCCATGTTGTTTCGTGTGTACACTTTTACCAATTGTCCCATCCACTCTCCGTTTTATATTATAGCCTAGAAAATTAAAATGATTATGAATTTTTATTTGATTGCATGCTGAATGTTTTTATGAGCATTATCAAAATGATAAATGATTCGGAAAAGGTGATTCGCATTATTACATATGTAGCGGTAAATAATCCCCAAAATAAATAGTTACATAAGTCCTCGAGATTGTTGCTGACCATGTTTGTTTTAGCGAACACGACTAGTTGAAGGCGCTTGGTCACGCATCATCACCAGATCACGTCACGCCGTACCGTGGGAAGCAACTCTTTCTCTAGTTTGCTAGCCTAGACATTGCTTTTCCATTGCCGCTCATTTCACGATCAAATATAACTTCTCTTCCATCCTTCGTGCCTTCTGATTTACTCTCATTCGTAAGAGTGGGTTAAATCGTTAGAAGTTGCCCTAGTAATACCGCAAACGTAACCTGGTGATATATATGGGGCGCACTTCACATATAATAAAAGTATCATCGAAATACCTAGAATAGTATGCTATATATAATGTATTAGTGGTTTCGCAAGTTCATTCTCATATGATTTGAATGTGCTTTGTTGTACCACTCACACAAAGTTGGCAAACTTAATTCGGCAACCTGACCTTCGTGTACACAAAGATATATCGTGATAGGCTTCTTAGTACCGTGATGAATATAAAAATTTCCCTTACGCAATCACCCAGATGTTTACAAGCGAAATTGACTTTCATTCAAAATGCACGGAGTATGTAGCCATCTATTTTGATTTACTTGTAATTATGTAATGCCTTCTTTCTTTAACTTTTCGATGATAACATTATGCTCCACCTTTCTACCCTTAACTCACTGCATTTAAATACACCATAAATTTAACTACAGTTATTAGCATATCTTGTACTTCTGTCCTAATTATTATGATTTCTATTTTTATTCAAAATATTCATCTCAACGTCAACAAATAATGTATGTCAAATATTTAATTCTATATAACTCATTGCAATCTTAGGCCATTTGTAGTTAACAAGAAGCCTCGAGATAAAATGAATTCAGTCAAGATTGCTTTCGAACTAAATCCAGATATTCTAGTATTGTTATAGACTTCCGACTGGATAATAATTCATCTTGCTAGTAAACACTGAATCCTTTTAAACAGTTTTCAAAAACTTTATGACATATTAATTGCCTTAATTATAATGAAATTGTCCAGTAAGCATTAGTCATTAACTAGATTGATGTATTTAGTTGAAAAAACCTGTCTCAGTAATATTCTGCGTTACTGCTTAACGGGAGTCTAGGTATTAAGTACTACCCGAAATGCCGTCGTATAAATACAAGTTAATACTATTTGCGCACGAGTTTATTATTATTGTTCGAAAAGTTTGACATAATGTACACTATAAAATGAAATGTTATCTGTTACCAGACTGCATCATATATACTACTAACTAAAAAGATAGTGAAAATTACTTCATTAAGTTAGTGCTGTCAATAATACTGTCTACTTTGAGTTTGCCGATAAGTAACTATAACGTTAATAAAACTTCCTACAATGAGAATAAAATTTATGATGAAATCATCATTTACTTCGATGAATGAAATGATATTACATGACATGAATACTGTACAGTTCATGTGCACACTATGTTCATGATTTCTCTAGCTATACAATGAAATACACAATTCAATATGTATCTCATCATTTCATTCTCATCTATTCAACTCAATTATTTATACTACATTCTACTTAGATTATAATGATTTATAAGTAATTCTATGTAGTAACAATTATAATTCACATTTAATAATAAACAAATAGTTTATAAATCGACTCATACTATTACTATTGAATAGATTTGTTTTGTTTAATTGTTTAATTGTTTTTCATTTATATAATAAAATAACTCAAAACAAGGTAATGTAATAACTTATGTTTAACCTTTTGATTATTTGATGTTTATTTTTATAATTTCACTACATTTTGTGAGTCATTTCGTTGAAATGAGCATATTTTGTATGACTCTTAATATACAAGACGTGTTAAAATGTAACGTACGTACTTAGAATAGTAAACCTTTATTGAATATATAAGTTAAGGTGGCAGAATTCGTTAACAGATCGTATCTTCTGAAGTGAGACAATCATCACTAATGATATTAACTGATCATCACATTAATATCACAAATTATTTGAAATGAGAATTCTACCACTACAATTCGCTTCAATAGTACTAATAATAAATCGTTCATCGAGGAACCTGAATGAATTTAGTTCTATTCCTTAGTATGGTCGATGGTGTAGAGTGGTGAGGAGTCCCGTACTAGAATGAAATGTTTATCTATCGTTATCTTGGTTTTCAATGATATCTAATATAGATCAGTGTGTGACGAATTAAAATATCAAGTACCAATATCAAAAATACCTCTTTCTGACTTAAATAACTGACTTAATTACGTTGAATATACACATATAGTTTTATTCAGTTTCAAAACATATTGACAGGATACACATATATACATTTCTATTGGCAATTTATCCATTAAAGTTATCTAAAAAGACTATGGATATTCACGGCTTAACTTAGAGTTTCATTTCAGTGTGTATATTCGCATCTTTCATACATCAGTAATCTATTACTGAATCCATCCATCAACTTAATCCAAACTAAAAATTATGTGACAGTGTCAATTTCTGATCACAGCAGTAGTATGTGTAGTATGTTGCTTGAAGAATTTTGTTTAAATGAAGTTAGTTAGGAAAAGTTCATCTAGACGAAAAATTATATGCACTTTATCTAACATAATCACAGAAATTTGAAATTTGATGGTGTTGGACTGGTAATCAGAATCAAATAGGCGCGTTTCGTTCTATTTGAGATTCGTTGGCTGAATGCACCTGCATCCCAGCCCTAAGATCATATATAGATTCCTACTGCAAATATGTGGCTGGCTGGTCTCGGTAGACTAGTGGTTAACGCCGTGACAAAACACTAAACAAACTATGTTTGAGTCCCGATGTGAATATCAATGCTGTAATCCAAATATATCCAGCTGATAAGTCTCAAATAGAACTTGCCGGTCATGATTCAACATAGTTCTTACTTGTGAACTACCGATCTATCGATACAATCCGTCTAGGGTCAACATATGTCAACAGTGACTAGCCAATTCCAGCCCTTAACAAATCAACGGGAAGATACAAATATCCCTAAATTATAGTTAGAAAAGTTTGACCAAAGATGATTGTGATTATTTGGACTTAACGAAAACCTACAATCAAAAGTTTTGTCATCAATTTTGAGTTCAAAGAACCGTGTAATTATATCAGACGAACATTCAAAGTGGGTATAGCCTCTAAATTATATAAATTCTCACGTGATAAGTAAATAACGATGTATGAATACACTCTTCTCTATCCTATTTTGAAATAGTGGATAATGAAACTAAATAGGAGGAGTTTTATACCTACTTAATGATCACCGAGACGTGTCCAAAACGTACTGTAATCACTTCTAACGAACTATCGCATAAATCACACTTAAAATATCGTGAATACACAAGAATGTATTGAAGCAAGTTAATAAAATGCTTGATTATGTACAAAACATACCGTGCTAAGCAGTCACCGAAAGAAGACACCGTTTACTTTATTGAGAAATACAGTGAAGTTTTAACAGTTTAGTTCAATGTATTGCCAACCAACCTATTATAAATGATTTCTCAAAGATATTCGAGTTTATGACAACTACGTTTGTAGTAATTTATGGGTGTGAAGCATGCAACATAAAGACGATGATAATTCACTGTGTTTTTGAAGTACTAACCAGATACATTAGAACTAGAAAGTTAATAGCATCAAACTGATGTTGAGTTTGCTCAACGAACATCAGTTTAACATAACGGTTGGATACTTGTATTGACTGTGGTAAATCTTGATAGACACATCCTGATACAATCTACACTAATTTACCATTCATAGATAGTGTATGAGTAAGTATAATAAATAATTACTGTTGATACAAGCAACGTATATAATTGTAAATTAAATGTAAGGAACTCTGTTTCAAGCATATCACTGATTAATCTAAATAGACAGGTTTTCCTAAGTGGTGCAAGAAGAACTTAAGGTATAACGTCTTCTGTAGTTTAGTCAATACTATACGATACCAAAATGTAATATATCGATATATTAGATTATTGAAGTTAGTAATCTTACTCTCTAATCAATAAGATAAAATCAACATCATCAAACTTGGTATGACAGTGATGATGTACATTGATGGAAGTAATACCCTGAGGCCAAACCTAACCGATGAAACAATGCCTTGAGCCATTTTCCTACGTCACATCATATCACTTCATCAGTTGTACTTTTATATGCTAATTTTTTCCAATAAGAATGATTTCACACTTCAGTTGACTAACTAATGAATCATGAAGAAACAATTTAATTATTTTATCTCCTATTAATTTAAAGAATATTTATTAATTTATATCATAATATAAACTTTTCTTAGTTAATATCAAGTAAACAGATGCTTATTTTCATTCATGCTAAATTGTATTAACAATGAACTTCTGAGTACTTGTTTCGTTAGTATTATATAGTACCAGACTAATACTGTGTTTTCTTTGATCAATAACATAGACAACAAATATAATGTAGAATTGATGTAGATGATAGTAAAGAAAACAATTTTGAAAGAAACATTACCATTTCAGAGATTTCTAGTCGGTATTAAGGTGATGTCCAACAAAAGTTGATCGAGTACTTTTAATGAAAAAAGAACTTTTGTCCCTTATTCAGTTAGATTTCTAACCAGAAATGTAAGTTGATAGTTACTACGTCAAATTCTGAACTAGTTTACTTAATTTCAGTCATTAAAATTGTTGTTCTTTGCCAACTAATAGAAATTTGAATTGAAGAATTCGCTGAGACTGGTAATAGGTTTAATTCACTGGATTCGTTACAGATTAATGTTGGTAGGGTACCATTGAAAACCAGGAAGTACTAGACAGGTGTTCCATCCTAGTATGAGACACTTTAGCAGTGCACACTTTGGATTCTGCCAGAGAAATCGACCCAAAAACCTTCAAGTTGGTGAAGGACTAACCCTCCATACCACTGAAGTGGCATCCGGTAGTAGAATTCCCAATAACAATGGGTATCGTGGTTCTGTCACAAATTGGAAGTGGGAATTCTACTAATGGACATTACCTTAATGGTGCAGGGGCTTGGGTATTTACCAACCCGAATACTCTAGGTTCAGTCCCTCCCTTGGCGGAGTCTAGGGTGAGCATTACTAAAAAACCCCATAATAGAAAATGTTTTGGTTTTTCAACTTAATGAAGAATGACCCATTTATATTAGTATGCTTCCTAATTTGCCATTTTAACAACATTTTTTTATAGGTCAAACTAATTAGCCTACAGGTTTTCGTTACTAAGAGTGAATGATTATTAACTATAATTTGATTGTTAATGATTGATCAAAAGTTATTAAGTAATAATATTGACTGAAAATATAATAACTTCTTTAGAATGGAATAATATTGACAACAACACTTTCTAATGACTAATGTACTTTTACTTAAATTAAAATACCTTAGAAACAAAAGTTATTATTCATAAGGGAATTAATTTAATTAATAATTTTTATCCGATCCGAACAACTATCTAATATACTGTTAGTTCACATATATTTAATTGGTAGCAGAAATGAAGCTTATCAATAATGTTAGAACAAGCAGTTCACCATTAAATTAAAACTAAATGCACCTTGTATACTTGTCTGTTGATTGTGTCATAAGAACATCCCTATTAATTACTGTAGTTACCAAAATTTCTATCAGTTACAATCCAGGTATAGTGATGATTATGGAAACTCACTGTTTGTATTCGTCACATATTGATCTATATTGGATATCAGTGAAAACTAGAATAACGATGGATAACCATTTCATTCTAGTACGGGACTCCTCACCACTCTACACCATCGACCATACTAAGGAATAGAACTAAATTCATTCAGGTTCCTCGATGAACGATTTATTATTAGTACTATTGAAGCGAATTGTAGTGGTAGAATTCTCATTTCAAATAATTTGTGGTATTAATGTGATGATCAGTTAATATCATTAGTGATGATTGTCTTACTCCAGAAGATATTCACTGTTAAAAAATTAAATGCCAAAGCAAAATAATTAAGATCAATCTGTAATGAATGTAAACAATAAATTAAACACCGATCACTACAAAGCGACCATTCTTAATTTAAATAATTGTTTAAACAATTTCAGTACTAAATTTAATAAAAGTGGTTAGACAGTAACAAATAAATTTTCGTTCACAAATTTAAATAGATTTACGTATATCAATAAATCATTTCTTGTTTATTTGATATCACGAACTGGTCTGAATTAAACAACAATTTATTATCAAGAAGTACTAGACAGCTGCCTCATCCAAATATGGGACTCCTCAACAGTACGCATCCACGACCCTGTCGGGGATCAAATTTAGTACATCTTGGCTCCGTGGTGAACGCCTTATCAATAGACTACTGAGTCAGCTCCTAACGGTTGATATTTCTAATTTGATCAATGCGTGATACAATTACAATTTCTTGTTTATTTTATTAGCATCGTGTTTAAAAATTTCTTTAGACAACAATGATTTTCTAACGTTTGTTGAATTTGAGTGATCTATGTTGTTGTCACGTCTGAATAATGCACAATTTAATGATTATTACAGTCATTCGTACTCACTTGAATCAAATGTAAATCATTTTCAACAAGTTTCAGATGATAATATCAATATACTTATAAATAAGGGTAATTTGCGGAACAAGATAATTGTAAAGGCTTATTTCTTCTTTCTAGATTTTCAATTTATAATAATATAGTGAACACAGATATTATTGGTAGGGTAGTTATTCCGTTATCCAGTCTCATGTATGATTTCCTAATTCAAAAACGACCAGATATTTTACACTATTATATAACCACTTCCCTAAGTTTAAATTAAGCTAGAAATAAAATGTAAATAAGTAACTGTCAGACATCAAATGCAAAGTCGAAATATCATATCGGGTGTTAGTCATGATGATGGTAGATGTCTTAAAGATTTGGTAGAGAGAAATGAATAACTGTTCAGTAAATTCGGCAAATAATTCACCATTACAATATATTATAGAATAAAATGTTTTAAATTAGATAACTAGCTATCGATTTTGTTAGGTAAAACTGATCTGTTCCATAGTGAGATAATTTAAGATCCTAAGATTCATTGATAAATTAACATAATAAGAAATCTCTTGTTTCATCTTCTCAGTGATTTCAATCATATTCATTCAAATATGTATTTGTTAAATGCCACTTATGTTAATAACTCATTATCTTCATTATTCATATTGTTATAGATATCAATTAGACAATTTTCTAAGTAGCAACAAGATTAATTTTATCCGTAATTATAACGCTTCTGTTATTAATTAACCTTTCTTGTTTCTTCTATTTTTTTAAAGGTCACTCAGTGCAGGAAGATGCACTCAAATCAATGAGATTAAGGTCATTCATGAATCAAAAGTACATTTTATTCATTATGCTCCCAAGTCAATCTCTTATTGATATCTTCATTGTAATAAAAATTAATTCGAACCTATTAGAGAATGTACTAGTTATCCTCAAAGTGAAATACTTCCGAAAGGTCATCATTTCAAATACTTATATGAGCAGCGAACATCACTACGAGTCGACACATATAGCGACCATTCATATACAAACGTACGACGAGTGTAGGTATGTGTAATGATGGACTAATTGAATGGGACTATAAAACTAAATAAATATATATATAACAATTTAATTGTGACATTCCCATAGTTAAATGACGCCTTTTCTATTCGGAATCGCAAAAAAAAGAATGAATCAAATGACTCTTGTAAGCAAGTATGAATAATTATTTAGCTAATCTTTTTCTATCATGAAAATCAATCGAAATAAAAATACTAATTTAACAGTATACTACTTATTAACACCTTTTTGTTTGCTGATGACACTGATGCTTCTCTGTTAGGAAAGGTTCGGTAAATATGCATATAAAGGTATATAACATTAGTTTTCCTATTTATACTGGTGATAGTTGAGTAACACTTCATTTTTAATTATACAGTATTATTGTTACATAGTAACTTTAATTTCATTAATATAAGTAAATATGTTGTTTGAGATAAACTGTGGCTTGCAAACAGAATCCACGAAGTGCATTTCGTCCTATTTGGGACTTGTCAGCTGGATACACCTACATCCGAATGTTAATGCTCACACTAGGACTCAAACTTCATTCGCTTCATGCCAAAGACTGACCAGTTTTAATCCATAAAAAATTAACTGGAAGGTTTAAATACATTCCAATTAGAAATGTATTGTTATTCATTTTTGAATAAAAGGTATTTGTGTACTACTTGTAATTACTACACTTTCATTATAGTCTTCTAGAGTACAACACGTGATAATTAACCTTCTGATGAGTTAGAAAGCATTCTTAATCAAGTTACGTCTCTCTGTCTAAGCAAGTTGGTCCTCGACAGTCAGAGAAGAGCAATAGATCTGGATTTCATACTGGCTGGCGCTTATCAGTGAAGCGAACCTAGATGCATGTATAACTTGGTTGTAACGATTAAAAACTGTAAGTGTGGTGTGCTTATACCCTCAGGATTGCACGCAGGTCTTTTACATTACAACAACTCGGAGATAATGGTACATCCATATTATGAATGTCAAATGAGAGAAAGCGCACATCAAGAGTTCCATCGTCAACCAAAAACTACACAGTTTGGTTGTTTATATTCGTCACAGATCGGTATTAGTTAGGCACCAATGAAAACCAGGAAGAATCGAACAGTTGCTTTGTCCTTGTATAAAACTCCTCACTAGTACACACCTTTGATCCTGCCGGAGAATCGAACCCAAAACCCTCAGGCCTAAATGCAGATCTCTAATCATCTGCACCACCGGGTCAGCCGGAGTCCAATGGTGGAATTTTTACATCCATCAAATTGTGATATAATGCCGCAATACTCCACTGGCACTAGTGATAGCTGTCTCACTCCAGACAAGTCTGAACTCTAACAGTCATGATTTCTCACTAGAACCTCAGTAACACACTGAAGTTAATCACTAGAGAGCTGATTATTATTATTGGATTGAAGTGGTTTAAGGTAAACACGTATTACGTATAAACCTGAAGCCCTTGAATCCGATTTTCTGAAAGGATCGAGGGTGGGTATTAATGAGGAATCCCATGCCAGGACGAAACAACTGTTCAGTGCTCCGTCGTTTTCGATGGTGCTCAATGAATATTGTTCTGTGATGAATACAGTCAACTAAACTTAAAACCTATCTTCAAAAGCTGCATCAATTCAGTTAAAAATTATGTTTAAACAAGGTAAAACGAAGCATCACGCAAAATGAAGCTATATCCACCAAGTGTTGCTGACAATAGTGATATTATATATATATATATATATATATATATATATATATATATATATATATATATATATATATATATATATATATATATATATATATATATATAATGTTAAAATACATTGCAAATTATGATTCATAATTTCAGTTATCTCACATATTGCTGTGTAGTCTCACATATTACCAGTGGTAGTCAACTAGTCAACTTCTACAAGTGCAAACTCTACTTATCACGTTTTCATGCTAAAGCTCCAAGAATTACTTCCTGCGAGTGAGTTCATGTTAACTGTCATTACTGAGTGTTATGGAGGTTGTTGAATATGATATCACGAAGTGACCTGGACAAGATATCTGCTGGAAGCTGAAAGGCACTGAACAGTTATTTCACCCAGTATTTGAATTATAAGCAGTGTTGACTGTTAGGCTTACTATTATTAATGAGTTAAGATTAAAGTAGTCTACTATTCGGAATGTATTATTATTACAGGTAACAGATACTGTTCCTTTTAAACGCCAACGATATATATGAGTCAACTAAGAACTCGAAAAATCAGTTTATTTGTATTTTCTTTCAATGTTAGAAAAATGTATTAATACCTTAGACAACTGCGAATGGAGAATTAAGCTGGTGAATAAATAATTTCAAGAAACGACCTTCAACTCTTTAAGGAAAAAATAACTTTTTAATCACTGAAATGCGTTGTTATTGGAAAAACTTTTTTATGATAAGATACTTAACATGATGAATAATGTTATAATCTAGCAGTACATATCAACCAAATAACTTAACTGAATAGTAAACACCCATTTCAATTATTCAGGATAAACTTATTAAGCGTTTTAAGCACGTAGTCACTGTTTAGACAGTTTGTTTTTAAATCTACCAGTAAATACCAGTGAACAAACACGTAACTTCAAACACAATTTAAAATGAAGAATGATCAGTTTGAATCTCTTAGAATGATGTATCTTTAAAAATAAGCATTAGAGTCATAATTAAGACTAAGGTCTAAATTTATGCAGAAGATATAATTGCGGTTAAATGAATTAATCACTCATTTTCCAACCAGGTTTATACTGAAGCATATTCTACCGATGAATTATGATAATGAGAACTAACTTTCTCCGATTCATGCCAACAGGCATTATTGACAAAATGTGTCTATATCATAGTCAACAACACTACCAATGCATCAGTACAATAATTATATATGAATGAAAACCTTGATCAACTTCTAATACTAAACATATTGTTGAGACGAAACAACCTTTGAATGTCAGGTCACTGGTCTAATGATTAAAAGTTTACCGCAAAACATGAACGTCCTAAGATCCATTTCCCTGCTGGGTTGTGGGTTTCGACAGCTGAAAATTCGCATACCAAGACTAGTTCCTTATGATTTTCGAGGGTTGTTTAACTCAAACCATTTAGTTACATCAAATTAAAACCTCCAGAAATCTCCACAACACCCAATTAAAATCTATATGTGAGCACATTGACTCAAGTGAATGCTACTAATTAAATTATAACATACTTATCTGATGAGTAGAATGAAGAAGCATTTAAAATTGAGTGCTATGTAAGTAACGACAATCATTTATAAATTAAGCTAATCTCTATAAAAACACTGGATCAAACAATGAAATGTAACTGGAATGTGACTATCATAACGACCAACGATCCACTGAAGAACTATCATAAACCAAATCCTGAATAGTGATTGTGTTTGCGACAATTGCTCAGTCAATCCAGCTTGCTACTTGCGAAGTTAAATAAGTCTAAATTAAAATAGTAACTGATAATGCTTGACGGGAACCATACTATGTTGTAGATTTACTAAAATTGATGGTATGTATCGACGAACAACTACTCACTGACATAGATCTATCGAAGGGTTCTGCACTTGATCGCGCATAGTATTTCTAACCTCTAATAATAATTACTTACAAATCACAAAGATTATGAGCCCACTTCTTCCTGGAGTTTTCCCAATTGATATTATTGATCGTTTGGGAAAATGAGATCAAATAATATAGCTTGCCATAGGAAGTAAAAAAATATAAACCTATCGGATTATCCGAGTGAGATTCAATCATTAGTACACGAGATAAGGTTATTATTCACTTAAGTCACTGTAAATCAAGTGCTAATAAACTCTACTGATAACTCAACTTGCAATCTACATAAATATACATTTCAATTTGAATGTAATTTAAAATAATAGTAAGCATATCAGGTGATGTTTACGTGATGAGATGTCTTCAACTTCACATTGCATCATACATGTCTAGCCTTTTGCTGAAATTACTGAAAACTGCTATCGCATTTTGTAGTAGTATACCTAGACTAGCTAATATCTAATAGGAGTAGTACAATTAATTACATAGTTGATTGGATTTATTATACCACAGACAAACCTATTGATTTTTTTAAAGTACTGAATATTACGTAATTTATAAAGATGGTTAATAACTTGAACAACCATCACAAATTACCCTAGCGATAAGTAGTAGGCATGTATATCAGCCATTTATTATCAGCTAAATGTCGGCTATGGTTCGACAAAAAAGTGAACGATATTCATTCAGGTCCTAATTATTAAACCATCATTAGTCATTTCAAAGTACTATGAAATGTCTATTCTGCTAATATGAATCAACGGTTCAAAGGTAAATAAATATCCTTTCTTGTACAAGACGGACCTTGCACCAATATTTATGAAGTTGTGATTCAAAATTATGTTAAATTTCTTAAAAAATCATTTGAATGTCTTATTCTAGTCCAGGAATGTGAAAAAACTACTTAAGCTAGTTATACGAATGAATGGAGTGCATGTTAACTAAACCAAAATACGACCGTTTAATTATAATGTGCAAGATTAGGAAGACGGATGTCAGCATCCATTGATCTAACCCTATTTATATCGTCAGTCAATTCGATTTGACTTAGTAAAACGTATACATTTTTGAAAAAAAACTGTAATCAATAAGCACAATTTCGAAGAGATAATTGCAACTGTCTATTGATTAAGTACACTATATTAGTCAACAAGCTAATCAGTAAATGAATATTTTTTTCGGATTATTAGTAATTATTTATATAGCTGAGGCTAACGGCATATTACTCCCCTTTGTTATGGATAACAGGTTGATAATATAATTCATACTAATTGATCACTGTGTAGAGAACAGTTTATTGTTTACCGATTCCTTTATAATGCTGACTGAATCCTATCGATGTTGTTGTAAAATGGTCACTAGTCTAAGTGACTAGACATCACTGATACTTTATATAGATGGGAAAACATTTTCACTTTGTTCATTCACGTGATACAGAAGTGTAAATTGGTCAAGAAATTTGTGCGGGTAATATATACATATACAAGCTACAATAAAGTTGATAGTACTGCACAGATCTAGTATCTTAAGGTATTTTCTCATTTAGAAAACAATTGTTTATCGAATTATTGATAATCCATCAAATCGACTATGCATTTTTACCATGTCATTTTCATATAATCAATCTCACTTAATAGACACTTACACCCCCCACCCATGCCACTTTAAAACAAAATCACTGATTACAAACAAATTTTTGTTTTTTTATTTTTATAATCAGAAAAGAGATAGAAAAGAAATCAAAGTATAAAAAAAAACATTATCATGATGAGTAACTACAAAAATAAATCAATTCTCTAAAGTTTATCTTTTAAATACAAAATGTAATCTATTAATGTTATTACATATACAATAATTATAAACTATCATAAAAGTGTAATATTTATCTCGGTAAATTTTTGTTGAGAAATGAATACGATAGTTAATTATATACACCTGAGACAATTAGATGTAAATCAATGTGTAGTTAATTTTCAGAAACAATTTCATACAATTGTTGCCTATGACATAAAGTAAATTAACTGAAAATCTAAATGATCACCTTTTGTTAATACTGTTGCAATGATAGTAATAGTTAATCTAATCATTAGATCACAGGTAAAACATAGTAGTATAAGCATAATTGATGTAAAAAAGAAGTAAAATTCAGTTTGTACATTTATTTGGTACCACATATGCTGGATGTATAGAATGCCGAAGTTTTTTTGCCCATGTAAAACGACGTACGTTATTGTTATTACGATTACTATTTGTAATAATATTGTTATTGGGATAAACTGACAAACCTAAAGAGACATGAATTTCACTAAGCGAGCATTTAACTGTTTGAAGAGTATCATCATTACCATTTGTTATACTATCTGAGTTCATTTCTTTTAATCTTCCTGTAGTAAGCGATGGTAATATTGTAGGGCTGGTAATACGTTTTTTCTGATGCACTGTGAATGGTGAGTTAACATTAAGGGAACGACGTCCTGAATTTGTCGTAACTTTTGAAACAGCGCGTCTTATTAAAGAGAAAGGTTTCAAACTTAGTCGACCTTTAAGACCACTTTTAGAGTTCCTATGTGAAGTTGATATATTATTTGGTGTTTGTAAAGAAATATTTTCCTTTTCCTGATTTCCGTCGTCATTTTTGGGAGTTTGTGAAGACTGATAGTTTAGAGGACTCAATGAATGCAAACGATAATCACCAAAATTATTGACTGACTGTGTTTCTTCAACATGACAAAAGGATGGTGATGACATCAAATTAATCTCTTCATGTGCTGTCGTAGAGTCTGATTTATTAATTGGTTTATTTGTATAAGTAAGTTTCACTGAATGAGAACGTTGGCAAATATGTGAATCGGCAGTAGTTAAAGTATGACCGCGTTCTGATAAACAGCTGCATATACATCTAGCTGAAACTGATGTTCCAAATGGTTGGCCATCGGCATTTTCTGTAACAGAACCATGTACTCTTCTTCCTCTCTTGTCAAGGTGTCTCAGGATAACCTTATTTTCAGTAGTTTCTTCTAAATAACGCACCGCCGAATTATGTGGGTAATCATCAGTGAAAGTTAGATTGGGTTTATTCTCATGTTTTTCTTCAACAATGAAATCAGTATTGACTTTTGAGACACCATCTTCATATGGAAATGAGTGATTTGTTTGAGAAGATAAACATGAACAACCTGAGGTTGACCAGCTGGATGAAGACGTATTAGATGAGGTGGTCTTTTTAGGTATACATTTAATACAATTCAGGTTGGATGCTCCAAGCGTATCAGTGTATTCAACTGAGGCAGATGAATTATTCAAACCAATGCCTGACGATTGGGTTGTGAAACTCAGTGGTTGGCGTTTCAGATTCTTAAGCTTACCATCAATTGAATAGCTAAAAATTAATAAAATAAGTTGATTAAATGTGAATCAATAACTTAAACTTATATATGTGATTAAAATACCAGTAGTCATTCTTACCTCTCGTGCACTCTATTCTTTTTGGCATTATCCATGTTTTCACTGGAACAACTCATTGAATTGTGGAATTGTGGAAGAGAACGAACGCGAGCAATTTTATTCATTAAACTATGTGGTAGATTGTACGTATCATCAACAGATACAATAAAGAGTTCTGATGACAATGAGTGCGAACGTTTTGAAGTTTTAAAATATTTTCGTCGTCGATCACGAACATTAAGTTTATTTACAATATAATGATCTTGAGAAGATAATGTATCCTTCGTGACGGTTTTGACTACTGCCTGTTTATAAAAAGAAACAAAAAACATTTTGGCGGTGATATTTCTTGTATTGACTATTAACAGTTAAGTAATAGGACGATAATCTTAGGTCTATGCGAAAAAAGCAACCAACGGTTAGAGACGCTAAGCGGTATGGCTTAGAATCAGTCGGTGATTCAGCTACATCCACTTCTAGTCTTCCTCAAGATATTAAGTTCCAATATAGGCTCATGAGAGATTGATAAACAACTGCGAGAACTTCAACTAGGAGGTCACTATCTAACAGTATGGCCAAGACCAACAGTCAGAGATTTTATGGGCTGATGACACACAGCTTGGTCGCACTTGGCTTTCTTTTATCCCACTTCTATATTAGTTGACACTGTGTGAGAACTAATAAACAGTTGCACATAAACAAAACACATCACCATCTCAGTCCATAAAAATCCATAACCTGGCCAACTGATTTACCAACTTTTCCTAGTACATTAACGAAATTACTTACTCTATAGTCCTAACAAATGCTAGTAATCATAGAATGTCGTCTATGTTTAAAGCCCACATTTCACGTTAATATAGTTAAACATAGAGCACTGCCGTGCAGCAAATTCATTCTGTGATTATGGGATGAACAAGTTATTTACTCTGTTACTCGGTAAAATCCAAACGAGCTTTTGAGTTCTATCGTAAAGCCGCATAAGAGACATGTTTCCAAGGGTTCTATGGTAATGAAACTTGGTCAGTAGCTCTGTAACTACCGATACACATCTACACATTTAGGTAAATATAAATGATTACTTTGAAACGATTTTTATAGATAATTTTTTAACTGAATTAATCATGTAAATAAATTGCATCGAAATGTGAGCATTTTACTTATTTGACATTTTTGGAGCAGTTAGGTTCCATGGAAAAACCATCTACAACTAGCAGCTAATTTACACTAGATCATTAAATAGTATAGTTAGAAGTACAATAATTAGCCATCATTTAAATATAACTCACTAATGGGTCGTTGGTAGGAGAATCCAATAAATGATGACATTTTTTGTTCAAAGTGCTAATATCTATAGGTCCTTCAGGCTGTAAAACAGCATTAGATAAGGTGGGCTTATGTTCAATTATGACATCCTTTTTAATTGGTGTTGGGTTCATTGTGCATAACGGATCTGCAAGAAAATATTCATTTACGTTTTTTTTTACTGTACATCTTTCAACAACTGTTCCACATTTAAAGGCTTCTTCACAGAGTTTACTGTGATGTGGGAGAGTACTTTGCATTCTTCTTCCTGCAAATCTTGACATTGGAAGTTCTGTAAGAGAGTCTTGATCAGATTCATGACAAATGTCAACCATATTTTTAGCAGTATTTGATGCAACGGGCGAAGATAAACCTTGAAACTTTATTCTATCAACTTTTGATCGTCTAGGTGAAGTGCCACTTCCTACAGTCCAGTTAGAAGTACTAAGTTTTAATGGATTCCATGTTCTTCGACGTTTGAAAAGTTGCTTTTGTGCCATTCTTCTATCCATTAAAACAGCAGGCTGCTCATTGCTTACTTGCTGACTTGACAACAACATTGTCTTTATGTGATTCATCTGTCGGGTAATATCCTTTAACTATACATACAAAACAGGGCAAAAAATCTCTTAAATTTGACTTTTAAGACAACGAATAAGGACCTAGATAACTATAAAAATTTAGAAGAAAACTAATCATTTATGAAATGTGTCAAGTAATATGTTACTTCTGAAAAGTGCAGGCGGCAAGAACATAAATTCACTACATAATGTACAGTGATCAGGATGCTATTTGGTTGATGGTATTCAGTAGCTCAAAAATGACCAAATAGATTTGTATACTACAGGGAAGACAATACCTGAGATATATGTATTAAGACTGTTGGTAAAAATAGAGTACAATTCCAGTGACTAACCTTATATTATAATAGATTATTAACTGAGCTACTAAAGTCAGCCTTCAAATGGTATAATAGTGATACTGTAATTAATAAGTTTAAATTATCCGACTGGAAAAATTCCTGAACAGGATTAAAAATAACGACGCTATGTGGGTCATATACTTACAAGTTAAAGTGAACAGTTCATTTTGACAAACGGATGAAATTACGATTATCATATTATGAAGAGATACATACATAATAATCATTATTAGCAATTATCGATATACAAATAAAATGTTTGTTATAAGAGGCTAACAGTTTACAAAGAATTATGAAAAATAATAAAGTCAGTGTACAAGCAAGGAATCTACCTTTTTAGAATTTGATTTATATGCTATTTTGTATGATTCAAATTTTGTCTCCTTAGCTCTTTGTTTGTGTACAGCGTATAATTGTGATATAACTGCAAAATCAACTTCAAGTCGTCGAAGTTCAATTTCGTAAGCTGCACGACTGAAATCTTCTTCTTCTGCATCATAAACGCTATCATCATTATCTTGTTGCAGTTTTAGCTGTACTGGATTCACTTCATTATTTGTAGAAATAACTTCATTTACACAGCTTTTCATCACTAAATCATTACTAGGTTTCTCAGTTCGATCATTCAAGTTACTTTGATTACAACAAGCAATAGTTGATGATAAATTGCTAGAGAAATCAGAAATTATTTCATGAAGATTTGTAGTAGCATTAACACTATCTTTTGTTGGTTTAAAGTCACTTCGAAGAGAAGTAGTTGGTGAATAATCCCCTGACAGAAATGAACTATAGTCAGATATTGATGTCATATGATTCAAACGATAATATTCTGATATTAAATGACTATCTGTTTTCACCAATTTCCAAAACTGATTTTTGTCGGAAGTTAAATTCCCTGTACTATAATCATGAATAGAAAAAGAATTTGAATGAGAGCAATCATCAGTTAAATCAGCAGCATTGTGTAATGTTCTATTCGGCAATAACAATTCTGTACTAACACTACGACCAAATACTTCAACTAAACGACGTGCTGTATTTCGATAACGTTTATCGATTGCATTATCTGGAAGTGAAAAATTGTCACTTTCCGAGATGATTTTAGTCAGTTCAGACTGAATCGAAACATTTTCCGTAGGTAAATTGGTAGCCTATAATAATGTGAAAAGAAAAATAAAGGTAATTTTGTTAATTAAGTATTTCAATATAGTTGTATTTACAGTTAATCAAAAGTAGATGATATTTTATCAATTACATATTGTACTTAGACACTTCGCACAAGGTCAGTCAACATCAAAATCAAAATTCCATCCAAATAACTTTAAGTTATTTATAAATGATACAATTTTATTATTAAACTGTTATTATGTTCTAGTCTAACATAAAGACGATATAAATGTATCTGAATAGATTGGCAAAAGGTTATCATTTTGCGTTACGTTTTATTTAATTCAAAAATACAGCAGGTCAGTAGTGACGATAAGATCTTTCAGTGTTTAAATAGTATGATGTAAAATAAAAGTAACAAAAGTAAAATGTTTGTCTTACAAAACTCTGTAGGCGTGAAGTATATCTATGAAGTTCAATAAAGAGATGGAGGAATAAGTATTACTGCAGTTTTTTTTATCTCAATTATATTATATTTCCCTATTTAGCTTCGATTAGGTTAATAATTTGCTATACGTCATAATGGAAGTTTCCAAGTATGGTATGTGGTTTAAATGAAAGACAATTGCAATAACAGAAAAATTGAATTCCTTAAAAATTCATTACAAACAGAAACAAATAAAGATATAAAATATTACAACTGAATATTTAAACACTTACTAGTGTTGAATACTTTTTCTTATTTTTCAGAAATTCATAATATTCTTGTTTCATACTAACTGTACTAGCTTTATGAACTAATAGATGTGATATAGGATATGATGTATTTTTTACGGGTTTATTGCAAATACCAAGCTTTAAGCTTAATGATTCATAGTCTGGTGGCACTTTTCCAGTAATTGACTGTAAAATAAAGGAAAACATGATTTCGTTCAAGAAAATGAATCAATTATTCGAGAGAAGACAGTATAAAGTTTAATGCATGTGTATGTCTACAGCTGAGCCATATAGGCGGTAGGAAGTTAAAATTCAAGTTGAAATATATTTTTATCAGTAGACTACATGTTAGAATTACAAAGAACATTTTTTCTCAGGAGACACAATTCACAGCAGCTTCATAACAAGAGAGGTGAACAACACTGTTAACGTTTTTTCAGTATATAATATTTAGTGAGGAATATGCATTACTTATATAACATGAATTCACTCTTCACACAACCTTGCAGTACATGTTTCATCGAAAGTTAAATGCACAAACAGCACACTTCAATGAACAAATTAGTTGGATTGATAACTGAATTCAACAATTATTAAATATTTAACAGTGGTATATCTCAATTGTGATACAATTGTTTTCTATGTGTGCACATACATGTTGTAGAATTGAATAGTGAGTAATAATTGTTCGCCTTTATCAATTAGGAATCAAGTTTTTACAAAATAGTCTTGAAAGACAGCGACGCTTAATACGACTGACATATCACAAGGACGTTCTGATTTTATGTGACTAGATGCATTAAGCAGAAACACATTGAAGCTAGGTTTCTTAACAATGATTAATAGTCAACAATACACACTAGTAAATCTGAAGGAATAGATGTTACCAGGTAAACACTAAAAACACAATAAACATGAAATAGTGTATTATCAAATTTTGGCTGGATAACACAAATATTTTAGAAAAATCAATGGATTACTCACCCATTCTTCATGTAATAGTAGTAACAGTTCTTTATTTAACTGTTCCAAATGTTGAACAATTTCAGTATGACGTTGAATTAATGACTGTGCATCTTCCAGACGTTTTTCAACATTATCTGATGGATGAATATCAGGACAAGGTATACATGATAGTCTAATATTTTGTAGTTCTGATGAACAACCTATAAAATACATAATTACATGTATTAAGTAATCGAAGAACAGTTATATTCTCTTTATGTTTAATACACATGTCCTTAAAATATTTCGTGAATAAAAATTTATGTGACACTTTTTAAAAAATTGAAGATTGAAAGCCCAAGATAACCATATGTTCATAAAAACAAATTTTCGTCCAGTCAATGCAACATAAAAGTTGCTTAATGTAAAATGTTTTTTAAGCAAAAAAAGAAATACCCGACAGTGTCAACATCTGATGAAAAACAAACATTCTTTTTATGAAAAAGAATGCGAATTATAGAAGTGAATTCAGGGTATTTGACATAATAAACAATCTAGAACGAATGAAAAACATTCGAGAATGTGGACAAAATGTTTTGTTTTTTATTTTGTAAATAGATATTTCACTTCTTTCTAAGTTATACTAGTGCTCTAGTAGTGAAATATGTCGGTGATATGAATAAGAGATAAAGTACTTTGGAGCAAAGTATGGATAGAATTGAAAGACAATAAATTATGCACTATATACGATACATGCATCTTTCATTAGGAAAATCCGATTGGAAAGTAAATACAAACAGATGACTTGCATACGCGAATTATGTATTGTTAAGATACTTATTTTCAGACTAAAAAAGATGAAGTTTATCATATTTTGTCTGCTTCAGTATTACAATGACATAATTGTTACTTGTGCCTAGGGCCAATGCAAATTTAAATAATCAACTAGTTTTATAGGTGGACACTGAATTGACAAGAGCATTCGGAACAGTTAAAAGAAATTCAGAGTATTTATGTTATTTTAATGTAACTTGAAATCATATATATATAATGAGAAGAGAATGATGAGAACAATATAACTACTTTTTAAGTTACTTATTACCGGACTAATGATGACTAATAATGATGTAACTGCTTCACTGGTTCATGGAAAAACGTCATTGTATATTCACTAGATAAATAATTTATGATTCATCTTGTTGAATGAATGATAAGAAAAGATTGAGTTATATCCAAAATCAAAGGTCATCTTTTATTATTATTATTGATTGATTGATTGATTAATGGATAAACTTACCATCTGATGACTTAAGATTGGTCAGTGAATTGTCCAAAGTTTTCTCTGTACAAATCTTATCGAAAACATTCTCTATTGTATTGTGTGATTTGTTTGAAATTGATCTCTGCAATGATAATTGTCGGGTAAACTGTACATTTGTAGATAACTGATAGGAATTCATATTTTCAGATTGATTCCTTTCGTTACTTTTCTAAAATTATGAAAACAAGTAATTTAGTTAGACTCATATCAGAAAAAACAATAAACCATGCGCCAAAATGCATGCATTACACAATGAAGGAATAATTATTTCTGATTTAGATGAAATCGTTCTTTTCAGTCGGAACAAACAACCTAACGATGTTGACTGTTCGGTAAAATGTGACCACTTCATATAGTGGTGTTGCGCAATAGATAATAAGCACTATAAAGTGAAGATAGGACAATAAATGATCAGTAATGTCAGTAGTTGTAAAAGACATAATACTATAATACGTTGCCTGTCTTGATTTGAACGTTTCGGCTTAGTTGCTGAAGTTCGAATGGTTGAATACTAAATAAAAATAGCAACGTACACAATTTTGATATCTGGCTGATGATAGTATATATATATATATATATATATATATATATATATATATATATATATATATATATATATATGATAGTATAGTAAGTGAACTTTAGCAAATACCGAAATCAATAAATAATTCAGAACCCTCTTACGATCAGACAAACTTAGTCTTTTAAAAGGCATGGAGAAGATTGAGCTTTGAGCTCAATTTTCAATCAATATATTGTGGATTCGAACCCTGTCTTACAAGCATACGTTCAAGTAACCAAGTAGTATCAGCAGATTGTACAGCTTAACACAAATTATCGTTTAAATTACGTGAATTTAGATTGCTACACTTATTTAGAAACTACATAAACACTTAAGAAACGTTTTAGCGGCACATGGATGAATTTTGTATATTATAACTTCAACGTTATTTTTAATGTATGTGTAGGCTTGTTAACTAACGTTGTAAAGAGATTAGAATATTTAATGCAAAACATTATTCATTTGTATTCTTCATATAAGTCTTTGCTTAAATAGATATTCTTAATTCATACTTATAAGTTGGAATGAAATATATTTTCATAAGTGTATCATAAAAATTTAGCAAGTTATAATCAGATATTAATATTAATTTTTATCCTTAATGTTCATTCATTCGTTATTATTTATGCATTAAATTCGAATGGTGATATGGAATATGTGTGTATATAGACAAACATTTGTCTATAATCATTGGTAGATAAAATTAATATAAACAGATTCGTAGTATTATCAAATGATAAATGTACTTTTTTGTCAATATATCTGAACCGAATTAATCAGTTTGAACAGAGAGAGTAAATAATAAATAAACAAAAAAGAATTCCACATTATTGATCATATCAGATAGATGTATACTATGGTTTAATGTGAAACGTATGGTTTTCACTTTTAACTTAGTTATTCTTTGAAGGTATATAGAGTAAAAGATACAAACCAATAAATAAATATTTTAAGTTACAAGTGTTTTATTTTATTAAATGTTTATTATCCAGACGCCATACTAGTGGAGACAGTAATAAAACAAATAAAAACTATGCAAATGAAATTTTAAGAGGACCAAAGAAATACGTTTTTTTTAGTAAGTTAGAATAACATTGTACTGTAAGCGAAAATTGTCACATAATAAGGGTCAACGTTAGTAGACAAAATGTCTCCAGTTATAATCAATAGTGAAAGGTTATACACGTTACTATGGTAGTACAAGAGTCAACATGTCCTATAGATATCCTTTCTATATTTTGGTTTCGGCAACCGGCTGGTATTTTTACCTCTCATATCTATAGTGTTTCGTAGCCAGGATTACAAATGTTCACTTGGTAAGTTACTTACATGTTAAGTATGTACGAATCATGTAGTGTAATGACTATAAACAATAAGGATAGGTCGTCATACACAATTAACATAATTCCGTAAGAATATAAGGACTTAATAACTTCGAAACAAACTATTGACGCATGGAATATGATGTCAACGACAAGTTACAACCTCTTTCCACGTTTGTAAGCGTACTGGTAGTTCCTTAAAGGAATAATCCTACAGGTCATAGAAATGGATAACTTATTGATCTCTAGTTCTTGTAAAAATATTCAGATCAATAAAATAACATCAGTTACCACCTCAACATTGCTGCCATGTGAACAAGCCCCAATATATTTTGCTAACTATATATATATATATATATATATATATATATATATATATCAAGCTGATTCTGGGACATTTTAACCTAGTGAATTTTACACCCTGTAATTATACAATATACTACGCGACAATTTACACGTTTTGTTGCTATGCCTCAATGACCTAGATATCAAGACATTGTGAGGTCATATAATTGTAGATACAGTAAGTAATCAAGGTACATTTATCTTCGTCTTATGAACGAAAAGCAAAACCGATAAACATTAGCTTAAAATGTAGCTGGAAATTGTCATGAAGTTAACTATAACAAAGTTTAGTGAAGCTGTCAAAAGATAACATTTTCTCGTTTTCGATACTCAACTACCCAAGTGTACAGTAATTAGATGATAGCATTTAATATATACATACATGGTGCCAGTCTTTATAATGAATGTCTACCATGATGTTTTGTGTACACTCTCTACTTGGAACAATGGCACTTTTTACAAGTGCAGCATGTATTTATCTTAATCATAGGTGAAGATACAAAGCAAATGTAATTAATCTATTTCAGTGTAAGTAGTCTTATGTGTTATATACCAAGTACTCTGACAAGTCAAGTTAATACATATTAATGTGCTTTAACAGTTATAAATATATTAATCTGTTATTCATCGACATATCCCCTTCAAACGTATTAAACTGATCTGATGACACAAGAGAAATGAAGTTGTTCTGTAAATTATTCACATCATTCATTATATTTTAGGCTTATTATGTGTTCATATTACTAAAACTAATACAAATTTGTTTAAGTATTAGTACGTTAATTAGGATAATGTCATAATAATTCAACTTACTTGTATAATGCTGTTATCTTGGTTAGGGTAGATTATATCATTGTTACATGTGAAATAAGTAGTCATTGTAGGATGATTATGATAATAATAATCCTAGTAGTTGTAAATCCAATTTCAAATATTTTAATTGATCCACTAAATGTAACAACACATTCAGTGTCCACAGTAGGCGGTGCCAAACCCCGGATTTTCACCCTTCTGTCACGCGACGAGCTAGTAGTTAGATTTATGAATGATTTATCAAATAACAAATACTAAGTTCACACGAGTCTATTTTTCGATGACCAATCAAAATCCAGAAATAACTGACCAATAAAAATAATGGGTAATTCAAAACATTGTTGGTTGATTAATGCATTGCTTTTTGATTGGTCCATCAACCTAGTTTAGTATTTTCAGTTACATCTTACAGAATTCCTTCCTCTTCTAAACTGTAGCCGATGTAGACAATGTTCTCGTATAGAGTAGGGAAAGTTCCAAAGTCGGTAATTACTGACTACTATTACCGATTATGTAGTCCAATAGAGTGATTTCATTAAAGTACAGATCTTATTCAAATAACCATTTTTCTCGACTTAATGTCATCAATGAAACTTTGAGAGCTAATCAATCGTTAGTGTAGTCTTATTCCTTACTACCAGAAATTATATAACTTATGCAGAAATTCACCTTCATATGTAAAGGTCTACTGGTTTTGCAATTATAAAAGAAAGTATTAAATTGTTTACAAAAGAGTAAACGAACAGTCGTTCATTACAATACTTATTTGTCAATTGTACAATCGTACTAACTTGTGTAGCTTGTATATTAAAGTACACCATAATTACAAGTTGTTTAAAGAGGTAAGTGTGAAAGGAAGATTTAGCCGATTGTAACCACTTATATTATTCATATTAGGTAACTAGAAATATATGTAGGCTATAGGTTTATATCAAATAAAAAACAAGTTGGTTGGAAAAGTTCATATAACTACTCTAACTCTCATCATATCCAAGTTGTTCCTTAGTTTTTAGCTCATTTTGTACCTAGACTTGTAAGTCGGTAAAAATTAATGGTAATTGAGATTATGTTAAAATATATTTACATCAGTAGTTTGATAAATGTATTCGTTTCCAAGACTTTTTTCCGGATAAACTGACGTTAGCCAAAGAGTGCGAAACAACTGGTAGATACAAAACATATTGTATCCACTTCTACGACTCCTGAACTTCCTTTGTACATACACTTTATTTTTGTCTCACATTCGATATAATATTATTTACCTACAATCGACCATCTGTTACGTTTATTAACCACAGTTTCAACTACCCGTTGAGGTATACAAGATCAGCCACGTCGAAAGTTTAATCAAATAACTGAAGTCATCTGCGATTTACCGTGAATAGGCAAAATATTGAAAATGTATAACCTTAGATTTCATAGTGGTTGATTAAGTGCATTGCGTCTACACAATACATAAAAACCTCTTATTCGATCATGTGTGGTTAGGTGTAACAACTATTAATTGACTGTTGTCTTCCAGTAGTTCATTAGATGATATTAGTCAGAGTTATAAATTACTATCAAGCAAATGCATTCTTTAATATGACAGAAAGCAACTCAAATCTTATTTAAGATAAATATGACAATAAATGGCTGGATTATTCATTATTTTATAATCAGTCCCTATTGCTTTACAGTATAATCAGATAAACGTTTTTGTGTCACTACAAGAGTATGAATGTTGAAAATAGTTGGAAGCAGGATAGTTTAGGTAATACGATCGACTAATATGAATTGCTTTAACAGACGTAGTAACCAATAAAGTAAATCATCATTGTTAATTACGGATTTTCCTTTGAATTTTTGTCAATACATAGGACTAAAAGAATGCAAGCATATCCTTTCACTTGTGTTTCTTAAAGGGTTTAATTTATGTAATAAATGGACGTCATACTACCTTAGTGATAGTATGTTGTAGTGCATAGTGTTAAAATCACTGGAGATATATGATAATTCACGGTCGGTTTCAACAACAAATATCATATGCAGAAGTACATTCTATAATTTAGACAGTAACAATAGACGAAAAGGACTAAAAACAAGGGTTAGTGCAATAAACTTCGGATAATAATAGTTAAGAATAAAATAGATGAATGAAACTCAGGTTTCTATATAAATTATTTTATCAGTGGATATGTAAACAAGAACATTGTTGATATCTATTTACCCACTAAGCCTAACTATAAGTATTAAATTATAGTTAACATAATGTTGAACCTAATCATGATTTAATGAGAAAGGTATATATACTAAAATTCATAGCAAGAAATTAACGCACATTATTATTTGGTCGTTGCTCATGATTTTAAAACTAAAAATGCACTCTAGCAATATAATATAGTCAACAGTATCTGTAAAAAGGTAACAAAAGTACAACCAGAGTATTCTTCAGCATGATACATTCTATTTTTTGAAATAGAATTATAACTTAGAAGATAGTTTATATCACATTTTATCTTTATCTAGATAACAATATATGAACCACAGACCAATAAATAATTACTTCGTCTTCGTATGTGACTCCCCAGTAGTTTACATCTGCAACTATTCAGGGATTCTAACCCTTTCATTTCCTATCAAAATCACCCCACACACACACACTTTTAAATTAATAAAGTAGCATAAGATAGTAGACGTTTCGAATTTCAGATTTACACGTTCACCATTTATATTAATCGATTCAAACGATATTCATCTTACGACCAACAATTAATGACTAGCATGTTTTATGTAAAACAATTAAAAAGTAGCTTTTTGCATCAAAACTCGAATTAAGCTTAAAAAGGCATAAATATATTCACACTTCTTTTTCTGGGTTCTAGTATTCACCGTCCAAATAAGTAACAGGAACAAAATTTACCACTTAATAAATTATTTTGATGCCTACTAGTTTCCATATAAAACCAGCTGGGTTTGTACTGAGTTTATACAAAAGAAGTGGTTTAATTTTGAACTATTGAATTTAACATTTAGTTGCAAGCATAATTACCACTCGGTTGCACGTTGGAAAATGATAAATAGTTTTCCATACTGTTCTGAAGGCCGTCAGTAGTATAATATTATCGCCACTATTAGTATTAAACGCATCGATCAATTAGCCTGCAAAATAAGTTGATCTTTTGTAGTACCTTTTTTTGATTACACAATCTTTTATTACACCAACTAGTTAGTAATCTAAGCAGTCAACATCAAGATGAAACTAGACATGATACAATAAATTCTTATATAACTAATACTTTATCTGCATTTACAGAGTATAGCTCATAAAGGTCACCAATATACGGGTATGAACAAGAATTTGTTTCTTCTTTCATTTAGATTAATCTACATTTGACCCTTTTGCTGTTAAATAGATATTGACAAATGCCATGTTTAATGATTTTCTTGAGATGGTCTTCATGTTGATTATAATATCAAATCAAAAATATCTGTTTACATAATAAACACATGCACACAAGTGTGAACTAACCCTTATACTGTACTTATTATACGTGATATAACATGAAGAAATTTACATGGGCAGCATGAGAAATTTTAACCAAATGTTATTCAGGACTTCTTCCTAGAATACAAATGAGTAGTAAAACGTCTGTTATGTTATTTTAAAAATATGTCTAAAGCTAGACAGCAAAACATTTCATTAGGCAATGTTTGTCAGAAAACTACTCATTTGGTTATTTAGTAATGAAAACAACCATGGATTTACACTGAAAATGATAATGAGTACAATCATATAAATAAGGAGGGTCAAATCGGACGTTTACAGGTAGGAAATAAATAAAATGTGTAGTCGATTGTATTCGTCACATTTTGATATCGGATGGGTACCGCTGAAAACTAGCAAGCGCTAGATATCTATTCTATCCGAGTATTAAGACATCGGAAATAACACAGTTATCACCAATGGCATTAACTAACTGTCACACTACATCATAAACTGATAGAAATTTGGATTCTACCATTGGGCGTCTGCCCAGTGACACATATGATCAGGCGTTCGCCGTAATATCTGAATGCCCTGAGTCCAAGTTCTTGGAGAGGTCTAAAGTGCGCACTGCTGAAAAGCCCTATACTAAGATTGGACAGCTGTTCAGGTTTTTACTGATTCCCGATGAACACTAATATCTGACAGATATAACCAATTAAACTTCATATCTATCTCCACATAACCACCTCGATTGAAAAACAAAAAACTATTCTGATACCGTTACATTTCGATAATTAGCTAATAAATAATAATCGCTTTTGTTCTGTTAATAATTAATAATACTACAAACTAAGATATTAGAAATATATACAAAATATTGAACAAAAGTTTCATAACTCATTATCTTTATGAATATAAGAATGCAGTGGACGGTGACAATTTTCATCTGGAGTGAACATATATTAATATGAACAGTTCTCACAAAATTTTAACTTGTTAGCTGTTTTTTAACTATTATAATTATCCTATCTAAAAATAATTGTATTCTCCTGTTGATGATGTCATGGACTCCTACTGGTCAATCTCTGTTGATGCGCGTGCATCCTGAAAGAATTGCCCAATTACCGCAGAATTTTGGAGGTATGACTAGAGTTGAACTGTGTCTATACGCGTTTCAGCGCATTTGATACCCATCAGCTGGGTGTACCATCATCCAGGTGTTATTCATTACATTGAGAATCAAAATGTGTCCGTCTGTTGCAAACCTCGCTGCGTTACAGAGCTTAGACATAAACACTAGAATGCAAATACATTCAGGTGACGAGTCTTAGTAGGATGAAATGTGTGTCATGAGTTCCATTTGCCAGACAATCCAACTGTAATCACTGTAACTTTACAGAGTTCTTCCCTTTTCCATTACAATATTTACAAAAGTTCACAACGTACATATATCAGATGTTTATCATCCAAATTAGCTTTGCCAGTCACTATCATTATCAAGAATTTGTTCTGTATTAAATGATTTGCCTTCCTTTTAAATATTAGGATGTCGTGTCATTAGTCTTGCATTCCTAGTTCCTGATTTTACGTTGTGAAGAGTTTGATTAATTTATTTTAGTATACTTTGTTCAGGAGTTTGCGACTAAACATATTGTTTGATAAATTTGCCAAAAAGCACAGTGCAAGAGAATATACATGCCGAAATGGAAACTGCATACGTGATGATACATCTAAATGTTTAAATATGTCCAAATGACAAGTTAGAAAAACGTTTCATTATGCCACCTCAAGATTGCTACGTATCCTTCTCAGTTGTGGTCCTGTTGATCAATAGTAATTAATCGATACATTACTTTTAACCAGTCAAATGATTCTGATTCCAAACAGCACAATAACATAGAACACATTCCAGAACAAAATAGAACAGTTAAGTTGTTTTTAAAATAGTTGAAACATTTAAAATTGACATCACTGAGTTTAGTGTTACCAAACTTACCCACCTACTTCATTTTGAACGTCTGTGTGGGATCAACGGACTTCATAAATAACAAAAAACAGTTGGGCTACATGGACCATGAATACTTATCAAAAATAGTCACTTTGCAAGTTCGTTATGAAACGGCGAAAAATATCTGCTGCCTAATATATATCCATACTATGATTTGTTGTAATGAAGTTAATAGCTGTGAGGGTCCATCACACTCTAATAATATGGACTAGTTCTATGTTTATTGTCGTCAAATTGTCGGAATGCAAATTTGTAATATCAAGATCAGTCTAAGTATAAATATCTTCTACTTGTAATGCATTTAGTAGTAACAAGACTTTTTAACTCTAATTATTAATCCTTAAAATTATCATATGGTAAGTTTTACTGTAGCAGCTGATATAAAATCATTTTTCTAAACATAATGATATGCTAATGTCGGTATTTGAGAATATGACTTTTATATGAAACTGGTAATGACAATAACAATAATGCTTTGAGTTTAAGATAATGCATCCAACTTCCATTTCAATGGATTGCGTAACTTCGGTTTCGTATGAACAATTTTCTTATGAAGTGCGTTAGAAGTTGTTTGGATAGTTAGCAATAATAGGCTGATTATGACATTCCGCTTCTTCATTAATTTTTCCATGCGTATGATTAATCGAGGGCTTCTCACTAAATTTTTACCATACAAATCACAAGTGATTAATTAAAAGATAATAGTAGCAAATAAGCAATATGTGGTAGTTAAAAGAACTAGTTAAACCTAATTTTAGTACATCAACCAGAAAAATGTTTGTTATGAACAAAAATAGGTAAATACAGAGCTCCAATGACAAAATAACTACTAACGAAGAGTATTACTAGCAGTGATTTACTGGCTGAAACGTATACAGACTCTTTATTCATAGATATGCGATTAGTTGTTATTTCTAAGTTTGAGTGAATTAAGCAGGCATATAAATATTTGACTGACTGTAAATGAGAAGTAACCACAAAGTATGGATACTTTGTTATGAAAATGCTTTGCAAACACCATAAATTATTTGCAGTTAAAAGATCATTTACTTTTACTGTGTAGATAAGTATATTAAAAATGGAGAAAAAAGTTTGATGAATGATCGACAATGTGTTTCTAAGGTGTTTAAGATAGACATGTGTAAGTACAAAATTATAATATCGGAGAACGTATATCACAGAATTAATGCTCTGAATAAATATTTCACTTCTGATGGGATAGACATTGATAAAGTACGTATTACTAATCATCATGCTCACTATGTACGATTTCAAGTGTTAAATTACAGTAATGAATTCTTAGCACATTTAAAATGATAGGAAAAGCATTTAATTTGTTGCAAAATATATCAAAAACGTTTTCAAATGATGAATAGTTGCTGTTCACATTCACTTGGAAATGTTTATAATCAGTCTTGATAACAATATATTTCTTTTCAGTATTCAGGATATTTCATGCATGAATTCTGTTGCAGTGGCTTCCATTTCTTATCAAAAGATAGATTTAAAGGAGGAAAACACAACCACTGAAGCGGTATTATTTAATATTTGGATTCGTGACATGCGAACAATTTATTAAAGGGCATAAGTAGGCGTGGCTAACAAACATAACTAATTAAAACAAATCTAAAAGTGGAAATTTTGTTATAATAAATGAATGTTCGGAAGAAAAGTAGATCAAAAGTTTAGGTAAAAATTCTTTGTTCGAGTATAATTATATTCAATGTAACCTTAATAATTGTTTTAGCTTGGATAACGTATTGCTTATGACACAGGTAGGTTGACATTGATTCATGGTGTGAACCTCAACGTAGATACAACCATACACAGCTGGTAAGTCTCAAATAAGATACAATACATGCTTTTGTATTCCACTTTCCATTCACAATCCAATTTTAATCATACTTATGAGTTAACTCTATATCGAGTTAATATATTCACTTCGTAAGCACTGTAACATAGACTGATCAGTTTCAGCTTCTAATACCATCAATAGAAAGATACAAATACATTCAAGTTACATTTCCTTATTATTGTTTTGGAGACAAATGTGTTCAAATAAAAATGATACACAGCGACGAATCATTAGAAATCATCTGTTTTATCGAAGCGATTCAATATCAATGAATGAAATATTATCACTGCGAAAGTTACGAGAACATGGAAATCAAAATGGAACATTATTGAAAAACGTTGTGGTTCACATTTTGTTTATCATTATTATTTGAAAATATTTTTTGCCTTTCTCTATTATTAAGTTGAAAATTATCGAAAATCAAAGAGTAACGGGCAGTTTATTTACATTAATGTGATTTTTTATTCATGTTGATTTAAGTTGTATGTATGATAACGGCCCTTTTCGCTTATATTGCCATTAATATCTGGTAGTAACCTATCAATGAAGACAGTGATATTCAATTAAAACGATGCTGTTGACACTAAAATGTATCAATTTGATATGGGTTGAAGTAAATAAGTGAGTAACTACTAGCACTTATTCACTTCAAAATCATGCATGCAATTGAAATCATAAAGCAGGGTAAGTGTGATAAATCACTCCTAATCGCAAATCTATACACTATGGACTAAAATAAATTTAAGTTTCAGTTGGGATGGTTATTTTTGTGGATATTGGTATTTTTAGCTGAATGAATATGTTACAGATTGATGTTGGCAGAGTACCATAGAAAACCAGAGAGCACTGGACAGCTATTTTTTCTTTTGTGAAACTTGTTGGGAGTGAAACATTTATCACCGATGACAATGGATCAATGTCCCGCTAAATATATATATATATATATATATCGCAAGTTGGTGGAAGTGAGAACTCTACCATTGGATGCCGACCCAGTGATGGGTTAGGCGTTCGTCATCAACCTGAATCCCGTGGTGCGAAATCTGGAGTGCGCAATTCTAAAGAGTTCCACACTACAACGAAACAGCTGTCCAGTGCTCTGTGATTTTCACTGGTACCCTGCCAACATCAATCTGTGACAAATTCAACCAACTAAAAGTTTAAATCTCATTACATCACCATTTCTAAAACCGGTAACTTAAAGAACCCATTAAATAAAAAGAATATAAAGTCTGATGAAATAAAATTTAATGATAATAATAATATAATAATAAACCTGTTTGTCAATATCCCATAAGATTTTGTGAGGAAGACAACATGAAACTCAACATGTAAGCCTGGTCTTTCTTTAATAGATTTGTAGATGATATATAAAATCAAAATTTAATGGCTATTGGTGTTTAAAGTTATTTTTAATTACGATTATCCTGTGCAAAACACTTTACAATCCTGTTATGTAAAGCAACTCATATTTGTTGATTCATTTTTATCTTTCAATATCTGTTCATTTATATTATTGTACCACAGGTTCAAATTTGTGGGTGTATAGCACATGATCACAACCAAGTCAAACTATTGATAATCTAACTTGCCACTATTAGTATGTATATTCCACAGTTTTAACATAAAAAATATATGAAATGATCCTTTGGTTGGGCATAAGGTACTCATGCTGTATGCACTCTACAAATAATGAATACTGCTGTCAAGCATACATGGATATTTAGATGCTGACATTTTCTGTGATTGTGTAATTTATTAGTAAAGGTAATTACCAATATATTTAAGTCTTACACTAAGCACAATACCTTTATTTCGTTGAGTCTGAATTCAGCTATTCAGATCATGAACTTCAGTTGATTTGAGATCTCATGTGTGATTATTTCACTTCGCACACGAATTTTATTAAATTGTATTGACTAAAAATCTTGTTTGAATGCTGAAAATAAAATTCTATTTTACGTGTATCATAATATTTTTCACAATGTCAATTACTCATATTACATCCTTTAAGTCTATAATTTCCACTTGAAAAATAGCCTACTGTAAAAATTGACAAAAGTTAAGCTTACACTAAATCTACATAAGAGCAAAATATGTATTTCCCTATGTTTACTTTTCTACGTAAATTAACTATCTGGTGATTTATTCAGACTTTATTTGCCAATTAATCATTATTACTACATGTTAGTACTATACTTTCACTATAATTTATTACGTATAGATAATTATACTTTCTTTTTTCTTTGATAATAGCGCATTGTCTACAATACAAAATACCAATATTTTAGTGCAACTATCTATACAACAACAGAATATCAGTATTAGTTTCATATTCTGATTTAAATGAAATGGATTTCTTCATAATAGATAGTTATCCTAATTTTGATTAATATTTATTACTATTAAAATTTGAACATGAAACAAACTATCATGTCTTAGTAATATAACCGAAAACGAACTTAGTACTAATAATATACGAAGTAATAACAGTTATGATCCTCAGAACTTATCTCATCAAACCATAGAATAACATAAGACGAAACCAGGCTAACGGCTTTGAAGAATATATGCTTTAGACAAAAACTGTACAGTTTATTAACAGATTTTCGACACAGTGTGTATTAATTATATCAGAATAAACAAAACTGAAAGTAGATTCCATGTTGAATGTTATTCATTATTTTGATCGCTCCTTATAACTTATTTACACAGCTTAATTAAGCATTATAAAGACGATGAATACAAGAACTACGAGCGAAAAGTTCAAGACAATGTGTTTTCATTAGCGAAATGATAAGATTAGAGAAGTACTACAACTAATATCGGTTAGGATTAGTTCTCAACTTAGTAGTGACAACAATTATATAAAAGAGGAGAAAAAGACATTTCTTATCTAAATTTATACATAGAAGTTAGTGAAACCTAAACTCTAATTTGAATCGGTTTTATTTAAAGAAACCAATCACTCATTTTTTTAATTATATCTAATTAGTTGTTTGTGTTCTTCACAGATTGATGTTATTTAAATACCAGTGAAAATTAAGGAGCATGAACAACGGTTTCGTCCTAGCATGGATCTCCATAGCAATATGAACTGTCTATTCCGCCTCTAAATCTCACTGAAAATGCCTGACCATCTATACCACTGCACCGGTGTCCAGTGGTAGAGTTCTTGGCACCGTAAACTTGTGATAGCGCGACGAGCACAACGATGGAACGAGGGTGCACACTACTAAAGAGTCTCATACTAAAATGGAACGATCGTTTTAATCTCCGTGGTACTCAGTGGTACCTAACCAACAACAGTCTTAGGTAAACGCAAACACTAAACTTTATAGCTATCTCCACAGGACGATTTTAATTGAATACAGCGATTTTAATTAAATAATATCCAATTTTGTGAAACAAATTGTTTATAGTCTTATATGATTGTAAATATTATAAACATCTAAAATACTTCATGAGACATTGTAATCATTTTCCAGCCACTAGTAGTAGATATTTAAATACACTTATTCACTATTAGTGCATTAATATACTTATAGTTCTCATTAGTTTACAAGATATTTCATAATAAGCTAATCGTTGAAAATAAAACGACTTTAACGTTTAAAACTATTACATTTAATACTGATATAACGTTTACAGACCTTGAAAAGATAAACCGTAAAGGTTATGATCTTATTTGAAATTCATGACTTAGATGTATTTGCATCCGAGTGAATACTAACTTAACTAATGAAACTAACAAAGACTTCAGCATTACGCATAAGATAGTCGAATTTTATGTTTCAGTGTTATTCACTAACTTGGAAGATATAAAGTACATCCTTGAACATTAAATAAAACTTCAGATAGATTTTTCAAAGTATTCTTATCAAACGATTATGCATATCAAAATATACTGGGAATTTAAGTATGAGCAAAAAGCTATTACGTAAGCATCATTCAATTATATGTTATTACATCAGGTGAAACCAGATAAACAGCTGTTTTTCGTTTTTTTTTTATCACATTAACTGATTAGTTCTAATCGTTTTATATATAAAAATAAGTGATATTCAACTACTCATTGTAATATTCAGTAGTGTAATTACTTAACATATTAGGTTTATAGTATAAGCGTAGTTACTAAATTAGAAGACATTAGGATGAAGTTATAAATACCTCAGCTTCTAATTTAAAATGTAACTGTTATTCCCTAAGTTACATTGTTCCCATTTATCAGAATACAAACCTTGTAAACAATATCCTGAGCTTAAAAATTATTATCACATAAATCACTTCATACGTGGAAGTACAACAATATATTAAGTAGGAGTGCCTTGCTGTATGGGTGCTGTCACCTCAGCTGTTGAGACAAATATCAGGGTTAGTCTTATAGTTGAGGCTCATAAAATGCATTTATAATTGATTGGATGTGGGAAATGCAAAAATTCACACAATATGTTGCCTCTGTTATATATTAATCTATGAATAATTAAGCAGCAATGATTGACTTATTCATTATTTTTATATACAATCCCTATGTTACTTTGATCCTAGACTCAATATTCATACTATACTAAACGAAGGAACTGCCGCTGTGAAACACTTATAGATTTTCATTAATATCCAGTTAGTGGTTGGATTATTATAAAATCCGTTAATGTGATGAGATAATACTATACCACTTAGGGTTAGTAGCTCTATAATTACGGTTGTTACAAGTAGTTTTAAATCTTGTATGGGCCGATTAATGCAAATATTTCAAGTATCTTCACCTACAGACATGTCAACACTCAGACCGTAAATCGGTGCTCTTCAGTTTTATTATAGAATTATTCCAAATTCATACAGTCATTAGCTCCACTATTTAATTTGGTTTCAAGTAAGGAATTTATATGTTTATATGTTTTGGGAATAAAATGATTATTGAAGTACTTGTTCAGTGTAAAATTTTGTAGTGTATGACCACGATGTACTGGAATTTATTTACCACCCAACTAGGTCATCCCACTGGTTATCTCCTGCAATGATTCAAAACAAAGTTAGAATTTAGTACGATTTTACTATTAAGCTTAGATAAATCAAGCCAATGTCGCCGTATTCACATCTTGAAAGCGATCCAGTGAAAGTTCAACCATTGGCTAAAAATAAAATATAACTGGCAAGAAACACTCAACAATAAGAAGTATGATTAATACAGTAAAAAGAAGTTGGAATGCTCAATGCATGGGAAGATTTCCTGATACAAATGGCAAGAAGAAATATCACGTTATCCTGAAGGCTTTCTATGCATAAATAATAGACTAATTATTCCTCCGACACGTAGGTCTGCATTCTGCCTATCTGGGTAAGGTAAAAATGAAATTAATTGCATGTAAGATACATCGGTGGCCGTAAATTGATGTTAATATTAGCAGAAGATCAAAAAATTGTCCTGCGTGTTTACATAAATTACCATTTAGTAAACCTTCTTGAAACCTTTGACTTGTAGCCCGTAAATCGTGACATCCGATCTATTCTGATTAGTATGTTTCATTTTTAAATTCGTATTGCACTTTGATTATTAATAATACATATTCCGGGTGGTCAGAGGCAGTAATTAGATTGAGAACTTTACTCACAGAGCAATGAGAAAGATATTTAGTCGTAAGGAGACACCTAGTGTACTGTCAATTGACAGCGGGATCCATTTCACAGAACAAAATATTTTAACAACTGGCTTAACGATAGTATTTGTCGTTACTTATTCACAGCACAGCGTCATTCTCAGTCAAATAGTTTAGTAGAAAACGTTTTCACATTTTAAAGTGTGCCAATACATCAGAAAATACAAGTACTTCTAAAGAACTAGAAGAATGCATCAATAATTTTATACTGCAATGTACGACAAACTAGGATTTATGAAAGTCCAGCTAAACTTTTCATAACTCGTAGAGAATTTCATCAGAGCTACAATATTATCCAGCAGATTAATATAGAAATTATGCTTCGGAAAATAGGTAACTGAATAAACATGATTCTTGTTTTGGATGGTCATTTGGTTCATAATAGATATGCGGGTTAAGTGAAAGTTCATATAGTGGGTGGTTCCAATTTTAAGGATGATGTCTCTTCCACTAGTCAGAATTCTTTCCTTAATAATAATTCTGTAGATAATTCTAAATTACAAATAAGCCAGGGAAAAGGAAATTATGAACACTGAAATATTGAGAAGATCCTAGACCTAGTAGATCAAGAGTACATTATGATCATGCAGATAGACATGTAACGTGTGGCGAATAACAATCTTATTTATTGTACACATTAAGTAAAATATTTACATTTGTTTGAATGGGTAATTATTATACAATACAATATCATACTGTCAACTTCGAATTCTCCTTATGATTATTGTTTGAATGTGAATTTCGTTATGTTGTTGCTATTCCTTGTTACAAGTAAATTACTTTAATAATATTATAGTTTGTTTACAGTTTTCACTTAGAGATATACTCGAAGTTTCGTGAAGCTTAATTCTGCAATAATTGTATTGATAGTCGTTGTTTGGATGAAAGAGGAAGAGTAGATTCTAATATCATAAACCAATTATTGTTATCAGTATTATATTACTGATAGGAATGATAAAATCATATACATTTCATTACTTTAATGATCAATTTTATTATTTCTTTGATTAACGTTATTATAAACTTCTCTAAACTTTATTTTCATCTGAAATGAGGCGATTCTGTTAAGATACGTATTAAGTTTAGTTGTGTTGTGTTGATCATAGATTAACATTGGTTGGGTACCAACATCCAACTGTGATAAAAACAAACAGTTTAATTTATTTTTTATCTATTTTAACCCATTTTACAAATGTGTGTATACGTAATAATCATTGTTAACACTGTAGAAATTGACTAATTGTTCGAATACTCAATGATTACATCATTAAGATAAATAGCTTTTTTGTCTTAAATCTAATCAACATTATACTTTGCGTAATCATTCACTTTCCTTTTAATTCTAACAATTAATGATATACGTAATTGTTTATTTGATTACTTAATAGATAAATCTTTAATTTCAATTTTTAATCTTTAAAAAGAAAATGGTCACGTTCTGATCGAATAAAATAATAACCTTTAACGGATTAGATATAAACGCACGTCTTATACTAAACTTATGCATATTAAACAAGTCAATAGACGAATTAATAATTTGATTTAACAAACTTGTTGGACACGTGGCAAACAAATAAATAAACAAACAAAAGTTAATCTCTTGATTAATGATATGTGAGATTCCACGTGACACTTCTTAATATATAACATCGTTTAATATATATATATATAGGAAAGGGTATAGTCAGTGTGGTAAATGAAAATGTGGGAGGGGTTATGGGAACGGGGCAAGAGCATTTACTCGAAATACATGAAATAAAGGTGATGAGGGTTTAAGTAGTTTATATGTTGATGATTAGAGATTTTTCATTAATTTCCTACTAATGATTTAGATCTCTTAAGATTTTGCCTATAATGTCGGGGTGTAATTTATTGTTTTCATATCATTAATTATTATTTAATAGAGTAGTTTATTTTGAAGTGTTTTCTGGAATTTAATGATTTTTACGGACTGTCCACTGATATATTAAGTGCTATAATAATTATTATATTTAGCTTACCTTTTCATTCAAAATGTCAATAGTTAAACAATTGAAATAGTTGAAATTTAACGTAGATTGAATTTTGTATTTTAAGGATTGAAAGTTTGTCTCAAAATGATTTTCTTCGTGAAATAGACTGTTCCCTTGGAATCGTTAAAAAACTGTGATTTGAAAAAATGTAATACCCTTTCTATGTGTGACTATAAATAGAAATATAGAATGAAATAAAAAGGTGGTTGAACTTAAGTCGTATAGTCAGATATACTCAGTAAGTGTATTACATTATATTATCATAGGCGATTGTAGTTAATAGTGCCAATTTAATTTAGTACGTTGGTCAGATTATTTCATTTTAAAGTTCTGTACATGTTTCAAAACACATGGCAAATACTACATTAACTGTTCTAATCGTCAGGAACTTTGATGCTAATTGATACCTAGTTAGTTTTAGTACTTTCTGATGTTGATACAAAATTATCGTATATTATTTTACGTCATATAGGTGTAAGCAACCTAAATAAACATTGAACCATAGCTTCATTCATGCTGATTCTTTCCAGGAAAGTGTTTATGTAATTTTCTTGAAACTGATTCTCTTAGTATTAGGATGAACTTGTATATTCTCGTTGATTTGTTATAGACTGAAGGTGGTCAGTCATTGTTGCTATATGTGCATCCTGAGCTGATTACCTCGATATAGTAAATTTTTCACAAGTATTATACATAAGTTGGATTGTGACTGGCAAGTGGAATCCAGGACGCGTGTTTCGTCTTATTTGGGACTCATCGATTGGATGTACCTGCATCCCAATGTTGACGTTCACAGTGGAATTCGAACTCAGTCCGTTCTGTGTTATCGCCGCCGCGTTCACCACTAGACTACTGAGTCCAGACAATCACACTTGTGCAACGGGCACACTGATGTATGATCCAAACTGTTAACGGATTGCACAATATTGATTTGTTTAAGTTAATGGTCACATTACAATCTGATCAGCTGAATTCGACGAACATTAGACACTAAACATGAGCTACATTGGTTAGTACTCTTTCAATTATCTCGCTTCATTAGATGATTTCCATTAAGAAAAATACCATGTTAACAACGTCAACATAACTGATTCAATTGGCTTCAAAAATTCCTAATAGTTTTCATCTTTTATCGGTTGACGCTACTGAATAAAGTGTATTTTCAAGTGATCATATATCATACAATTACAAATTCATGATTTATCAAAAATACTTCAATTTTATTCATGTTTGAAATTGTTTTACACCAAGATGATACTCAATGATTTTGTTGATATTTCCTTCAAGCCTGAATTATTTTTCATTGGTGATAGACTATAAAATATGCGTTTGTGTGATGGCTAAACAGTTTGTTGCTATGATATTTAAATGTTTTTTGCATGGCAATGTCCATTAATGTAGCTCATGAAAAATCCTATTGTCCTTTAATTACTTAGTAACATGGTGGATATATATATATATATATATATATATATATATGCAATTTGTGTACTTACATTCATTTGCACATTTGACTGTCTGAATTATGGTTTGTCTACTAATGCAACACTACATATTCACATTTTTCTTATATCCCAGTACGGTAGCAAAAATTAATTAAGAATACTAGTTCATACATGTTATTTGTAAACAGTATAATGAGATATAGAAAAAAATATGTACATTCATTTCTAGTCAATTTATTAACAGCCTAATTCATTTTGATATTAACATATGATCGTAACTGTATTCTTTGTCGGTCAAACTACTATTAAAATTCATAGATAAACACAATGATAAATGAATTAATTAAAGAATTATCAGAACTATACGTAACTAACTAATTAATATTAGTTTCAGTGAATAGAACTATCCATTTCTGTATTTCACTTTAATTCTCCTATCAGGATGAAAAACCTAGTAAATCAACTAATTAACACAAAACTGACAAATAATTCAGTTTTGTGTTTATTAGTTGATTTATAAGTTTTTCACTCTGATATTTGGCTATTGGAACATTAAACATTCATTGTATTACTATTAAACATTGATGAATTGGAATTTTTTATTAATATATGAAAAAAGTTAAAGTCAACTAGCAACATTAGTCTACTAGTTCTTTTCCATTACACTTGTATTGATTTGTATTTGTATGAGATAAGTAATTAAAGGAAATTATATTAGCTAAGTAAAAGTTCATTGTACATACAATTCGTCATTAAGTAATAGTTGATAAATTACAAAATAAAAACTTGTTTCCTTTGTTAAATATTAGAATTATTAAAACAATTAGGTCTAATCATGGGGATACGATAGTCCATTTAAGCTAAGAAATAAATAACAAAATGTGTTTATAACGTACATCGATTATTTACTTTCTTATTAATATACTGTCAACAGATGACGTGAAAATCCCATAAACGTAACCCTCTTGTTTCACTCCTATATATTTTTCTTCAAGAGATTATTTTACGAGATGAAAAAAGAAACAAATGTTCTGACCCGCTCTAGAACTGTTTTTTTCGGTATCATCGATGACAACAACTAATCATAAGCTACACCATGGAATAACCAAAGTTGGTAGTGTGAACTATTAAATTCCGCCTTACTGGATTGAAGATAAACTCTTTGTTCTCAGTTTCAATTCTTTCATTAATCTTGAACTCATACTGATTGGGGTTCATAACCTAGGGTGGAACACTTACCTACCAATCTCTTACTTTCAGTGTTTTACGATTGAAGGTCAATACCTGATTACAAACAACTTTAAAATCATGCATCTTTAAATGAAACTGATAAATAAATGACAGAATTATCAAAGTCATTTAGTAATTATAACTATGGTATTGATATATCTGTAACTGATGATGTAAACGACTTCTGAAAATTTCAATAACACATTAGTAATTACCAATATAATGCATTAAATTAACGAAAACTACTTTTCTTTAAGGCTTAATTTGCGTAGAACACTGTGAATAAAAAATATTTACCCAAGTTATATTTGACTACTAATAAATTTTAAGTATTAACCTTTGGGCGTATTTTATACTACATATTTTCCGTGGAGGTGAATTAAACAGAGCATTGCAGCAACATATTTCTTATATAAGTTGTTTTATAAACAACATAAGATTAAGTATGTAGTTTGAGAAAATGCTACTCGTATAAAATCTACTGACTTTTAATGACATAAATGACGTATATATTTCCATACACTGACTGATCATTTTGTCATAGTCACTACCGTGTTCCAATCTAATTCTAGTGATCGAAGATCCAATGAGGTTGTTTTAACGGCTGATTATTGCGCTTACTATGGCTTAATTTCACATAATTGGAGACCATTGGGTATAAATGAACTTAGGTTACGAGCTGATGAAAACTGTTTCAAGTCACTCTGACCACTGATCGAATTTAAACGTTCTGAATTGAATTCATACAACACTAAGGATACGAAAACGTAATATCTATTAAATTTTCGTCTCGGAGCCTTAAGGTATTGGGTTCGATGTGTCGATGAGGTATTGGATAAATACTGTCTTATATTGTGGTTGTCTAACCCTAGTCAGTTCTTAATATCAAAATTCATATTTCCTTTTTTCTATCCAGGCTCTAAATATCACTAATAGGTAACATAATAAGAGAACTGATTCATAAGTAACGAATAACATTTGCACAAAATTAAAGTTTTACAACATATTTCATACAACTATCAAATATTATTTGCGTTTCAAAAATGTTTTTCCCTACCTAACAAGATTGTGCTTCATTGTATTCCTGAACAAGATGGAACTTTATTTCCAGAGAATGTCCTATCTTTTATTGAGAAATTACATTTTAGCCAATCTTATGTTTCTCAGGATAGACTGTATTTCGCAAACAAAGTGAGCAGTATACCAGATAAGATACTTTATATGGTTGTAGGTAAATGCTAAGTAGACGAAAATGTAGGTTTTGCACAACAGAACCTATAACCTGAACGACAGTGTAATGTGTTAGCTATCATGTGTTTCCAAGGTTAGAAGTAAATCCACGGTCACCATTTATAGGCCTACCGACATTTATTAGAAAGATAAATGAGTTCAGTAAAGAATAAATACTAGCCAATTCATTCTAATGAATAGACTTTTTATTGACACACTAAAAACATTTTTAATTAATCGTGATTTGATTAGCTTTAGCACTAAAAGGTTTATCGAATGAAATGAGTACAAAATTGTTTGTGGTGTTTCACCGGCTACAAACGGCCTAAAGTTACAGTTATGTTGTAGCAAAACAAAATTTCATATAACCTAGTCAATAACGATGAATCTGAAACGGAATATAGAAGAAGAACACCAAATATACAACATTGTAATTGAAATTAAAAAGTATCATTATTTTGAAAATGAAAGCTAAGATATGGTGATGCATTAGATACTAATTAGGAGAGCATAAATTATCAAAAGAGTGAATCTGCAGACAAGTTATTTCATAAATAAATGTCAATGAAATAAAGTAAAGACAGTTTTGGTTATATAGCATGTTTCAAATCTATTCTAATGTAGTGAGTAGAGAGTATTTAGAATCTCAGATCAAGTGACAAGCCATATAACCAAAGTCAATAAACGCACAATGAAATAAAAACGTTTATCAGTGTAATTATTTTGCCACACTTTCTATGTGCAAATTACAGATCCAAAGTGATTTATGAGATTGGCCTCTAGAAAGTAGTGTAAAAACAATGTTTACCGTTTGTTAACTATTTTAGATGTTTTCGCAATGTTCACGTTATTCACATTTCCCACTTAATATCTGACTATAACACCTGTTTGACGTGTGTGAAGTGAACGAATGTGTACTCATCACTTGCATTTTTCCTGGGTTGTAGTTTTGTCCTGTAAAGTTTTTCCTTATTTTTGCTAATGACAATTTAATTTTAGCATTGATTTTTCCAGAAAGTTAGAATTATTATCCATGTAAAGGTTATTTATATGATTCTTTGTATTTCAATTTACAATTTAGTCAACTCTTGACTTTCTCTTTGTCTAGTGATCAAATTTCTAGGATGTATCTGAAGTATGACATGTTAACACTGAGATTTATGATATTTTCAGTATTTGTACTACACTTTCAAATATACATTCCATATGTAGTAGACATATTCTTGAAATGATTTCAAGCATAAGATAAATACATTGCGTGAAATTCATACATACTAAGGCTTATGATATTGTGGTTGAATAGGGTGAAGTGTAGTTAAGTAGTGACAAACTGTAGGAGTTCCACATGAACCATAAATGTGAACAATATCTGAAATGCATAAAAGATTGTGTTTTTAGTCTTTCCGTTGCATATAACGTCAGTTATGATTGATGGTTAGAATACAGATTTATTAAATATGTGGCCAATAAAAGATATTCAGTGCTGTAATAGACTATCCTAAAGTATTAATGGATTCGATTGACGATGCCTAGAAGCTATCCGCTAAGTTAGTTAATTTTTAGCATTAGTATTTTGTAATTAGTTTAAAACAATCGAATAAAATAGACTGATTCATTTGCCTAAACTGAGATTTAATTGTTTCCTGTAATTTAGTAGATATTTGTATCCGATGGCTAATATGAAGCTAACCATCTCTTATAAACTCGTTTCTCAACAATTGGCCTGATTTCTGTGAGTCATTTAAACCATTAAGAATACATGTTAATATTGTAATCATCACAAAAATCCCAATAAACGTTAACAAAATAGAGAAAAATTTTGTTTGTTTTCACAAACTAACGATATCGGATTATAAAAGAAATACATGAAAGTAAATATCATTTAGAATATCTGATAGATTTGATTCATGGTAGTAAATGTATGAATGAATACCTAACATATCTGTTGATGACGTGGGGTATAGAGTTATATTGTAAGCGTGAAGACAATTCTATTGTGTGGAGTTGTAACTTGAAGAACTACGACATGCTCCCTTCAAAAGATACAAGTAATTATAAATAGCTGTCTGCATAAGATACTTCGGATCAATTGGCCAGATATCATCAACAATAGCCTACTGTGGCAGAAAACAAACCAATCAAAATCTAGGTAAGGAGGAAATTATGGAAAGACGCTGGTGGTGGATAGGACACAGGTTGAGGAAATCGTAAAACTTTGTCACAAGACAAGCACTAAATTGGAATCTTGAAGGCTATGGAAAAAGAGGAAGGCCAAAGAACACATTGCTTTAAGAATTAGAGGCAGATATGAATGGTAGAATGAACTGCACTTAGGAAGAACTAGAATGGACAGTCCAGGATAGAGCTGGTTGGAGAATGCTGATAGAAGCTTATACTTCACATTGGGTTGTAGGTATCGACTAATTGATTGGAAAACTTTTAACTTTTCTATCTACATAACAAAGTAATTTCATTTTACACTTTACTTCTTAACGAATAAACATAGTTACAGTAGTAATTAGCGCAACATTTCACAAGTGAAGTATGTTTTATTTATGATAAAAACTGTCAACGACTTCATTGACAAATAAGCGTTTTTAATATTGAGTAAGCCCTTCATAGAAGTCAAAATGACCACATCATTTTGTTAAAAAAAATTATCACCAGGACCTTCATTCCTTTGAGAAAGTTTCAATTTATCAATTAAATGGATACTATAATCTAGAAGGTATCATTAAAGTGGTATTCCGTTTCTCAACTTTTAGCAATATATATGCATCACTATCTCTGTGAATTGCATTTTGAAGTATAAAATGCATGATGATGTTTCCGCCTTATCAACAGATGAATTCGAATTGAACAAAATTAACATTTTCATGCTATATATACTTTAAATAACATGTTTATCATCTAATGTCGTCAATTTATTAGTGTTCTGAAGTACCAGACTGTCAACTACGTGTGAATATAAAGGTTTATTGAAAGTTCAAGTGATTAAATTTGATCGAGTCAGTTTATTGATAAACGGCATGAAAAAATTACAGTATAGTTTACCTTTCGCTAGTAGCTGCACTCAAGACCTCTATTCTATCTTATTCAAAGGTCTTCTGCTAGAAGTACCAGCATTCTAAAGTCGACGGTCAAGTGTTATTGGACAAAATTGGCCTACGGTAAGTTACGAATAAACATTGCTGATAAATTACTATGGGAATGCATTAGAAGTACAAATATTGCGAATGAACGAATTAAATTGCTCAAAATTAGCCATAGTATACTATAATTATGAGTTAACGAACCTATTGAAAAGCCTACAGAACTGATTACTAATGATTCAGCTATGTTTAAGGTTATGGTATAGTGCATTATACTGACAGCACTGAATCAACAATAAAATATAGGCACGTGCGAATGATGAGCTCGGAGCCGGATGAAGCACAGATCATCAAATCTACTGCTTGTTAAATACGACATATAATATAACTTTTGACTTTATAGTATACCGAGATAGTTCGCTCAGGTTCTATGAACGTCAACAAAGACTAATCGATTGCAATGCTTTAGAAAAACGTAAAGAAATCACAAACACCTACTAACAATCAGAATGAAAGTTTTTTAAAAGATTCCCTATCAACCTGTGCTTTAACTGTAGCTTTATTGACAACAGAACTCCTATAGTATTTAGCACGATTACCAGACAATAATTGTTATCATACATGACATAGTATTGCAAAATAGTGAACTTACTTCCGGACTGTTAATTATGAAGCTACTGGACAGTCTTTTCAAAGGGATTATTGAAATCTCGTGTTCAACTTTAGTCATTACACCGCTCTCTGTAACCATATAAACTATTTCAGTTACTTAGTAGAGAGTGCTTATATTCTTCTATTCCAGATATTTTACATGTATGATAAAACAGATTGATTTCAGTTCATCAATACACTTTATTTCTAGCAATTAAAATGAATAAATCTATGTAACGAAATAGATATTTGGTGGATTAAACGTCTTATTTGTGAAATGTCAGTCGATATGCAGAATAGTCTGTTAGTAAATCATTTGCAACCAAAAAGTTTTATCTAAAAGAAAATCTCCATGTAGACATTTCTGGGTTATTTTCTAAATAGTCTACTACAAAGAATGATTCACTACGTTATCTCGTCGAATAGAGAAGTGGTATCTTACAAGTGAACCATTTATTCAAATGATTTAAAAATCATAACAAATGAAAACTAAAAAGTTATTATAATAACTTTTAATTAGGTTATGAAATCACTCGGATATACCCGATTTTCCGCACCATGTTATATACATATATATATATATATATATATATATATATATATATATATATATATATATATATATATATACTGTACATTTTTTCTTCATTCCTGAAATTTTAAATAAATTTCCATTACTGTTTCATCCGACCAAAAATCACTATTTTTCTGAAAAGTATTACTCCCTTCAACATTTGTTTCTTTTCACTGAAGCCTTATATAACAACGTGAGAGGTATTTTGTATGACTTCATTTACACTAATTGCTAAGTTGTCTATACAATTTTAGTAAATATCAAAAATGGTTGAAAGCTTTAACAGCGTGATTAGTATAACCATCGCATAATTACATAGTCTTCCCACACCTTTTTACTACATTACCAGCTTTTTCACAATTTAGGTATAATATCAGTATATTTTTCCCAGACTTCTCTAACTATAAGTGAATACTGCTGTTTGTATCTTTGAATTATCAAGATTAAATAATGATTAAAGATGTTATCGTTCGACTATTTAGATTCCATTTTGTTAAAAGTACCGTCAGATGACAAGTACTTCATAGTTACAGTAGCAAAACATTCTCATTCAGTTATTCAGTGGAACTTGACTTTTATAGATTTATTTCATAAAAGTGTATTCAAACAAGTTTATTTATTAAATGTAATAGAAAAGTTGTAGTGTAATTCAATACCTTTTTTACTTTTTAGTAATTCTTCGACTAATTTCAGTTTTTGATGAATGTCGCATATTTCTGCTTAAATAAATAACTTCACAATTCAATGTTCACATTGAAAATCAATATCTAGACAGTTATTTAAATGTTTAGACGGATGCAGTTGATTTATGAATGAACCAATTTCATTCCTAAGGAATAAAAATTTAGAACGTTTTTGTTGCATAATAAATTGTATAGATTGTGACTCATTTGTTTGCATAAAATAAGATTGTCTGTAATAAATCTAATCTAAACTATTCGAGATAATAATAATAATAATTTGGATGGTTGATATTATTCATTAAGAATATGTGTGGTCTTACTTTACACTTAACGTTTCGCTATATATATCCATTCAAATAACTATATTGTAAGGAGCAAATATACTGTTGTCTGTGAGTCATGTAAGTCTGAAGAAAAAATTAATTATCACCATTTTCCGGTTTCTATAATTTATGCTATTTCCTTATGATCAACAATTAGATACTGTAGATCACTGAGTTAGAACATCCATTCATCAACAATATAGAAATTGCTAAAACTTATCATTACCATTAAAAACCAATACCAATTCGAGAATCATCAAAGACTAAGTAGATGGTTTGTCACTAGTAGCTATTACAACTCTTTAGTTTTTGTACTATATTCTTTCTCAAGTCGAATCACAGTATGCTCAGTGACGAAATTTAGTAAAGACTTATTAATTTTCTTAAGAAACTTTATTAATGATACCAGGAGTATAATTGACTATTGTACAGAACGCTGACTTCAGATTTTTATGCCGTGAATAAACCTTAGTTAGATAATTACTGCTGAAGGATTAGACACTTCATCGGTTTGTTTCAGAAACAGCTGTCCAGTATCAACTGATTTTTGTATGGTTACTTAAATGAGGTCGATTCATAATACAATAATCTAGTACTATGATTGACAAATTCAAAAAGTTAAAAATTAAGGTAAGTACTCTGTGAGAAACGTTTATTTGAGTTTATCAGATTACCTTTTAATTCACAGTAGCATCTTAGCGTTAATTAAATTTTCAGGACAATGAAAGGGGTTTTCCCTCTTTGAACCGAGTGGCCTTACTGTGTTAATTTTATACACCTGGTCATTTTGCTTAAAATGTGGATGTCCTTGGTGAACAAAATACTAGTGTACTGAGTACAAGCTTATCCACTCAGCTTTGGGACACACCGGCTATATGAGACCTAGGTATTATACTCACAAAACCGAAGTGAATACAACCCGGATTGATCATGCAATATACCAGTTAAAAGTCAAGTGTCCTCGCCATTTGGCCACCTCTCGGATGCATTGCAGTGAGAACCTTCGTGATTAGTGGACTCCGGAGTTGTCGGAAGTGTGACACTTATCACCAATGACAGTAAATGATAATTATACGATAGCACAAACTGGTAGAAGTAGGAATTCTACCGGTAGATGATTGCAGAGGGATTTAGATGGTTAAGAGCTCGTCCTGAGACTTGAAGTTCATGAGTATGATACAGTAGTGAGAAGAATCGGTTGTCCAGTGCTCCTCGGTCTCCAACGGCACCCAACAGACGAATGCAAGCAACAAAGTAGAAACCAGTAGCCACAGAAACTACCCTAGATCAATTGAACTGAGGTGGACTTTTGGAGATATTAAATTTAGTTGTTTGTATTCGTCACAAACTGATGTCAGTTGAATACCACAAAAACCAGAGAAGACTGAACAACCTTTTCGTTGGATAGTCCAGTTGTGCATATGGTTAAGCTCTTGCCTTGAGACCCAAAGATCTCGGGCCCAAGTTGTTGGCAGAGTCTTGGGTGAGCACTCCTAAGGCGTTCAAGTAATTAGTCCAAATAGCTGTACAGTGCTCTGTGGTTTTCAGTGGTGCCTTATCAACATCAATCTTTGGCAAATTCAATCAGCTAAAACTTAATACCGATATCTACAAACCACTTCAGTTCATCAAGTAATATCACGACAATATCTCACGATAAACATTTGAATCTGAGACTGAAATTCTCAAATTACATTTCAACAATGAATTTTATTAACACTTTATGACAACGTCTACTTCCTACAGTTTTGATTGTTTTCAACTGAGATTTTTTTCACGACTGACAAGTATGTGAAAAAAAACTACTTTTATTAATCTGTCTTATTTCCGTTTTATCATCTACACTAACTTGATTAATAAAATATCAGGGTTATAGGAAGGAACCAGTGGGTGATCTAAAAAAAATATTAATTTGTAATACAGAAATATAATCCCACGGTTCAGAAATAACCCACTCATCACTATGCTTAATATTTACTAAATAAAATTATTGTTACTATGATACACTGGACACGTGATAGCCATTGATTTTTTAACTTTATGTAAACAAATATCATTTGTTTGTTTGAAGAGAATGATCAGAATGATTAGAATACGTGTGTTAACCTTATTGTTTATTCATTTGTTTATTTTAACTATACAGTCGGTTTATTTACCGTTTAATATGTATGAACAAACAAAAGGAGGATTCAAAGTAATACGTTGTTTTTTATACAGGTTTTATTAAACCGGATCATATTAATCTAAACAAGGGATGGTACATTTTTGTACTGTCAAATCGTAATTGATCTATCCCAGATGAATCCAGTTAAATGAGGTAAATTATTAAATCCACCTGAATTTAATCCACTAACATGAATTAGCTGGTATGATACGACAGTATGTAGTCAAGTGTTTTAAAGAAATGTAACCATGTTAAACATGAACGCAAATCATAGAATATGTCAAGAACCCGCAAGTCGTTAATTGGTTAATGAGGATTGATAGGGTTCTCTGGATCGATGTATAATGAAGGCTCATCCTGATAAGCAAGACGTATTCTCACTCTTGATGTATTTTGTGTTTAAGTGGGTTTCATATACTACTTTTATTGTTATAACCTTATATGTTTTAGCATTTTTCTTTTCAAACAGGTGTGAATTACGTCACTGGCATTAAATGCACTCTACTGACGAGTGCCAACTATAATTATTAGCTCCAACAATGCAATATCAAGTGACAATGCATGTAGATCAAAATATATAAAAATCTGTTTCAAAGTAATTCAATGGTGAAAATGTGAATATGAAAGTTAATAATGAGGTAGGAGCTTGCTGAAGATATCAGATGTGAATCGTACTATATCACAGTCGTTTGGGGCTGAAAGTGTGAAATACTGTTTTACTACTCAATGGCTTTAAAATCGTGTACACACGACACGGTATGAAATAGCTGATTTCGGTATCACATTGGTCTATAAGTGCGTACTACTGATATCAGTCTGTAATGAAATCAGTCATTAAATAACATTATTCTCTATTAATCACCCAAGTAAAAAGTTTGGTTTATTTAGAATGATCATGTCTATGGATTTAGTTTCCATTTAGTTAATAAAATTTATTACATCCTAACATTATGATTAAAGTTTTATTATGGCTGTGAACTGAAGTCCGTAAGTGCGTTTAGCTCTATTTAGCTCTCGTCAACCATAGTGCAATATAAATCATACTTATGAACTTCCGAAATACCGAAGGGATCAGCATATACAGCAACACTGGCTGATTACTTTTATTCTATAACAACATAACTTGGAAGATATGAACACTTCCGAAATTATATTGCACTTCATCATCCTCACATTTCCTTTGTGGATGACTAAGGCAAAAATAGTACAATCTATTGTGTTGATCATAATGTACTGGTTTATGAATCTATAAACAAAACATTACTAGGATTATATTACTAGTGTAGAAAAACTGGAAGTGATTGTTCACTTCTGCACTTTTGTTAATGGTGTGGAGGAGATAACATTTTAGTAGAAAATAATAAGAAATTCAATCCTTTTGCATCAAGAAATAAAATAATATTAATAGCTTTTATGTTACTGATACAACCAATAGTTGCCTTTTAATATCCGATTTTGTTTATCATAACTATAATTTGCGTAATAAGAGTATCCAGTTGCATATTTTCACTACCCCTGAGAATCATCAGTTTCCTCAAGACTGATATTCACTGTTTTTAGAGACCTAGCACTGAATTGCATTTCCATATCATAACTGGCAACTTTTTTTAAAAGGGAATAAAATAATAATTTGGGTAATAATCAGTTGTAAAACATGCATTAGATTAAGTGATTCTATGATAATACTAATTCAAATAGAATTGTTTCTTAATAGTTTGTAAGTCTGCTGTTATTATTCCATCACTATTTTGTTATTTATGTTGTCAATGACATATGTTTCGTTATTCAGCTGGAAAAAAACCTACAGTTTAACGCATCACTAATCAGGTTTAAATTATCTCAAGTGATGAACACGTATCTGTAGTTTAATTACTGTGCATATGTTTATAACTTGCAATCAACTGAAGTTATTAAACACCTATTTGTATGTGTTAGGTACAGAGATATAAAGAAAAAGAAAAAAAGAATGATCTTAGCGCCTATTATGAAAATTGAAACCAGTAGGTGGGCTAGGTACCTAAATTGTAGTCGGCAACTAGAACAATTAAGACAAAAGTAGAAAATAATCGAATATAAGTAGGAAGTGAAAGAAATCAAATGAGAATATATTCATAGAATTTTATTTTACATGACCTAAATATTCGTTTGATACATAGTGACTGTTAAAGCACATGCTTAAAGTGAAATGTATACTGCAAATTGTACACACACTTGACAAAACGTATTCATTTTACTGAACTGTAAATGTTTCTAAATGCACATCTATTCAAATTATCAATAAACTGTATCGGAAATTAGGAGGAAGAATTGTAAAAATCTGCTTTGCTATGAAATAATAATGTGATCTCATGGAAATAATTAATTCAACAATTGTTTCTACTTTAGTTTCATTTCAATGTTAACCATGTGAAGTAACTGTACACATTTTTTATCGTTTTATTATTCTTTATCTTCAACTATTTGTTTCACGTATCCTCTGTTGTGGATGAGAGATGATTATAGAATACATTCTAAAATGGCAATATAGCTTACCAGATAATGAAATCATCATTTAATAGTAACAAGCATACTTACTCTAAAATCTAAAAGTTTCGCTTCCAATTCCATACAAGGTCATGTGTGCACACTAATCAAACGTTATGAATTAAGATGTGTATTTTGTTCGCCACTCTCTAGTTCTCAACTTCTGCCTATATAACGTAAACTTGTGATCAAGTTGTTTCGACAAAACAAACGTGAATGTCAATTTTAGTCAAACGATATTTTGTGGCAAAATTATTCACCTGATACTTCTTTGATTGATACAGCTATTACTGAACTGTTAACTAAAACTGAGTTTAGATGAAGATTCGTCAAAGTCTGATCAAATATGTCGACAGAAATTGAGAGAGGGGGGGGGTCAAGTCTTTACGCTAAATGAATTTGATCTCATTCATTAAATGCTTTGCACAGATTCAGCTTAAATGACTGCTATTCAGATGAACGTTTTTTATAATATTATCAGTCTAACAATGTTTCCTGTATATAATTAAAGTCTGTGACAGTTCGGTATGAAAACAGACCGATTATTTACTAACTGAACCATCGGAGACAGGATCACATGACAAGGAACTTTTTCTTACTGTTACTCAATGCCTCTTTCAGTATAGAGAAATAACATAGACTATCTTAAATCTAACGAAAAGCCACTACACTTATCGCTATTTATCATATTGTCTAGTGGTAATTTTGTTGTCAATATAAGCATCAACTGACTTCTGTTCATATCGTCGACTAGTGGGAATCAGTTTCATTTAATCATATAATTACTCACCCTCCCTCATATTTCTATGAAAAATGATTTATTTGCTTAAATTATTTCTGTGGAACGTTGATTGTTCTTCTTGAGGATTTATTCGCCAATCGTCGATTAGTCTGAAGAAGAATTGAAAGCCTTTGCAAAGTTGGAATGGAATATTTACTTTTCATTTAGTCAGAAGCATATAACTGTAGATATGTTCCTTCACTTTATTCTTTAGACCCTAATTGGAAGTGTATTCATCAATAAAGAAATGTCCATCATATTTATTGGTTTTGTTTGACGTAATTTTTTGTAACAAACTTAACGTATCGTTCAGTTGTTTCGAATATTTTGTGCCACATCATACGAAAATTAAGGAAAGTATATTGACGAATAGAAATTCAATTTGTTGTTATGCTTTTATTCAGTGATGGCTAAATGAGTAGTTTACACATTTCGAAATGATTCACTATTTTGGTATTAAATGGCAAAATGACTTCGGTTAGGCCATCTTTTAACAAAATAACCTGAAATCATATAACATGACTACATTTGCATTGACTATCCGGGACGATTGTAGTACTTAAATGCTTAAGGCTTCTGTTCTCATTACATTAATTAAAGGTAATCTTTAAAGAAACATATGATGATAAGAAATTAGTTTACCTTGAAATACAATTTATTAGTAATTCATCTAAAATAATTCATCTAAAATTAAAAGGGAATCCATTTTTCAATTTAATTCATTTACTGAAACATTAAACAAAATTAGAAAAACAAAATGTTTATATCGGAAAACAATAAAGATAAGAGAAATTCATGAAAAGGAAGTTTTAGACTGCTCAATTTATGTTCGTAGTGCAATAAAATCCTATTTGATTACATCTTCATATTTTACATACTCACTTATAAGTAATTATTTCAGCCCCCCCCATACCCCCCACCCTCTTAGGATCACAGTTTACTTGATAGTGAAGTAAGAAGTAAACAAATTAATGATGTGATTAGATAAGTAGTAAACATTTTCACTCAGTTGAATATAGAACTAAGGGGGGGGGTTGCTAAATGAATGTATAATTTTGTGTATACATTTTATGTATATAAATGTTTATTCAGTCATTTATGTAGTTTTCAGCAATTAAACAGCAATAACAAGATTTGTACATTCTAAATCGTTTTGTCAACCTTTTTTCCTCAATCATTAAATTACTTTTATACACTTATTACAGTAAAATGGTTACATTTCATCTGGGAAATAATACCTTCAAATAAAGATCATATGTAACACTCAAATGAGTAAACAACATGACTGATAGTGGTAAGTGGGGTGTGAAGAAAGTAACTTGAAATATGGTGTAAACACGATGCATTGAATATGTAAAACATCTTACTACCACTTTGTTAAAGAAATGTTCACTTTTCATATCATTCATAAAGAATAGGCTAGTAAACAAAAAAAATTTACTTCACTGTAACTCAGTTATAATCAGCAGGATATTGATTATTCACTGTTGTTGTTATTGTTGTTGGTGTTGGCTTAAGTGCATCTCAATTGACGTGTTATTTTCACTCAACTTTTTCTTCCAACAATCAACAAAACAGTAGTAGAGTTTATTTCATTGTTATTATTTGACATTCTTCAAAATAAAAGATTATATTAAGCTGTTTGTCCCGTAAATATGTTTTGTTTACGTAATACTTTAATAGGTCTTGTCTTTGTATAACAAAGTGTTACACATTAATGTACATTACTTCAATTCTTCTGTAATAATATCATTGTAGACAATTGTGTAAATAATGATGTTTATTGACGATTATTAGTATGTATGTGTGTGTGGATGCATGATTTGGTCTATTAAATTGAATAAATACTACTTTAATGAATAAAAACAAACTGATAGATGCACCCCATTGAGAAGACTCATTTAAATGTGTCAATAAAAATGAATGATTAAAAAGTATCCTGATTGAATTTAATATAAATATTTTTAATAATGTTCCAAATGATGGATTCATTATTTCTTATGATTAATTAAAATGACAAACATTCTCTTTTAAAACGAAGCAATTATAAAAGAAGAATACTATTTTCAATAAATTCTTGTTATATTCTACACAGTAATAAATCTAAATTACTTGATAATCTAAAGTGATGAATAGTAGAGTTTAAGGCAGAAACTTTAAAAACTACAGTCTATAAATGAAAGCGTCTATACGAAAGAAATCAGTTGATTGTTGTGTTAAGAAATTAATATGGATCAATCAATCAATCAATCAATCAATCAATGCCTGTTACCCCAAGTGGAGCATTGGCCACCTTTCAGCATTCTCCAACCAACTCTGTCCTGGGCTCTCCTTTCTAGCTCTTCCCAAGTGCTGTTCATTCTCTTCATGCTTGTTTCCAATTCCCGACACAATGTGTTCCTGGGTCTTCCTCTGTTTCTTTGGCCATTAGGATTCCAAGTCAGTGCTTGTCTTGTGACACAGTTTGATGGTTTCCTCACTGTATGTCCAATATACCTCCGGCGTCTTTTCCTAATTTCTTCCTCAGCTGGAAGTTGATTAGTTCTCCGCCGTAAAACGTTGTTGTTGATGGTATCTGGCCAACGAATCCGAAGAATCCTACGCAGACAGTTGTTTATAAATACTTGTATCTTCTGAAGAATACTTTTCGTAGTTCTCCAAGTTTCAGCTCCATACAAATTAATATGGATAGATCAAGTTTATTTCATAATTACTTCCATTTCTAGTAATTTGTGATGTACACACTAAAATAAACTCAATAATGAGTTCAAATATTTGAAAGAAGCAAAAGTGAACTAGTTATTTTTTATGTTAACTAAATGACTACAGAAATACCCCGATTTCCGTTGAGAAAAGGTTTATTCAATCACAAGCTAATTCTTATTTTCTTATTACCCGGAAAATATAGTGGGCTTGGTAAATGTTAGCAGAGTAAGGTTATAAGATTTACATGAATATCGGTCTAATTCTGATTCATCACTAGTAGGACCTTTATGATGTCAAATACATACTGATACCTTAAGTGTATCTGACAAAGGTTATAGAGATACCTTTCTGTAAAATGTGACAATAAATTCATTAATATTTTATGCATTCCAAATAATGACAGTACAAAATTATGATAGATGATTAGTTAAATGTTAACCCCATGTGCTTAAAGCTGGAGCTTAGAAGAGACTCTCTAACAGCACACTAACTTAAAAATACTTCTGAATTGCGACTGAAATAAAGAACAAGTCACATTGTTACCGACGTACACAAAAAACCGTGTTAAATACAAAAATGGCGCCTTTAAATAACCAATAACCAAGTAGATGGGTACATATATACTCACTGGCGCTTTGCTATAAGACTGGGAGTGTTAGTGTAAAAATAACTAATTTTTGCTGTTAACTTCAATCAGTTTGTGAGTCAAGTGAAACTGTCAAGGTGATCATAAACGCTCTCTGAATATATGTAAAGTTGAGGTGAAACACATTGACAATGTGAATACAGATCAAAGAAAATGGTTGGATAGTGATTAATGTAACGTTTTAATCAATACGATAGAGTAAAATGAAGTGAGTTTTGATTAACATAGTCCATGAACTTATGTGATGTTTAATATTAATAATGTTATTGATAACAATACATTTATATAAGTAATAATAACGTTAATATAAGAATTAAAGCGAAAGTTAGGTAGATTCCATGGAAAAAATCATTATGCACGGCGAGTGCTTCAGGTTATTTCATCGTTAAGATAACTAATGACCTCCTTGGTCCGATGTTAGCCGTGGTAAGTGAAGTGGCTTCGCATAAATAATTTTGGACGAAAAGCTCAGGTTTTTTTGATCTGGATGGCTATATCTCCTGCCACTTGAAGAAATTTAAATCCAACTGGCTTCAGTAGATAATTATAAACACGGTATGCAACTAAAATCTACTGATTGTTGCATATAGAATAACCTGTTTCAACGAAGCTAGTGAGTACAAAGCTAATAATCGTCCTAACCTTGCGTTAAGCCTAGCTATTCACTTTGAATTGTCAATTAATTTAGATTTATAAATGTAGAACCTGTTTAGAATTTATCGAAGAGTTTTCTTCATCTACAATAGTTGTTTTGATTTCCTTTCTCATTCTGTCACAAACTTTCGATGAGAAACCATTGAAAAATTTATGTAAGGAAGAGAACAACCGTTGCTACTTTCGACATAAAAGTGGACGGAATTCAAGTTCTGTATCATCAATTGATACGAGTTAGGGAACCATTTAATATCAGGAAGCATTAGATAAATATCCCTTCCTGATATGAAGCGCCTTAACAGCCAGAATTCATTACCTGGTCAAACGACGAGACCCATCAGGCTTAACAGTTAAACTACTAATTTGTTATCGAATGGCTGATACTACACATACATGGACAAAATAGCGTTTTAGCCCCTGTTGGTTTTTAACGGATGTGACATCAAATTCGAATTCAATCATCTCCACAACGCTCAACTACAATAAGTAGATTTGCAATTCGGAAGTTTCAAAATCTATTAAAGGCTTTCATCGATAAACTTGAAGACCGAATAATAATCTTAGAGTGAAACATAGATTTAGTCCAAAGTTGAACTAATGACTTTTGTATTAGTCATTCACATCCAACCAGTTATAATGCAAAAAAAATTGACATCGAAATAAATTGAAGTGTACTGTGAAATGTGTTAGTAAATATGATGGCTGATGAATTCTATTACTAAGGGGTTGCAATATCCCATCATTAATAATGAGGACTATGATTGATTAATTGCATTTTCTACATGTGCATCTCAAGGAAATTACTTCGACATAACTTTTAGCCACTGTGTTTCATGATATTCGCCACCCAGGACGTGCGTTCTATTTTATTTGAGACAGATTCTAATATTGCCTAAGCAGCAAATGTAGTTGTAAATATTTACTGCTATAAAATACACAATCCTTTCTGCGTTACAAGATGAAATACCATCGGTTCCACAAAAGTGATCTTGTTCAAAATTAATTAGATTTCAGTTAAGAAAATATAGTTAATTTTGCTTCAAATAGCTCAATTCGAAATAATAATACTAAGTCTATTTACTGATCTTTTCCTTCTTGATCAGATGATTTAAAGGACTTTTTAATAATTTAATCTTGATTGATTCCCTAGATGAACTGAAAGACTGAGACGATACAAGGAGAAATAAACTAACATTTCGTCAGTATTTCAATATTTCGGTTTTTTTCATAATCGGATATATCACCATCAAAAATATGTCGAATAGATGTTTTTTTATTAAATTGAGACTACATTTCAGTGACCATTCACTACTCCGCATGGGAGTGAACTTGGAAAATCCTAGGTTTCATGATGAGAACTATAACTTTAACCCGACCGAAATTCAATAATGCAAATGAAGAATTTAGTCTATTTGTTTCACTGTAAGATGACAATTCCATGGTTCCATAGGCATAGTTGAACTTTATCGATCATGCCTTTTCCTCAAATCTTTGAAAGATATATTTCGAAAGTGGTCACTAGTGTATTTAATTTTACTAACGCTTGATCATGTTTCCCTTCTCACATTTATACTAGAACCTAGTTACTTTTGAATCAATAACTAGTTTAATTTATCAATGTATCTACTATGAAGTTAAATCTAATACAGCCATGAACTAAATACTGAAAATTTGAGGAGTCGGTTGACTACACTTATCATCTCATATTCATTACGTAACCTCATCACTTATCAGCTAAACATTTACTCAACGCTAATTTTTCATTATTCCAATAGTTTGACTTTAAGCATAAACATGATTGTTTCTATGGAATTGTAGAAAGTGATAATGAGTTAAGTGTCTCTATTCACCTTTTATAATAAAATCTTTAAAAATATACATAATACTAATAACTACATTTCTCTTTATTTTTTTCTGTTTAGTCAAATCCACTTAAATAGTTAGCAAATTTCATTTTCTTCCTCCCCACCCTCATGAAAACAAATAGAGTAAAATGTGTACATTAATTCAATCATAGGTTAATTGAAATGAAACATCTAATTGTACATTTTTCAATGTTAATGTTCGTATGTACTCAAGAAATTGGGCTTTTCTACTTTAAAGTAAATAACTTGAATACTTAAACTACTTAATGGATTTTTACTAATCTTATCTATTTACTAGTGTTTACTAACAAGAGTTAATGAGTATTATGAAATAGTATCTCCACTTATATTAAACCAAGTAACCAATATGTAATATGATTCTAACTATTAGAAACATAAGTAAGTAAACAGTATTTTGTCAGTGAATCATACAGTTTAGTTGCCATCCTGTATGTGCATATATAGTGATAATGGATTCAAATGTGATCAAGACAAAAGGCTGTCATGACATATTTGACTATAGCGTTAGTTTAGAAGCTTTGTAAAATTGTGAGATTGTCATCATGAAGTAAGGCTATAAACAAACAAACAAACAAACAAATTGGATGAATCTTTCGTTCTGGTTTTGAGTAAATTAAACACACGACTCCATACAAGATTGAACATAGTAACTTTACGATTAACAGATAGTGTGATATCAAAAATCAGATGGTCACTGTTCTTAGTTTTAATGTTTTCTTAATATGGAGCTATAATAATCTTGTATTACTAGCCGATTTCTTTCTAACTTTCTCTTTGGATAACTCTACAAACTACGAATTTCCTACAAGACTTTCAGGTAGTCTATCGTGTACGGTTTCAGAATGATTCAGTCATCCAGAGCTCTCAGATTTTCTAACTAAATTTATCTTTACAATCGAATCAAGTAATCAAACCTTTATTAGAATATATAATATGGACAGTTGTACAATGCAAAATGTTCGTTTTGCTCTATATGAAATTCACAGACAATGTATTTTCATTCAAATTTTAATATTCATACTGAGACTCTAGATCGTTGTTTTTTATTTCGAATCTTTACTAATAATAAACAAAAACATTTATTGTTTAATAAAGTTTTGATAACAACAGTAACATTAAATTTGATGACATCATTACTTATTTAATGTTTCGTTTGAATACTCTGTTTTCTTTTATGTAATCTAACACTTATTCGTTTTAATAAGAGTAGTTGTTTATGTGAGTAATCATTTTCCGGGAATTCTGCTATCAGCTACACATGGTTACATAATAACAAAAATAATTTGTAGTGATTATTTGTTTTTTTACTTCTAATTTAATTACAGTTTTCATTCTCTAATTTTAAAAACAAAACCTTTTGATTAATAAGGAGTGCATTTGAGAGTTTGGTTAGAAAAAACTAGACAGACCACACGGATAAAATCAAGAGGAGAGAGGAGCACGCAGGGATCCCCTCAAGAAATATAACAACAGCTATTTACAAACATTCAGACTTTATGGGATTCAAACTACAGATTTATTATTTGCTTATCTGATACTTTCTAACTGAGTAGCAAGTTAACAATTTTAATTTGTACATAGAGTGTATGCACAAACCAATTATGGTTATTTCCATCATTGAGTTGATGGTCTGTGTTCTGCTAACAAGGTTTCACTGTAAAATGGTGCATAAGAGCTTTATAATCCTTAGTAGTACATGATGAAATTATTGTAAGGTAGGATAATCAAAACTCGGATTTCACCATCTATTACCTGTGCAATAAATAGGCATTCACAAAATGTTTGTTTAAATCATGCATAACACAAAAGCTTTTGAAAACACTTCATAAAAGTACTAGGACAAACTTTTATATTACCGTTGATTTGTTATAGACTGAAGCTGGTCAGTCATTGTTGCTATATGTGCATCCTGAGCTGATTACCTCGATATAGCAAATTTTTCACAAGTATTATATAAGTTGGACTGTGACTGGCAAATGAAATCCAGGACGCGCGTTTCGTCCTATTTGGGACTCATCGGATGGATGTACCTGCATCCCAATTTTGATGTTCACAGTGGGATTCGAATCAACGGGAATATACAAGTTTATCCTAATACCAATGCACCCGTTGCACAAGTGTGACTGTCTGGACTCAGTAGTCTAGTGGTGAACGCAGTGGCGATAACACAAAACGGACTGAGTTCGAATCTCACTGTGAACATCAACATTGAGATGCAGATACATCCAGCCGATGAGTCCCAAATAGGACGAAACGCGCGTCCTAGATTTCAGTTGCCAGTCACAATCCAACTTATACAATACTTTATAAGTGTTATTAATAGCCACTATCATAACGCATGATCTATTACTGGCCGCTGTCAAAACATTTTATGGCTATCTGTAGATAGTTTCGTAATTTGGGTGGATAAATCTCTAGAAAAGTATAAGGTAAGTATATTAGGCTGTACTTGGAATATGCTACACAACAACTTATTCATTATTTTAAATGTAGAACAGGTACACTAAATTGGGTTCAACTCTCAAGAATGTAAATGCTCTAACGTATTTCTGACTCATCTTATGAAGGTAGATTAGAAGCCCTAACCTATTTCCATTACCTTGTTGTGGTTTAAGAGGTGGTCCAGTACTAGCTGATTGCATCCTGATCAATTATTTCGCTATTATTGTATCTTATCTTCCTCTACTATGGAGGACTCACTATCTGAGTGGACAACCCAAATCATCTACCTTTGGAATTTCGTTTCGCAAATAGAGTTGTAAAGTATTAAAATTTTTTTGCTAGAACAATAGGTAATAACACTTTCTGTTGACGCATTCAAAGCATAACAGCCCTCTTTCATGTTACAAGTGACAAAGTTTAACAAAGGTTACTTGACCCCTTTTCTTTACCACTAACAACAATCATGCTAAACGATCTAATATTAAAGCCATTCTAATATCAGTTTGATTTTAGAACCAACATACCAAAACCCAGTTAACTTAAGTGAATAGTGTCATATTAATCTGTTTTATTTTGTATTTATTACTCGACAATGATATACATTTATCGACATTATTCAGATGGTAAGCCAGTCTCTTGAAATGAAAGGTAAAACCACGAATAAGTTAACAACAGTTTGACGTTGTGGTGATTGCGTGTTTTGAATTTGATATCAGTAAATTATGATCATCATCCATCTACTAATGACCAACTTTAAGAGGCAATTATATATAAGGCCTTAATAAGCAAACGTGACTTGCGTGGGGTAGTCAATTATCAATGGTAATGGATGAGATGATGTAATATATTGCGAGTTGATGGAAGTTTAAAATATCAATTGTTGAATGCTGGCTCAGTGGTCTAACAATTAAGCATCTTCCTAGAAACTCAGACTCGTGAATGCGCACTACGGACGAGTCACTAACTAGAATAAGACAGCTATCTTATGTTTCCTAGTTTTCAAAGATTGTTTAACTCTAGTCAATTTGTTATAACAGAGTCAACTAATTACTTAACTCATAGATCTGAAGTGTCCAACTTCAAATAATACGCATAATTTTTTGACTCTAAAACATTTCCCAAGTACATTTTTTAACAACATTTCATCAATTAAAGATTTATGAGGAACATGAACGGTTTCTTCTAAGGACAAAGCATATGTTGATTATCATCCACAATATCACTACTGTATATGTTTATATTAACAGAAGAATGACAAAAGAATAAAGAAAGAGGTAAACCGTTTAATTCACCACATTCTATTTGATTTTCTTTCTTTACTACCTTCTCATTCTTTACTATAATAAATTATTTTCAAGTGAAGCACAATTAAATATTTACAAAACATATGTTTCTTATTCTTTTACTTCTAGAATTCAAGAGAAGGTGTAAAAAAGGAAATTAAAACAAATTTATTCGTTATGTTATTTTTTTTTTCATGTATTTGTATTTGATTGTGTTAGTTTCACACTTAAGAGGATAATAATACTATGATATACAAATTAGTGTATAATGTTTATAATATTTGAGGATAACAAGGAGGAAAATAACCCTTTGGAAGAATAAACATAATGAATTGTATGTAAATGTATATAATGAATATTTAAATTATCTTCGTTGTATTAATAAATGTTATGTATGTTTTCTATTGGGTACATACATAGATAAACGTTTATGAATATGTGTCGTGTATATAACACCAACGGATATTAACAGAAAAATTTAATCAAATAAACCGCCTTTACTCTTCTCGCCCCCCTCCTCTGATCTTACTTAATAATTTTCCTTTAGTAAATGTGAAAATTAAAATAAGTGAAAGAAAAATGATCTCATGCTGAGCTTCTTTATTTTACAATTTATTTATATAAATTTATGTATATGTACGTAGAGAATGAGAAAAAAAATAGGTGAACATTTGTTTGTTCAAAACTTTTACCACATAATAGTAATAATATCAGGTTTTGTATGAAAATTTGTTTATTTTTATTAGAATTAATAGAGGTTCGAACTCATGTCACTGAAGCAAATATGTGATACTTTATCATCAATATAAAATAGACAAAGGAAAATTAATGCTAAGTTAAAGTTCCAGTAGATGAAACACAATCAGGATGATATTGTTCTGTTTGTGTATGTATGTTTTTAACAGTAACTTTTATAATTTATTGATAGTTTATTTGAACTCAAATTAATTTTTCAGTGAATTATGGTCTTTCTGAATCGTTTTTATGGGGTGTATTAAAGATTGTTGAATTTGAGAATTTATATCTTGGACATATTTTGATTGGACAACAATTATGAACCAGGCAGTACTAGACAATTTTTTTAATAATGTGAAACTCCTTAGCAATATGCCTCCAACCTAGACGAAAGAGAATCAAGCACTTTCATTCCACGTGGCTAACAAATATCCTTCAAACCATTGGTTTAAGTTTTTAGCTTCTGTGATGTGCTTAAGTATAATCTGTTGTCATCAATAGTATTTTTCGAACACCGAAGTGAATAAATGTCATTAATAACCTTTCACTTGAACTTTATAGATTTCTGTCAAAGTCACTAATAAGTACTTGATGATTGCTATTATTAAGTGTTGTAATGTTTGTCGGTTTTTCATCACTGTGTCCATGTCTGTGTAGACAGTGATTTACAGTCCCCTCTTTACTTGAATTAAATGTTTCTGTTTTCCTTTTTTTTAGTTGAGAAATCAAATAAATTATGAAGTAATTTTTTAATTATCGATATACATAATACACGAACGACATATCAATTTTCTTACTTCTAGAAGTTAAGTGAAAACCAGATAACTTTTTATTCCTGTCAGAAAGAACTAAACAGATTTTGTTATTAAAATACAATCTAAATGTAAGCAGATGAGAATTATATAGTTCAATTAAACCATTGGGATATCATGTTTACTTATCAGTAAAGTTAGAATGTTTTATCAATATATTGACTTAATACAGGTCTATAGATCCCGAGTTCGACCCCTGATGGCATTCTAAATGCGTAATGTTGACGAATCCCATACAATGAAAATTCTCTTGTCTAGTATTATAAGGATTGCTTAACTAATGGTAATGCCTAACGTAAAACTATAAAGTTAACATTTTGAAAGTTAACCATCTTCGAATGAAATAAACTTTAGAAGCTGATGAACTTGTTAATTTATAAAAAGTATTTTCCTAATGATTAAGTTGGGAACAACTACCTTAGTTTTTAGTGATCATTTACTTATCTTGATATTAAGTGAACATCTTTACAACATTAGTAAAACTGTACTATGTTTTTACTCATTGATTCAATTTAAAAGTTGCTAATGAATGTAATTGGATTCAGATGCTATAAATTGAGGAAGAGATTCATACTTACCTAAAGGAAGGAGTTATACGTTGTATTGATAAATACATATGATAACAGAGTGAAAAACTATCTGCAGCTACTCATTAATTCACAATGTTAAAATCAAAGAATTTAAATTTCAGTGTCTAATACCATCGGTTTGTTATATAGTTGTATTAAGGTTTAGCTTAACTACTTCAAGATGACTGAACATTGAATCACTTGTTTCCAACGGTGAAATTATACTGATTATTGAAAATCCCATAGGAACATGTAATAATTTAAATAACGTTCTTTGTTCTTTGAAGGAACCATTGATACCTGTTTACAAAACATCGGTAATCCAATTGTCTCTTCAATGAGATATTATCGTTACATTCATATATTGTTATCTCTTGCTCTATTCGGTTTGAAAGAGTTGTGGAATATTTACACTTTTCTAGACAAATCTCTAGAAGTTTTCTATTCAATAGCCATGAAATTCAATATACAAAATTATGTCATTTACCATTATTACTAAACATTAAAGCTTATAACAGAGCATATACAACAGATTCATTCTTCATTTAAAGTATGTTACTACATACTAAACATACAAATATTTATATATAAATGATAATCATGTATCAATTTATGAGTAGCACGGCAATCGATTACATTTAGTTCTGAGAAAAATTTTAAATGGATGCAATTAGCACCACCAGGTCTATGATAGCTGCTTGCACAAGATGAAGAATCAACAATCGAGAATCATTTCAATATTCTTGAATAATACTTTATTATACTCATCATAGAACGGAGTGTGGGGACATTTTTGTAGACGATGTAAAAACTTAGTTTAACGTTACAACACAGCGTATTCTACAACGGGCTTATTTGGTACAAAGAATCACAACGTTGCAGAGACTGCAACATTATAACACTACAAAAAAGCTTTGTTTAGTGATTTTATTTAAATAATCAACAGAACTTAAGTGAGAATAGGATCAATGATAACTGTCATTCATTGAGGATCTTCACAATGAATTTTAAATTCTACTATCATGGAGATAAATTATTTGTGAATCATTTTTAATACTACAAATATAATACTTTTCAATCTCGAGACTGAAAACGATAAAACCACTGTCAATCACATTTTTTTATAATCTACACATGGAACAGTAGGTAACTGTCATAAAATTTTAACTATGACTGGATTGTTTACTTACGACGTTATACTGAAAGATAATTTTTGTCAAGCCCTGTTTAGTATTTATTGATTTAGCCAATTATTTATTGTTTTTTCTTTCCAATAACTTTGCTGTTTGTTCATTTAAATAAAAAAGGGATAGAATAAAGTGTATGAGTAAGGATTCAACATTCATTTCTATAATGATAACAACTAATGTTGAAATTATCTCTTCCTGTTAGTCCCCCCCCACACACGTCCTCTCCCTACCACAATTATTGTCACCAGAATAAACATAAATACGAACAATAACAACTATGACATTTTAAATGTTTACATGTCATTTTTAAAAGTTATTTTATGAGTTTTAAACACTATAAAGCCAATAATGTTTATTTAAATGCATTTTTTATGCTTACAAAACAATATATATATATATATATATATATATATATATATATGTTATTCTTCTTTTACAAGAAAACATCTATTTGCATAAGAAATGTTGAAAATAATAGATATAAATTTTATTTAAATGTGAATAACTACTTATATACTAGTTGATCACCTAATATTGACGAGTATAAGGTTGGTGGTTTAATTCTACTGATTAGTTTACTATACAATCGTTTGGTCTACTTTTTTTTAGATGTTAGGTGGATGAAGGTAGTTACTGTAAAATCAAACACCTTAGTCTTGTGCAACCTATCACTAATCAGTAGGACATGTAGGCATTACTAAGAGAAATAATGCTTCTATCAAGATATGTACCTGTGTCATTAGTAGATATATCCATTATACTACTTGAGAATCAACTGTCTCCTAATAGAAGTTCAAAATTCTCAGTAATGGATACCGAGCAATGATCAGTATGATACCTTCTGTTCTTTAATATCACAGTCTATCAATTAGTCAATTCTGGTTTAAACATATCAATGGTAATAGTTCAAACTGTCATACAGAGTATTATGAGTTTGAACTATGATAAACGTATATGCATTACATGCAAACAATTCCTTCTCTTTCTAATAGTCTTTCAGCGCTTCTTTTTAGCATCATTACATTTACCTGCATTGACTTTGTATTAATTACTTCAATTGAAAGAAATCAAGTTATAACAAAAACAACCCTAATTCAATCTAAATAATAAATTCATTATATTCTAAACAGAAACTAATCATTCATTAAAATTACGACACCATATTACTTTTCTCATTTTATTTATGTATGCAAAAGATTTGAATAACATGGATAAAACAAAAAGCAACTATAAAGGCGTTATTAATCATAAACATAAACATTGAGCTTTTAATATGACATGATCAGGTCAATCGTTTCATATGACCTAAATGAGTTAATTAATTATGCATGATCCCAGTTATTGAATTGTTTACAATTACAATTTTTTTCAATATGTTTATCACATTGTATATGCATGCATTGAACAGTTACTGTCATTGGTAATTAATAATTTTTTAAGCTTATTACGATTTAATAAATAAACAAAGAAGAAAGGGAGGGGAAATGGATAAACATGAGATATTCTTTGGTGAAATATATGATTATGACATGATGAAAAGAAAACCAGCATATAGATTGATTTGAAATAAATAAAATATTCAGAGCATTAAATTACATGTGTTTATTGTTATTAACTAAGGGTAGTTTATAACTTTTGGATTAAAACTGGGTCATTCTATCTATGTAGATGATAATTCCCTTCACTCCATTTTGTTTTTGGAGAAAATTAGCTATTTAAGTTGACCTGAAGAAAATTTTCTTTTGTCAACATTATTGCCTCTTGGATCAGTTTACCTATGCGTTGAAGGGTCGCTTAAATTGTATGTTACTTTGTGATCTTTCCATGTAACCTGTTTTGTAATTAATTCATTCATGCGGGTGTAAGTTCATAATTTGACTTTTGTATGACTAAATGTTGGCCGAATAAGTATATGTTTATGCATAAACTCTAGGAAAATATAACGATTTAAATTTTTACTACTCCAACTACTACCTTTATTGACATCACTATTGTTACGCTTTCGTATTACTGTTATTTACGCTTTGTGTTTAGTTTACATCAAAGTCACAGTAACATAAATCCTTTTTTTCTATGTAAAGTTGATTTTTACACTTCCATTCAGTAAACATAGTAACTAATTTAAAATTCATATCATTAACATTAAAAATATGTAATGCCTTGTGTTTATGTAAAATAATGTAACATTTATGATTAGAATATTTCTGTTTTTGTTCTTACGGGAACACACCTGGTTAATTATGATGTTAGAACATTTGTAAAACTCATCAAAGTGATAAATATGCAGACATAATTATTTATCGGATGTAGCAAATAATTCAATGAGATTATATATCAGTTGTTCATTTTTTTTTACTAAGCAGAAACTATATCTATTGCTGACACTTTATTCATATCAATTATTGCATAATTATTTTTGATTATTGTAAATTACATAATTATTAATGTTATGGATTAAAATTAATTAAGGCTGATCATAAATATTTCTAATATTGGATAAACTTAATTGGTATCAAGTGATATTTTACAGTTGGTTATAAAATATATCTTTCACGTATATCAGAAGTAATTGACTGATTTTTTACAAACTGTTATTAAGAATAACTAATTTATCACCAAGGAATGATGTAAACTAGTTGATGTCATAATGCATCTCATTAACTATTATGGAGCACAATAGAAACGGTGTAATTATTCCATTTAAAATAACGATATATTGATCTGCCAGTTCTTTTCTATACCTTAAATAGAGTCCAAACCTTCATTGTTCAATGGTCGTAGCTTCTTCAAAGTAAAATTAAAGCCAATGTATACCACAACTATCTGAATATTTATTACAATTTGGTTCTTCAGAGGCCAGTTATCACCACTATATAGTTACGTTTACCTGTTTAGCAGACCTATTGTAGATAATCTGACTACAAAATTGAATAATTTTTTTAGATGTAAGTAGATTTTTGACAAAAGTCGAGAAATTTCAATAATTGGTTACCCTATTATATGAATTGACCTTATCAGAAACAGAGAATGAGATGAAATATTCTCATATTTGTTCTAAAATTACAATACCTTCCCATAGAAAGAAGTAAAAACAAAATTGCTTAAAAATATTCACTGAAATATATTAGTTATCAATATGATTTAACAAAGATTCCTGTACGACTTCACTGATAATCTTCAGAATTTATATTGTAAGATGAATAATTTCAACTGGAACTCAAAGTAGCTGTTATACTTCTGTCCTGTTCACCTACACAATCATTAACTCATCCAAGGTCAACTATAAAACTCTCAGGTTTGCAAGTAAGAACGATGCATATATCTTCTTGATTCGATATGTTACGATTCATTTTCCTTCATTTTGTGACCTGAATTGATATATATCCAAAGTCAGCAGTGAGTTACTGTTACATTTGTTAACTGAGTTATATAAAGCAGCCTTTCAATCATCAGTTATTGCTTCGTGGAATTATTCTTAATATATAGATTCCACGAATTTTAGAGACAAATTCTTTTCCTACCACCATGTCAAGTTCAAAACTTTATAATCTATAACCATGGAGCAGTTAGTCGATCGTGAGTAAACACGACAGAATTCAGAGTATACTTAGAAACATTTCTGTAACTAATTAACGTACAAATCTATTATTAACAATAATAATCGAAACTGTGAAATTTAGTAGCTTATTCTCCGATTGTAGAACAGAGTAGTATCACATAGAATCTTATAAATATTGTAGGCTGAGGTAAAGTTTCAAATACCTTCTGAGTTTAGAGCATAATATCTATCAAATAAACATAAACTTTCAAATTCAAAAGAAAACTATTCATTGAACATTCAATCATTAAGAATTTTAGCATAGAATAAAAACTTATCTACATCGTTTAAGAATTTACTAGAGATTGAATGAATTGATGTAAATACTCATAATATGAATTATAAGTTTATCAATACTAAATTAATACATCATTCTATATCCTGATTATCATACAGAAATAGTAATTTTGTTAATTCATTTCTTTTTCTAATCTCATTAAAAGATTTCATTCTATCTGATAGATAAACTAAGGAATTGAGATGATCATCTTAGAAAAGTTAGATACAATTATTTCTTATCAAAATTTAAGTAGGTAAGTAATTACTTTTATGTCAGAACAGAAAATAATATATGTAATGTTAATGAAACAGAAATATGTACTTCAGTTGTATTATTTATGGAAATAAATTAATTAAAAGAATTCTAAACTATTTTGGTCAATAGGATTAAGAGTTAATCAGCCATCTATTGACAACATCTGTAAATAAGCAATTAAATCATTATAACTGATTTAAGGTGATTTTTTGTACAGGGATCGGCATTTAATTTGTTGTTTGGATTTATTACACATTGATGTCGTTGAGTACCGATGGGAACCAGACAAGACTAGATAACGATTTTGTCCTTGTACCGGAGTCTTTGGAAGTATGAACCTTTTATTTAACCAAGGAATCGAACTTAATGTTCGTAATTTGGCGAAGGCTCAACCATCTAAACCACTAAGCCGAAAGTTCAGTGATAAGATTCCCGCTTCCAACAATCTGTGACACAGCGATATTGATGGAAGTGAGAGTCTTATCATTGAACCCTTGGCTCATTGATTTAGACGGTTAAGCATTTGCCAACCTAAAGGCCCTAGGTTCGACTCCCTAGCTGAACCGAAGGTGTACACTGTTAAAGATTATGGTACTAGGAAAAAACGGTTGTCCAGTTCTCCCTTGTCTTAAGTGGTACCCAGCCAACATCTGTCTCTAGCAAATTCAAACAATTAAATCATTATACACATAAAATAACTAATTAGTTCAATCTACAGCGTAAGTCATAAAATTCCTAGTTAATCTCTGAACTTTTTACATAACACAATTATATAGTAGTAGTTAGACAGATCTTGTCATAATCAAATAAATCCACTAATTATTGATTATTTCTTCTACTCTAAGATTAATTACATTCCACTGAACAAATGTAACTAACCACTTATAATGAATGATTTTAATCTTTTATATATTACTGAAGATTAGTAATAATCTGAATTTAAGCGGGTGGGTAAGGGGAGGGGGGTAGGAAACAAACAGTTAATAAGTTGTATTTATATAACTGTTTTGTCTATCCTTACTGGAATTTACCTACTATAATTAGAATAGGTTTAACTACTCAATAATTATATGTTATTCGTTTTTCATTTTTATTTAATACATTTTAACTGAAAAAATTTGATAATTACTAAATTGTAATTTAAGTGAATAGTATAAGAAGATAACTGTTAGAGTGGGTTTGGGGGGGGGAATTTTTCATTTTTATATTAGATCATTAAAGTATTCCCTTCTATTGAAAGACAATTTTATCTAAAAAGGATCATTAACGATGGATAATGTTGATTAGTCTTATAAGCGAAATTCCTTGATATACATACATACACTTATATATTGATTGTGGAGTGCAGTAAATTGATAATTCTACGATATAATATTGTATAACGAATATATGGTAGACTAAGTGTATGAATAGGAATGTAAAATAATTTCCTTTATCCATTACAGTGTACATTTCCTAGTGGAACCAAAGACGCACACTACTGAAGAATCATATACTAAGACGAAATAGCTGTTCAGTACTGTCTGGTTTTCAATGGTAGCCAACTGAAATCAATCAATGATGAATATGATTAAATTAGCGTAATGCCTACCTTCACAAAATCACATTGGCTTACTTTGTATAAAATGAAAGGTAAGTTAGAAATATGATATTTACAATGAATTCATCATGTATGCTGACATTAATTAGTGACCAAAATATAAATTTATTTCCGAAGAAAACACTGTCAACTTAGAGATAGAATATAAAGGAACTTATTTATCGTATGAAATACGAATTCATTTGTTCATATGAATATATACTATTTATAATAGATGAAATGCATAACATGCTATTTTTCACTTCTTTTCTAGATGAAAGATGATTTGTAACTAAGCAAGAACTATATTAATGACTTATTAAATATCATTGTCTAGTATCATATTGTCTTATTCTCAATAAATCAAAAAGATAGCAAATTCGATTTCATCAGTATTGAATTACATGTACGTATGTTAAATTGCTCTTGAAATTCGTTGACTAATTCCCTCTTGTTATTTATACAGTTTTAGTAAAACACTGAGTTAAAACTTAATTAAAATATGATAACTGACATTGATAAAATGTAAATCTACAAATAAAGTAAAACAATGATGTTCAATCAAGTGTTCAACAGATAATTGTATAAAAAGTTTGATTTGTAATGGAATATTTTTCAAAATTATCAAGTATTTTCATGTACTGTGTATATTTAATGATTCATTTTGTATAGACTTCGTCAATAGAGGTTATATTTCCCGGTCGTCTGAGTGACATAAATGAATTATGTAATTAATGTCCTCTAGTACAGCTAACACAAATGTCAGGGCAGATTTCCGTATTTTTTGATTACATTTGAATTTATAGTACGCAGAATTGTGGCTGATTCATGGAGTCTGTGATATACGTTTTGTCCAGTTTGTAACTCGTCAGCTGGATGTATCTAAGTCACACTTTTGTTCCATACATCAAGATTTAAAACAAAAGTCTATCACTTCAAATATCAACTCGTTATATATTATGCTACGGGTGAGGAACAGTTGTTAACAGAGATTGATCAACTGTAGTTTCGAATGTAATCACTATGGGCTTTTAATCATTGAAGTACTCATGAACGATTCTACAACTTATCCTTCCGTGTATTAAAAACTTTCAAGAAAAGCGTTAATACCATAACTATCTACTGTATAATCGTGTTTCCCATACTCTAAAATGTGCTCTAGACAACTCCATATTGTAAAAATTCCACTGTTGACTTCAGTGGGCTAAACCAAATAGAATTTAAACATTTTAAATTCCAAGCGTGTTTAAAACAGAAGTTTGGCAATCCTCATACTTATTTTGAAAAATTTGATTGAGTGAAAATGAAGTGATAAGATCAGATGACAGCAACCTACTAATGAGATAAAGAAAGAGAAATAAGTAAAGAAACATTCATTAATGGCTCAAGGCAATTCATTCATTTTATTCATGTTCATCTGTTTAGATCATAAGTAATAGGACACTATATAAACAAAACAGGTGAAAACAATTTCAAACTAAATAGATCGTAAATACAATAAATATATATATGGGTAAAATGTGTATAGAACATGTATGGGAGAAAATGAATAGTGACAAAGAATTAGTACTCAACAGTAAATAGAGAAATAGAAATAGAAACATAAAACCAGCAATTTTAACAAAAATATGCAAACCAATAAGGAAGAAAATAACTCATTCCTATTTACCATGGCAACTACCTATCTTAGCCAATAAATACATCGAACAACATGCTTTTGATCTCAACCTTCTCAACTCAGGCGTAGATTCAACAAAATAATAAACAACCAAGAACACAGTGATCGAAAAAAATGATATAATACTCTGTATAATCTCTTTTTTAAAATCAAGTTGATTTATTCTTATTTCGGTTGAATGTTTCGTTTCTTTCTGATTAATGCCGGTTATATTTACATGAAGAATAAAACATTTTACTCAGATTTTTAACTTGATTATGAGGGTTAAATCAGTATTCCTTTCTTTAAATAAATAGAAAAAAAATACTTTGATTAAATCGAATAAAATGAAAATGAAACATTGGGATTGACAACAAAAGTAAATAGTTGTGATGGTAAATATTCAAACAACAAAGATATAAACACTAAGAAAAGAAAATGAATTAATCTTTAGTTCGATAATAGTGAATTGAAATAATTTTAACATTATTTCATATAGATACTTTTGGACATTTCATTAAAAACTATGAGTATACGAAATTTATGTACATTAATCCTAAGCATTTATAATCAATCTAACGATTGTTGCAATTTACGTCATAGGCTAACTGTATCTAAAAGATTATTCAAAACCAAATGGTGCTGAACAACTGTTCCATTCCAGTACAGAACTCTTTCGAATTAAACATCTATGACCTGATCAATGATTAAACTTATAAATTTTATATATCATGGTGAGCCCTTAACCTACAATCCACGAAGTTGGCATCTAGTGGTTAGTATGTTTAACTTCATTACCACAGATGTGTAACCGTCTCAAAGTTAATGTGAATAAGTGCTTGTCAAGTTTGATCGTTGTTTAGTTGTAGTCTCTCTACAGTCAAAACTGCAATATTAAGCAGTTTCTATAGATTTCATTCGCCAATTTATTGTTATTTAAGCAAGTTCACATCAGGTTCATCAGTATTGATTGTGAAGAGATTCAACCAGCCTATCAAAGCATTACTGTTATGAATTTATTCAAATGATTTGCTACTTAGATGTGGTAAAGTAAATATTAGAAGTTATGTTACATTTTCAAAAAGTATGCGATCTATTAAAATCTGTCTTTAAAGTGAGTGGAATCTTTGTTGCAATTAAGTTTATTCAATATTCATATTATTTACACTGGTTCAAGTAAGTGATTCATCCTTTTGCTATGACATCCCGACGTTGCAGAGATTATATACAGGTTATGTAGATTATAAATAGCTGCTTTTCACTAAAAAAATCTTTTAATATGGACCTAATCCTTTACACTTGAAGTTGGATGACAACTATAGTAAAATAGGTAAACTATCTTCGAGTACTAGATATGTTTCTGGAATATATGTTATAAGGAAACAAATGTTTACTAAATGTTTAAAATGAATGTGAATTACAACCGAATTCATAATGAAAACTTTAATTAGTAAATAAAGTAAGCATAATTATTTTGCTAAAGAATGATTGACTTTGATTAATAAACACTAGAAAATCCATATTCTATCTTACACTAAGACAACTATATTCAATAGAATAAAGATGACTTCTTTTGATTTCAATGAAATGAATATTCGTTTTTTTACGTGCATATTATTAATTATCATAGTTACATTAAGTTTAAAAACTAAGAGGTCAATAAATTGTAATAAATCTGTTAACTAACTAAGTTTTCAAATATCTGTTTCTTTTTTTTGGGGGGGGGAATATAGAGTGCGTACTGCCATGGAGTGTAATACTAGGATGAAATTACTGTACAGTGCTTCGTGGTTTTCACTTGTATCCTACTAACATCAATCTGTGATGAATTCGATCAATGAAACCTAATGCTAATCTCCACAGACCATCTTAATTCAGAATAGTTTTTCAATTTATTAAAAAAGTAGAAAATTGTATTCTACATCAAGTTTTGTTCTAAATTTTAATAAGCTATTCATTTTGTTAAATAATCACAACTTTCTATATTAAGTATACAAAGTTTCCATTCAATTATGGAAAAGTCAACTTTTCAGAAATTAATTCAATGAAGTTAGTACTTACACTGTTTATACTGGTAATTTTGAAAGTGATTAACGTCAACGTAAAAAACATTAAAACCATACTGCCCTGAATGAGTGTCTTATCGTAGATTAGGATTCTTTAACAGTGAACAATTATGATTTCAATGTAAATCAAACTGGAGAAGTTAATATTTGTCAAAGGGTTTTGCAATAATTGTTGGCCTTCGTAGGACTCCATTAGTTAATATACAGAAGTTCATTTTATTCTTACTATAGCGCTGTCATTATTTACATATAATACTCTGTCATTCTCAATTTGTTTGATTATATTACTTACAATTTTTTTAATAGAACTAAGGATGATCACAAATAAAGTTAGTTACATTTGATAATTTCAAATAAATTGAACATTCGATAGGAATCATTATTCATTTCTCTGAAGAAGCGACTTGCATTAAACCACAAAACGTCAGAAATTTTAATTTCTATTCATTGAAATTTTACAAATATGTATATCACTCATTTTTATAAAGTTAGTTACGTTTGGAAATTTTATTATCATTTTCCAGTAAATCAATTTTGTGAAGAGTATTCTGTTAAATATTCATTATCAACTGATATCAATTGTAAAATAACTGGAAATCCCAGAGTTGAGATTGTAAAACATAAATGCATATTTAGAATTGTAGCTTTACATTATTATCATTTACAATAATCAACTTATGCCAAAACTGTTTATATTACTAGCTAATTACTTGAAGGAAGGATACTACATCTAGCTTTCTTTAAATCTATACGTTTGGAAATTTTATTATCATTTTCCAGTAAATCAATTTTGTGAAGAGTATTCTGTTAAATATTCATTATCAACTGATATCAATTGTAAAATAACTGGAAATCCCAGAGTTGAGATTGTAAAACATAAATGCATATTTAGAATTGTAGCTTTACATTATTATCATTTACAATAATCAACTTATGCCAAAACTGTTTATATTACTAGCTAATTACTTGAAGGAAGGATACTACATCTAGCTTTCTTTAAATCTACCACTACTTTATCAAATATTATATATCAAGACTTGCTGTTGTTAGGCATACGTAGCATATACTTCAATCATTCAGGTTAACGTTGAATAACAAACGAATAAAGTATTTGGTCATTCAATGAATCATTAATTCATAAAATTATTATTATTATTATTATTATTATTATTATTATTATTATTATTATTATTATTATTATTATTATTATTATTATTATTATTATTATTATTATTATTATTATTATTATTATTATTATTATTATTATTATTATTATTATTATTATTATTATTATTATTATTATTATTATTATTATTATTATTATTATTATTATTATTATTATTATTATTATTATTATTATTATTATTATTATTATTATTATTATTATTATTATTATTATTATTATTATTATTATTATTATTATTATTATTATTATTATTATTATTATCAATCAGACATGTATCTATTACATTATTTCATAATCATATGATTACATAATCAAAAAATAGATTTACAGGAAATTCTTCTTTTTTTTTCATTAGTAAATATGTCATATTTAAATGACATCAATATGTTCTTATAAATTCATGTTGTATCATATGTTCAATTTATCATTAAATTATTTACTAATAAAACACCTGTACTTGAAAGTAAACATCCTACAATTCAAAATTAATATGTCATACTGATGTGAATTAAATGATTGTTAAACCTAATGTAAAGATGTATCTATATGTAAAGTATATACAAATGTATAATATACATATATATACATATATGCTTATTTCAATAGTATAGGTAACGGAAATATGCATAGATTTTAGGTCACCAGGTGTGAAGTATACTACGTTACAATTACCACAGTAAATAACTACAACATTCCTATTATAGTTTATTTTGAACAAATAAACAATTATATATATATATATATATATATATATATATATGCTGTCAGTGTTATTCATAAAGTTTTTAATAAAGATTATTCTCTCACTTTATAGATTAAGATCAAATAATAATCCTTTATAAATCAATGAATACTAGATAGAGTAAACGTTAGTGATAAATTTCTAAATTCTTTTGATTACATGACAATTAAACAGAAATTCAGTAAGTATATGCTATCAGGATCACAATTTACAATAGATTGATTATAGTATAAAATATAAGTAATTAGATTTCAACTCATTAATCTGGAGTTAACACGTACATAACTAGACATTCTTTGTCTTGTATATGACCTCGGCAAGAGGGAGAAAGGAGGGATATTACATTTCCATTAACAAAACATTGAAGTAAGTAATAGCTAGTTCGTTTTCTGTAGTTTTTAGTTGCTACTTCGTAATGAATAATAAATACATATGAGTTACATTTTCTCATTTTAACTCACTAAATAAGTTCTTCATTAGAAATCTGTTTACGCCATGAAACGAAAGTTAGCTAGGTTTTATTAGTTTAACCGTGTAGATACAAAAAAGCTTTGCGGATTACACATGTTCTTAACGTACATGCAAAACTAATTAGTATATTTAAAATATAGTCAGTAGTGATACACATTACTTGATTTGATTTCTATAATATTATCCCTTAGTTGAAATGTAGTGTGTACGTTAAGAGAACTCATATTTCTGGCTTTGACCTCTATTAGTAATCATAGTGACTTACCACTAAAAGTGTCCCTTGACTTTCAGTGGTTTCTCTAAATGAGGTCAATCTGTAACTCTAGTTAACTGCTTGCTCAATAGTGTATGAAAAACAAATGAAATATGTGCTAGAGTAAGTCAGTGATACGAAATACGGATATATTACTCAATACGCTTTAGTTATATCTCCAATATATATAATCTGTTGATTGAATTCGTCATACATTAATACTGATAGGATACCACTGGACAACTATTTCGTCTTAGTATGGGGCACTTCGATTGAGGGTAACCTCAATTCCACCAGGGCAATCAAACCCATATCCCTCCTGTTGGTGAACGCTTAACCTAATACACTTCTAGAGCTGCATTCAGTGATAAAATTCTTACTTCCATCAATAACTTGTCTTCACTTTTATTAATAAAAATGAATGAAATAATTCTTCATATAAATATTATTCAGTAATTAAATTCTAATCATCATTTACTGTTTTATTTCATTGTGTATTACTATGTAGATGTGTATAATCTTATCTAAAATGAGGTGCTATGGATTTATCACTTTACTATGATTGACATTCACATTTATATCAATAATAATGATAGTCATAGTAATAATAATTATAGTAATTATTATTATTATTTATATAGTAATAGTAATCATTTTAATAATTATACGTCAGTTATTAATTGTAATCTGTAATCTTTTCATGAGAAATTTTCTTTAACTAAATTAATTTCATCACTTTACTTTAATATTAATAAGTAGTTTCATTTATGTAGGTGTGATGATTCGATTGGCTTTTACTTTTCTTCTTTTAATCCATAAAAAAAATTATGAAGTAGCTGATAAGAAAATAAATTTTTTTCATAAGGTGCAAATTAATAATTAGAACATGATTATGTTGTGATTGAATCTAATCAGGCAGATACAGTAAAACATTCCAATGAGATTAAAATATGAATGAAAAGAAACGCTTTTATTTATATTTTCTTGGTTAAAAGTTATAAATTAAAAATGAAATAATAACAAATTAAAAGTGATATCATTAATTGATTTGAATAAGATAACTAATGAAAATTACAAAACACTAAACAGTCGTTTCGTTTTAGTATAAGACTATTTACCAATAAGCATACACAGTGTTATTAGATGGTCAAACTCTGAACTTTTACTTTTTCAATCGAATGTTCAATCGTTAAACTAGAGTTAGTTAGTATCCAACGATTGATATCTCTTGCTTCACTTATTTCACCGTAAACTTGAATGAACGTATAAATGCCTAACGGTGGGTAACTGTCTAATCCCATACTGACCACGTCTCCTTAATAAAGCTACGAGAGTTACTGCCTAACGTTAATCAACGGTAAATTGGTGTTCGATAGTTTCCATACCATTCGACTGGAGATAATGAAAGCGTTTCTATCTCAGTGAATTGAATGACGCTATAGTCAAAAATAGATATGTGATTACTGATAGTCAAATTCATTACACTGAATTTATGGTTCTGTCATAATATAGTAGATAAGTGTTTTATTGATATTCTTCAATTCATTTATAATAGGCATACAATTTTATGTAACTTATATTCAGTACTTAAAAATTTATGGGCAAATTTTGTTGGTCCTCCACTTATAGGTGAAAATGTACTTGTTCCTATTTGATTATCCATTAGATACTATTAATCTTTATTCTGGTGCTTAATGTGAGTTAGATGCTTTCAACTAGATCACGATTTGCCACAATGTTATTATGTTTTATGCTGATAATGGAAAATGCTATGTGAGAAACCCACGGAAGCTTCCGTTTTCTTGACGAATGAAGATACTTCTTGCTGACATATGCTAACTATTAAGAAATGTTGGTTTAGTAGTTCCAGTTACTTTTATATCTGTAAAAAATAAAAATGACGTAAGACGAGTGAAGTGGCATTCTTTAAGGTGAACAGTTTAAACCTGGAAACGTTATTATTGTTTTGTACAACATAATTAACATTATCTTTTACTAAAGATCAACCTTAATTATTTCAGAAGCACAAAATCATTATGATTTGAAAACGTTGTGCGTGAATGATGTTTCTGAATACTGGACAAACGTCTATCACTTTAAATAAGGAGATTTTTGTTATCAGTATTAATACAGAAATTGAAAAATTTTCTTACTTTACCGTCGATCTAACGTAGTTGCTTTGGAATGATAAAATATATAAGCGGTTCAGTTTCCTATGCGGAATCAAACAGTGTCATGTGTGAGACAGTTATCCTCTGATGGCGATAGATGAGGTTGCGCAAATATATTGCAGAGTGACCGGATTAAAAATACCAGTAGTTAGAGGCCAGCCAAGTAGTTTATTGGTTAGTGATTGAATGCCAATCCTGAAGGTTCTGGATCTGAATCCCATGTGAGGTCATAATAAAACTCCTCATACTAGGACGAAATAGGTGTCCAATGCTTCCTGGTTTACAAAAGTTGTCTAACTCAAACCAATTCGTGATATTAAGCTAAATTCTAACAGTTGTCAAAACATTCAATTATAATTACAGGGTTATCGTATACGATTATTAGTAGAAGCTAGATATTTGTCGCTATTTGGTATCAACTAGATAACCATAAAATGTCTTGAAGAGTTTGACAACTTTTCATTCGACTTAGTTTTTCATTGTCCATACAACATCGAGAACATTAATAATGCTCACTCCTTTTACTCCTATATGTTTGACCACGATGAAACATCCTCCAGCACAAAATTTACAATATTACAACAATTCCCTATCACAATTACCATCACCACTATCAGCTTTGTACACGCTTACCTCATGAATATGCAAAAGAAAAGTTGTGTAAGATTTTATAATTGATAATTAGCTATCATTTGTACTCAACTGTAACTATTTACCACGATATTTATCTTCCTAGGATAGTATAATTGATGTATGAGTTATACAGTAGTCAGAACTTCTTTCTCCAAACGATAAAGAAAGAAGAAAAAATAGGTACAAATCAAGTTGGTGTTTCTTGAACTTCTGTGCAATTAATTTTGTTATAGGTTGTTGACATTCAATCATATGCAGTCATTGGATAAGATTAGTTAGTTAAAGAAATCTAGAACAAGGAAGTTTATGCACATTTAGCAAATATGATAAAATGGCTGTCAAGTCTAAATGAATTAAATCTGATTGGTCACATAATGATTTTGAATTCTGATAAGGCAGTAAATAACAACAAACTATGAATTCTTAAATAAAGTATGCTACACTTTATAGTCACAATAGAAATGTGAAGCAGAGTTCTGTTGATAAATTTAAATCATTTCTACCTCTTAAATTATAAACTTACAAATACGGTAGTAGTTGTTGTCGAGTTACAAGAATTTATTTCCTTTTGATACTCCCATAAACAAGTTACATCGTTTTCGACGAATGTCACGCCAAAAGGTAAGAAGGAAATAAATATGGTACCTACGCTGAAAAAAGTATCTACCGGTGAGAATGTTAAGTCTAGACCTATAGTTATAGCTTACTGCTTTCAGAAAACGATGGAAAAACTTTTACTATGTAAGCTGAACCGTTCACTGTAAAAGCATATTGACCTGTATCAATTTGCATACAAATTCAATAGAAGTACGGTGGATGCGGCAACTGTTACACTTCATAATATAGTAGTATAGAACGGTGTGAAAAGTATGTCCGAAGTACGTTTCTCGACCATACTTCTGACTTTGATTCTGTTCCTGCGCTTATATTACTGGGCAAATTTAAGAGTTTAAACACAGAAAGCTAAGTAGTCAATCTGGCTGTATTCTCATTTCACTACAAGACAGCAATATACTGAATATAAACAGAAGTGTTCTCCTCATCTATTGATAAAAATTGGTGTAGTCTAAAGTACTTTTCTTTTCCTCTCTTTTCCACTTTTTCTTGTACTACCTGTCGTCTCCTATGAACGATACTTTTGTTAAGTATACAGAAAATTTTACTGTTCGAATGCCTGTCTCTTCGTCCTTAAATTACTGTGAAATAAATGGTTTCTTAGCGAATGTTAAACGATAGTCTAGTTTGAATGGTGTCAACTTAATTCTCCCAAATGTCAAACAGTCAATTTCAGTCTAAGGCATGAAAAATACCTGAATTCCTATTGTGAATTTGCGTGATATTTGTCGAATTTTGCTTACCAGGGTGTCATTTTTACCTTCGATCATTCTTGGTCTTCGCATGTTTTGCTAATATCAAAGAAGACTATTCTTTTAATAAACTGTGCAAAGAGAATACGAAGTTTTGGCATTACCGAACACTTATTATTGCATTTTACCAGTTTTTGTATGCTACCTACAAGTTTATACTGCTCCTAACTATTTTTTTCTCGAACTATGATTGATTGATAACTTGATGAAGTAGAAACGTAGAAGAAACTCTCCTTATGTACATCCAAGTAGTAAGTTATTTAATAAATTAGAATATTATGACAATAAAAGATTACTTTACTTACGAACTCAAGTTATCTTTTCATAAGCATCATTTTATTTCTGTATCTATGTTTGTTTGTGTACACAACTACATAGTGGAACGATTGTGTTATATAAGTGATTTTTTATATTAAATGACAATAATCACGAGTTTTATACTCTTTGTTGTAACAGTAAATAATTCAACTTGTTAGACGTTACTTCAATAGTTTATAAGTGAAAGTTAGTTATTTCGATATAATCTTGATTTTATGCATTCATTTGACTTGTTTTCGTTATTATTATTATTATTATCTAGCATGAATGATCGAACTTTTTCATTCACTGGCTTATATGTTTGTTCTTTTGTTAGTCAGTTCTATCTATTTAGATAATGTGAACAATGATTGATATAAGTGTTTACTAACATTTAAAAATGAAATACATATGAATACTTTGTCCGATATTAATATTAATATTAGTGTTAGAAATGCAAAAATGTCATTTTACATAATATACATAATGGAATATTTCAGTTAATTTTTGTTTATTTAGAAATATCTCTGTTATAACGTGAGATAAGTTGATCGGTTAAGCGGGACTCTTATTGAGGTATGCCTAGTTGATAATGCCCGTTTGCCTTATGCTCATTCAGTCCCAAGCCAGAGATAGTAGAACAAGCCGATAGACCAACTAAGACAGGATCAGAACCACAATCAGATTCGTATTATATTTCACACATTCCTTTATATATACAAAATAAACGTAGTGATTATTTAGCAAATTGAAATAATCAACATTTATAATAATATAATTAAATGTTGTCAAATATGTTCACATAAAAGTGATAGAAATTTACAAAACATGTTAACAAAAAAATCAATACAACTTGATAAAATGAACAATTGTATTTCTAAAGATTTCAAATCCTTAACAATCTCTTTTAGATACTATACTGGTGTTTTCACATATCTTCTTCAGATGTCTACCTATATAATTCACTATTTATAGAAGGTAGAATGCTATTAATTAGTAAGTTGGTGATTAGATAATCACTAACACAGTTGCGTATCTCCAATATGTTTAACGAATATATATATTCTAATGATCAATTAACATTTAATGATATCAATTAAGAAAGTACACTAAATCTTTATTAATGAATAACCACTAGTCAATTTGCCTACATATATTCAAATGTATATCGTTAAAGCAACAATTATTTAGATAACCGTTATAAATCCAATTATACTGGTTTCAAAACAAAGCACGTGTAAATGAAGAATATACTTTTCAATAAATTTTCATCAATTTTTACATTTCTAAATCAAGTTAATAATCCAAAATAAATAACCAAGTTCAAGGCGGAAATATCTTTTAAATTAGATTATAGCCAATGAATCTGGGATTATTATTATAGCTAATCAGTCTTCCTTCGTCAGAAAACCTTTGTTTTGGTTTGTATTCACGTTGTTGATGCCTAATTCACCCTGCCAGCATGTATTTATTCTTATAATGATAATTATCATTACCCTGACAATTTTAATTGATCCATAAACTTAATTTTGGCACTAATAACTCTAGATTCATTAACTATAATCTAATTTAAAAGATATTTTCGCCTTAAACTTGACTATTCGTTTTGTAATATTAATTTGGTTTATAAAAGTAGAACCTGATGAGTATTTATCAAAAAGAATATTGATACCATTAGGGTGAGCTTGTATCTCCTCGTTGACTAGTCATGGACTGAAACTAGTCAGCCTCTATTGCTATATATGAATCCTAAGCGGATTGTTTTGATATACCTGTAGTTCACAATTACTGTTTGAGTTGGATTGTGGCTGGCAAGTGGAATCCATGGTGCTCCTTTCATCCTAAGTAGTACATCCAGTAGACGAGTCATAAATAGGACGAAACGCGCGTCCTGGATTCCGCTTGCCAGTCACAATCCAACTTAAATATTCATATCACTACATAAATAATCCGAAATTCGAATTATTGTGATCAGAACAGTAAGCTGTCACCTGTTAAACATACCCAATAATTTGAGGTGATAAGAAATGTTTGGAAAATCTAACTACTCACACAATGATTTTATTCAAATGACATTATCAAAGTTTATAATTAACTAAGCGTAAATTTGAACAATTGCAAATGAAACAAGTACATTTCATATCGTATAAAATAATTTGTAACCTAAACTAAAAGTACAAAATCGGTTTCAAAGAATATTCAACATTTAAATGAAATGTTCAACTTTAATGAACTCAATTCATAAAAAGAATTAACCTTAATTTCGTTGTTGTTTTGTTTTCCTTTTAAACATCATAACAGAAAATTCAGTTAGTCTTTAAGATTACTAGTTCATTTTAGAAGTGAATATATTTATCCTAAGATAAGTAGTATATATATATATATATATAGACAGACAATGATTATTTTCAAGCATTTCTACAAAAAGTTGTAAAAGTATACTTCCGTTGATATATCAACACTTTATATACAATGGTTAGCTACTGTCTCATGGTCGTTTTTGAAAACAAAAACTTATCAATGTCTAGATTACCGATAGAAGCATCTATTATTTTGAGTAAAACAAAAAAGGAAAAATGTATCCTTCCTTCGGTTTTTTCCGTACTTTTATTCAACAGACAATGTTATAGTTTTCAAACAAAATAAAGCGAACGCACAAGTTGATGATGAATACTTGTCACAAAGTGTGTGCTGAGGGGGAGAGAGAGAGTAGAAATGAGGGAAGAATATGATGGAAGCTGAATAGATAATGTCTATAACTAAACTATATGTCATCTTGATTGTTATGAATAATTTGTTGGTGATTTTCTTATTCTTACGAGATTGCGTGTCTTTATATTTATGGTGAATACTCGACACTGATATGAATACATTCATTTAGGCATATACTTAGATAACAAAGAAACCCAAATACATTGACATGATGCGTAAAACCAATGTTAATACATTATGTTAATTCTTATTGTTTAATTTTTGTCATGTCTGACTAATTTTCGGCAAATTATTGGTTGAAGAAATGCAAAATTTCTATTTCATGATGGCAATAATCTACTGAAGATTACCATTATTAGTAACAACATTATGAATAACATATAGCTCTCTTGTCATCTATCTCCCTGTCTCAATCACTAATAGTATGTTCTAAATCATTTGTCTGGTTTTATTTTACAACACGTATATTTATATCCTTCCTCTGTTTTGCTTCCTATTTGATTCTGTATGTATTGTTTACGGTAAAGAGCCTACTCATCAAAATATTATAAGTCTACTGTGAAACAATGGTTTATTGCTATTATAATTATTACTTTCCGTATTTTATGCAAACATGACTTCGTTTTCTTTACCAAAACTAATCATTCAGTGTAACACAGTAGCTTTTATATGTACTGAACTTTTGACAGTGAAGAAATACACGTTAATGAAACCCAGATAGTAGGAATTAAATGAATTCGATTATATAGTCACTTTTTATACTATCACAGTTAGAAATCCATTCTGAACGTCAATTTCATCAGCTTACGATTTCACTTATCAAGATCTTTTGATTCCACACTTTACGTCATCGTTATCAATGACTTTTATCGCTTAGATCATGTGTACTTAGTAGTTAATCGGCTTAGATTTTCTCTTGTTCTTTACCGTTTGATATCTTTACACACAACTTATTCCTCACACTTTCCCAGTAATCACGTACCAACAACCTTAAAACAACTTGCCGAGCAAAAAGTAAAGTTGGTTAATGATTATTTAAAATGGAATCATAGTGTTTAGGCTGTTGTAAAACTACACAAGAGTAGCGTAATTTAGTTTGAGTAGTCTACATATGATCAATATTTCGGACATTGTAAAGTAATTTTTCTGGTAGTTGGTTATAGCCAGGTGGCTGTAAATCATTAAGAAAGGACTGAATTAGCACAATATCTACTAAATTTGGTTGAATAGTTAGTGGTGGTCTGTGTGTGTTAATTTAAGCTAGGAAAGCTTCTTATCACGGATCATTATCCACTTAGGAGCTACTGAAAACTATGGAGCAATGAAGATCTAACCTAAGGGATTCAGGTCTACCGTCTTGCGTAATACTTTCAGTATGCTAAATTAGGATTCAACTATCCAGGTTTTCCAACTTTATTTGTATATAAATGTATGCTCATATACGAACTATTTTTTCACTAGACATAACTAGTTGAGTGAAGTTAATATTAGGTTGCATTTAAGTCTCTAGGCTTGGAAGAGGCACCGATCAACTGAACTGGGTGATCCACCAATAAATTCACTTTAGTAATTCTAGTTTCATGTTAAATAGTACAGAATGATAGTGTATTTTTGCAACTCATGCATTTAATGAGACTATCAAAGGGAACTCTAGTTATATAGCTGTATTTCTTCAGTTTAGATAATAGTATTCCAACCAGTAGATAATCCATTTTTATCTTGCTTAATATTTCTAAGTGTATGAAATTAAGTGACATTGTTAGACTACACAAATTAAATTAAACTTACGAATTAAAACATGAAACTGAATAGAGATGCTGAATAGAGTGATCATAAGTTTCAATGTGCTAAATGAAATGTAGCATAGAATATATTCTCACGTTTACACTAAAGTGGTCACTTTGACTCACCAAGTACGATTTTACTTTGGAAACATAATATCTGAATTACATATTTGTTTTTCAAAGTAATTAACTGCTCTTTAAATCATGGTTACAAAATGCATTAATAATGCACAATTGTTCCCACTCAACAATGAATACAAAGTTATCAAGCATTTCAAAACACTTTTTTATTAGTGTCAGAAATGCAAAACATTTCAAATTATCTGTCTGCATTCACTAAATCTTAAATCTTTTTAGATTTGCAGTTTCGACTATCGTGTTGCAATTGTTTTATGTTTGTGTCATTCCTTATTTCGATCAATTTCTTTCGTTATTAAACGTAAGTGCACTTGATGTGCTTACTGAGTCATCGGCTCAACCTTTAATTTTACTCTCCTCTCTCAGTTTTTCTTTGGCACGCTACCCCATGATCTTTCCAAAATATAACATACTTTCCTGTTAGACGTGATTATTTGTACTTTTAAGTTAACTGAATACAACAATCGTTCACATAAATAAAAATTAAGGTCAAATGGGAAGTTTGTTTTTAGTTTATCTACATACTAAATACTATTCTGGATAACTATCTGAACTGTTTACCATTACATACAGATAAATCGGATCAACTGATTGAAAATAATGTAACAGCATTAAATAATACTGAAGGATACAAATCCACGTACAATTAGGTAAAACTTGCTTATGTTGAAATTTCATAGAGTCTGATTTAAAACTATATATTATTATTAAGAAATAGATTGGTTTCTTTACAATAAAATGATTCCATTCACTCAATGTGATCGGTAGTGTGATAGCCTCCGTAGATAAAGGTTCTGTGTCAGTTGACATCCATCAGGAAAGTGTATTCACAATCCTGATACAACCGATGCTCCCTGTGAGCTTTCAATCAGCGTCACTTAGTTTTACAGTCAGTGAATTATCACTTCCTTAAGACTGCAGGTATATGTTTTTGGTAATGTTCAACAATCATGAAACCTGTGTTTACTAGTGATTGCTGGGTACTTTGAACAATTTAATAATGAAATGATGGATACAATATTTATTGATTCATATTAACACTCACATAACACCTTGATTAACAATATTCTCTCAGTGTTACTGACTAGACAAAATAGGTAAATACGACTGCTAGTTGTTTAGTCAATTCAATTAACTCAATATATTTATGCGCTCTACAGACAGATTTTCGGTAATTAGGATGCTTTCGAGAGATGGTCTGTGGAGAACCGTATTAAATTTAGTTGATTTAAATCTTCACAGATTGATGTTGAAAGGGTACCGTTGAAAACCAGGGAGCATTGGACAACTGTTTCGTCCTAATATGAAACTCCTCAGCACGAACCAAGAAGAAAGGGTTGTCCGGTGCTTCCTGGTTTTCAGTGGTAGCCTGTTAGCATCAGTCTATGAATAATTTAATCAAATAAATTTATTTTAATTAATTACTTCATTTCAGTAATAACATTAGATACTAATATACGACATGCATATACATTTATTAAATCTAAAAGCATTACATACTTCCATTCTTGCTATACAGTAGTTTATATAATGTGGTGACTGTTAATATTTTATTCCCATGTCCTGTTCATGAACTGTCATTTGATGCAGTAAATTACAACGAGGATTTTTGTGTATTTATGCTGTACTACTTAAGTAATGCAAGTGAAATATCAGATTAGTGGTTTTACTGTATATATTGATATTTTTTCTTAAAAAACAGTCGTTACTGAGTAGTATTTGACACCGAAACCTGATGCTAATAACAAAAACGGACTCTTTGAAGTTATCACTGATATAAATTAACAAAATGAGATTTATTTTATGTGGTGGTGATTAAACATTTATAAAGTGCTAAAATATTTAACATAATTTAGTGGGTTTTATTCATTATGGATATTCATAATTTCCAGCATTGAAACTGTTTATGTTCATTAATAATATTTGATTAACAATGAAAGAATCACTTCTCATTTAGTTACCAAGTGATATGTAAAATATGGAGTAATATGTTTTATAACCAAAATCATACTAAACATATTTAATGTCAAGTATCAATTGCACAGCCTTAAGGGATATATTACAAACTTATTTCATTTCATTTTTACATCTCAACAACTTACTGGAATTTCATTTAATTTGTGCACAGATGGATTATATAATAACAATTGGTTTCCAATTAAGGTCAACCTGATGAATCCTAACAGATTACTTATCTATACATACCTAAGTTGACGAGGATATATAGATATATACATTCAGTATCATTCATATCTTCATTTATTGATAGTTATTATCATTGTATCATTCAGTATTCAAGCTTTATTATTAATTGAAGCAAACAATAAAAATCATATCTTGAGTATTTTAGAAACAATAAAAAAATGAAGTGAGAAGAGATTTAGAGAGATAGAAAAGTAATAGGAAACTCCATATTTGGTGAGAATTTGAATATAAGATGAAATATGTTAAGTGGTGTTATTCATTAAGTGAGTAGTATATTAAGTGGTATGATTCTTTTCTTTTCCAGTTGATTGAACAAGTCGTTTAAACATGTTGATTTGTTAACAAGCACTTAACTCAGTAGGTAACAAATTCAAATTGAGATTAAGAAAATTTTACTTCTAGAAAAAAATTCAGTGAACTTTAAAGTTAAATTACAGTAAATGATTTTGGAATTATTGGATATATTAATTTGTATAATCGTACTACAAAACAGTTGAATAGTTTAAAGTTTACAGTTTTGTATCCAGTTTTATTTTGAAACCATTTTTGTATGCTAATGAAACTATGATACAAAACGAAACGAAGGAAACAAAAACACGTTTTCGATGGTAGCTTTATTCAACGTACAATTTAATGGGATGCAGCGTAAACAATTTTTACTGGATGTACTATGGATCTTATTTTAAACTATTCACATAATGCAAATATTATCCCCGGTATTAAAATATGAGATGCCTGGTGATTATTTAACTTAAAGTTCTTTTTTTTTATATTAGTATTATTGAAAAGCAAAGATTTTTGTACCAGTGAATTTTACTACACTAGTTCTCCATTAAACTTACTTGTTTTGATTTGATATCACTAGTAGGTTAGAGGTGAACAACTATTGAAAACTAGGAGGTACTGGACAGCTATTTCGTTCTAGTATGGGACTTTTCGTCAATGTGCATCCAGGATCCCACTGAGGAATCAAGCCTAAAACCTTTAGGCTTCACAGTGAACTAGTAACCGCTAGACCATTGATCCGGCTCCAAACAGTTGATATTTCTATTATAGTCAACTCGCGATATGGTTTAGCCTTATTCTGCGCTATTTTCTAGACGGGTACCATTGGAGGAATGTGTCTCAAGTGAGTATTTTACAAACGTCTAGTTCTTCATAGTGTTCACTAGTTTAATAGGTAGTAATTTGGTTAAAATTATGTGTTATATAAAAGTAGAAGTTTGTTACAAATTCGTAATACTGATCTAAGGAAGAAAAAATAAATGATAGTTGAAAGTACCACTGAAACTAATTTAACTTTATTTTCACTAGCTAGATAACTATTGAAGAGGAAACATTCATCAGAGATCACTGTCTGTGCCAGCTCAATAACAAGAATTTCACTTGCATTCAATAAATAACCGAAAATAGGTCATTTCCATTGACTGACTGCTGAGCAGTAACCGGTCATGTGTCTGTTTATGCCACTTAGTCTGTAGAATTCATCCAGCATTAAAAGACTGGACAAACAGGGATATTAACTCCTACTTAGTAGTACCATTTGCGACTTATTGTTAGGATCTGAAGCTGTGAGACTGGACGAAGCCAGTTAGACGATTAAAGCTTCAGTTTGGTGATAATTGCCAACCAACATGCAATCTAGGTTGAACAGTATTTTCTACTAACCATATATATAACTACCAAACACAAGTTAAACAAATGAACGTCTCAGTTAGTTGATTTAACAAATTTTGAAAGTTGATAAATTTAAAGTTTCCGTTACTGTTGTTATAAGTAAACAAATCAGGAAATTAGTCTTTCATATATACATTTAAAATTTTAACTATCCACATCTAGTCAGAAGATATTTTGCATTCTGGAAGAAGTACAGGGTAACGTGCACAAGAAAATACCGAAGGAAAGATTACAAAAGAAGAGAGTTAGCCGATAACTTAGTACTCCCATTAAGTGTAACTATTTTCAATAACGAATGAAATCGACCAAAATAAGGAATGACACAAGCATGAAACAAAGTCAATTTGATTATAGAAGCTGAAAAATTGAAATCTATCGCAAAAAAAACACTTTATCACTGATTGTTTAATAATTTCATATTTTTATTTTATTTTCAAAAACTTATCAATGTGTATTGAATGTATTGAATCTTCTTTTTAAAAATACTTATCATTCAATGTTCAATTCATTTTCAATTAATTTATTTTAATAGTTTCTAACATTTCTTCTCAACAATATTAGCAAGATTATATATCCCTTCTGGATTATGGATAGTAACATGTCATTTATATTGTCATTTGATATGTTATTCATCAAATAACTCTTTTAATTTTTACTAGTAGTAGTATTAATAATAATAGTAAGAAGGTTTTTGTTACTTGTCGGTAAATAAAATGTTTATTAAACACCCGCATATTGATTGATGTTTTCTGGATTGATATATATTTATGCATACATATCGTCGTCATTATCATCATCATCATCATCATCATCATCAGCAGCAGCAGCAGCAGTAGCAGAAGTGACAAAAAATATTAGAAAATTAAAAATGGTTTCACTCGTTATTTGTTGTTGTTGTTGTTGTTTATTTTTAACTGATGAACTGGTTAGGATACGGGTGAAAATCACACCTTATCAATTTTTAAGCAAAAGAAAATAGAAACATATACCATCTAATTTAATAAACACTATGTATATTTATAATACATGCGTATATATTTTCTATACATTAATAGATTATGATAGATATATCTATTTCAACTAAGTGAAAAGAAAAAAAATTGACAAGTTGTACAAATGAAATAACTATCAACAGTTTATGACAAGAAACATCTGATATAGTTTTACATGAAAATCATTTCATTATATATACGTGTTTACTAAAAATATGTTAATTAGAGATAAATAGATTATATACACTTAATGATGTATGTTAAATTAACTTGGTATTTATAACAAGTGAACATTTATTATAAACAAAATAATTTCTTGCTTATACTGTCAGTCTAGACAGATAATGTTTACTAGTTAGTTACTTTAGATAGTATAAAAATATTTTAATAAATGATAACATAAAAGTTTAACTTCCTGTATTTATATATATTTTCATTAAAATAATTGTATAATAATTAACACATTTTGATATTACTTACTTACTTACTTATGCTCGTTACTCCTCACTGAGGAGCATAGGCCACTCACCAGGGTTCTCCATTTAACTCTGTCCTGAGCAATCCTTTCCAATTGTTTCCAGTTGCTGTTCATCCTTTTAATGTCTGCTTCCAATTCTCGACGCAGCGTGTTCTTTGGCCTTCCTCTTTTCCGTTTCCCAACAGGATTCCGCCTGTAGCCCCCCATAGGGTTACTGCCGGTCCCAAGCCCGGGTAAAGGAGGAAGGTTGGGCATGGAGCTAGCACCCCCATCCCGTAAAACCCAAACTTGCTAAAAAAAACGCAATCCAAATTAACATTTTGATATACTGATTAATAAATATGATAAGTAGTATAACAGATTCATTGTTAAATATTTACAGATAAGTAATATAATCATTGTTTGAATCTTTTGTTGATTACTACAGAAATCAATGAACTAATAGTATAAACAAAATATCTACGTTAAATTTATTGGAGATACTGTTTATATTTAGTAGGACAAGTCACTGAGTAACAGTAAGCTTAAAATCAGAATTTTAGGACTAGGCACGGGTTCCTTTGGTGAAGCTGTTTAATTTCATCGTTTCAGGCAATTGGAAAAATGTGTCATTCATGCATACTCATGGTTTGCTTTCAGTCGTAGCTGTGGTTACTATAGAAGTATATTGAGAGAAACCGAGACAAAGTAACAGCTAATACAGTCAACAGTTGAGTAGTGTGGACTGTTAACTTGATATGACAGCATACAAATAATGATTTTTATTGATGTGGCTCCAGGTGAATATTAGTGATGCGGTTGTAAACAGTCCTGACCATTCTTTACATATTGAGTTTAATGTCATTTCATACTTATCATGTTACAATCCTATTACTTTCATATGAATTTCCAGTACCGTAGAACCAACCTCAGAAGTATTTTAAAATGCTCCACTTCAAGTTAGGGACAATGTTATAGACATTTTTATTGTTTTATTACAATCATTTACTAAGATAAGAAAATTAGGATAAATATTCCTAGAATAAGTGGAGAAAGAATAATGAACTCTGTTTTATATTTATTAACACCTAAGTGAATGAAGCCTTAGTGACATTATACAACACTGAATGAAGTGCAACACGGTTTACATTTTGTTGATTGAAATGTGGCGTTACAGACTTTACTGATACAACTCAATTGATGCAACAAGCAATACCTTTGGTTCCACCCAAAACATTCTCTAATAATTTCCTGTTAATAAACATACATCCTGTTTAAAAAATCAAGAAAGTTACCAAATGTTAATGATTACTGGAACTTGTAGCTAGAAAGCGTAAACTGATTAATCCATATTCATACGTGGAAAGAATCCAATAACATAATAAAGAGTGAATAATAAACAACAAAAATGGTTACTTTGTTAGGATAAACTGAACCCAACTAGTGGTAATTTTTTGTGACGCGTAAAACACTTTTACATAAGTTATATTCACCAGGGTACCTATAATAAGCTTCATTTGATAAGCACATGGTAGAAAAGGATCACTTTGTAAAGTAAGGAAAATTCAGCATTGACTGTTCGTCGTTTGTTCTGGAATAATTTGGGGTGTCTACATAACAATTCAAAAACTAATTAACCTGTAGATACCGGATTGATATCAGCTGATAGTCCAACTCTACCCGATTCAATCGGGATGCAATAACCATCTAACTTAAGTGGACTAGGGCTGAAGCTGCATTATGCAATGGCTGTTTAGCCTAGATCACTCTAACCGTGGTAGCTGGGATTTCCTGTCTCTTCAGTGCTTCCTGCACAAGAGACAGTCTTACGATATGAAATATATTTAGGAAGATGTAGAAGAGGAATTATTGAGAGTGGATTATGACTGTACCGAATATCGTGTTAGCTTCAAAAAATAATTATCCACATGAATGATATTGACGTTGAGGAGTTGGAATACTTCATTCAATGTCCAATAAGTAATACGTACAACGTAATTTCGTTAGGGTTTAATGTATTCACGTTAACCTTATAAATGTAAATAAGTTGAACTTATAAATATGCCTGAAGAGTTTTATAGAATCCCTTTCTAAGTATGCCCTACATAATTCATTTTACAGTTCACAAAAATTCGTAAATACAACTAGAGTTGATCTTAGTAGAGTACTAAGTTGTTTACAACTTAATTTTATATCCTGAAACTAATCAATTTTGAAGAAGTTGCTTTCTTTTTGTAAGAGTGACAAGTGAATGATATTATCTTTTCTTAATAGCTAAAATGATACTAACATTAAAAAAAAATTCTATTGAAGTATTCTTTTTATAGATGACAGTAAAATATCATCTATTTAATGAATTTCATAGGTTTCTTTCCATTATTTGGCGAACTTTAATAGACAAATCTATTTTGAGTGAATGACGAGATGTTATGTATTCGAGTTTCCTATGCAACCATTGTTGCTTTTGCGTAAGACAAGATAATATTCCTGGGTTCATTTGGACAAAGGGTACATCTAACATGCAGTATATCATGTTCAATATCAAAAAGATTACTGACAGGCACACATCGTAGAATTCAAAATAAGTAATACTTCCTTCTAGTTATCTGCAACATAAAGGTAGACTTGTAAACACCAATCTCATGAAGTTTGCTATTCTGTCTATCAGTGTCAAAAAGTGAACCGCCTTCAAATTCGTCATTCAAACAGTGTTTCTTAAGTACACAGATTTAAGATTCTCTGGGAGGTTTTGGACCCAGGTTTCTATCTGCGAATGGTGGTGTCAACGATTTTTCTTACTTTCCTGTTTTGTGAGAGGTTAGTTTATCATCACTAACAGTAATTAAACCGAATCTTTAAATTCCCGAAGCATGGGATATGACAGGATTCCTCCTTCTGTTAATAAATACCGTACTAAAAAAATTTATCAATTGAATATTACTTGTAGATTTTCTACAATCGGATCTTTGTAATGTTACATCAGATTTTATTTTCAACGTTGACAAAATGAAAATGTGAACTATTTTCCTTCTCATGTGAACATTTGATTGATAAATTTAAGGTGTTAAAGATTCATCTCTTAGAGTCCTTTACATGGTGTGCAGCAATTCACCGAAATCAGCTAGCTTCTATTTCCTATGTATCACTAAAGCTTTTACCATATGCACAAATAAAGTAAAACTATTTGTACAGAAGAAGTTTACCACTTACATTTGACGACTTAAACATTGTTACATTATGTCATAAAATCTTAAATATTTGTCGTTCAAAAATTTACAGTTACATTCTATTCGGAAATCTTGAACTAATTTAATGCCATTTTATTTGATTGAATGTATCACAGATTGATGTTGGCAGGGTACGATTGAAAACCAGGGAGCACTGGATAGCCATAACCATCTCAATTGAACTTTAATACCATTTTATTGAAAAAAGAATTCACTTCTAAATATTAAACAGTTTTCAATGTATTCTAACTGTATACTCTAATTGATTGCATAACTTTTGACTAACACAAACAGCTGCTAATATCGTTTTTTTTCCCGGTTGACATCAACATGTCAATCTTATCTTAGTTAATAATATGAAATAATGATGATATAACACTTCAATCTAAATGATTCTTTAATGTTACTACTTAAAGTATGCATGTGTGTATGTGTTTGTATAACTTTGTAGTTCATGTAAATCATATTACCCAACTTAACAACATTCAACCAGATGGAGTAAATCATTTTATATAATAATCATTGATAAATCGAAAAAAAAACATATAAGACTTAATATTATGAATTAATTATTGAAAACAAAAAATTATCAATTGCGTCAACCTAAAGCTCCTGGTGCGGAATCGTGGGTGCGCACTGCTGAAGAGTACCACATTAGAACGAAACAGATGTCCAGTGCTCCCTGGTTTTCAATGGTACCCTGCCAACATCAATCTGTGATATATCCAATCAAATAAAAAATTTGTCATTATATAATCAAAATGGAATTATGTAAACTCTGAATGGAAGCATATGTACCATATCAAGAAGAAAGATGTCAGATAGCAACAATACTACTAATAATATTAGTATGATTATCATTGTTACGCTTTTTTTTCCCCTCTAAATATCTAACTACTATATTAGCAGGTGCTTTATATAGTATTATCATATATTGTATCAATATATGTAAACATAACTAAACAGATGGTAAGTTAATAAATATTGACTTTTATTTTGATGTTGTACAGCTGCTTGGTTCTTCATGTTTTCTTCTGATTATCTAAAAAAGAAAAAAAGTAACCATAAAATGATATTATTCAATTGATTGCTACCTACTAAGCAGTTGATAATCATATCATTGTCTAATGTTTATATTGACATAATGACAAGTACTTATTAGGGTTATATATGTATATTATACAAACATATAAACAAATTAAAAATAAGAATTAAGTAAAAAAAAAAAAATCTATTATTGATAATCACAGAAAGAAAAATGTTTATTTTAATAGTTGATAAAGAAAATTATCGGAAAATCGGTAAACAGAAAAAAAAAAGTATTTTATTGAATGAATCATGAACTGTCAAAATTTTATATCTTTAACAATAACATGAAATAAACTTTAATGAATACATGTTTTCTATATTATAATGATAAAGTTTTTTTTTTGTCATTTAAAGTAAAATAAATATTATCTTTTAAAGAGCTAATTATACACTTTTATTTTTATAGACAGATGTCTTGTCTTTATCTACGATATTTTAATAATTTTAAATAAAATGAAAAAAAAAATTTAACTGATGAATCCCAAATGGGATGAAACGTACTTATTGGATCTTACTTGCCAGTTACAAGTCAATCTAATTCATACAGTACTATATCACTCACTAAGTAGGCATAAAATTATTTAAGTAAAAAATATGTGGTATTAATATATCAGATTCTCATGTTCAAATATAAAAGGTGTAATAAACTAATTCAATTTTGAATAAAATGGGGAATGTTTGTAGTCATAGCGACTAATTTCAATTACTTATTCTAGAGTATCATAGAAGTGATATTATTCTATGAGTAGACGGGATATATAAGCATAGATTTATATCAAGTGATTATACTAAATAACAATGAAATTTTAACTTCGTAACAGAATAATGATTAGAATTGTTCATGATTCCACTTTTATTTATAAATTACCTTCTAGACGAAAAGCGCTTTAGAGGTTGTCGGTAGATGACTTAAGGTATGTGACTCTTGATATTTGGCACTCGTTAGGGAGATATAATTGCAGTCTTGTGTGAACTAATGCATTTTAGCGAATTCAACTTTCAGTCACTACAGCACTACAACAGGACTGAATAAATATTATCTTAGCCACTACACAGTAATCAGTCAATCTACAAATTACCCACGATTTTTGCAAAAGTAAAAAATTAACTTAGTAAAACACTCAAAATCCCCAAACCGTTCAAATGAAATTATTTTTTGGTCTTCTTTGAAAGAAATTTTCGTGGCATCGAGATATCCATTTCTGCTATGATAGTACAAGACTTAAACAGTTGTTTTATTTTCAGCATAACGTTTTATATGTACTCACTCCTCGTAGACATGATCACTTTAGATAATTATCGAAATCAAAACAGATTGGAAGAAAACTAGGTGGTATCCAACCGGAGCGACTACAGACAGCAAAGTTGATTATCAGTCTTAACATAACCACCTTAACTCACTTCTTCAAATCGTGGTACCCGAAACTTCAGAATGTGGGATTTATTCAAACTCAAATAGATGCAACAAATAATGCAGCAAAAACTCTGAAACTCATCTTAACTGAGTTTAATAGAAATATAATGTTGCTCTGACACACTGTGTACTACCTTTAGGATCTGAAACACAAACTGCATTAATTTTCGTGAACTTGTATAGTTACAGGTGAGCATTACAGTTTTATTAACTTCTTCAGTAATAAATAGTATATATATGTTTACCAATAATATATGTTATTAAACAGCCAACCGGTTAAAATTATCTTACTGACTAATATCATAACTTATTTTATACGTAACAAGGAGGTTATATGATAAATTTAGTTATCTCTTTGCATTTATCTTACATTTCTTAGTCACGAGCTACGATCAATTTTACTTACGTTTTTAGACTACTTGTGAGTAGCTCATATCGTTATAGTGATTTTTTTTTAATCTCTAAACACATGCGAAGAAAGAATTATCACTTGAAATAATACAAAAAAGACGTCAATTTTGTTACAAAGACAGATAATCCAAACATATTGGTGGTGCTAGACTAGTTTGGCAAACAATGAATTGTGCTATAACATCAATAAATTTCTTATTCTCAACGTTTAAGGAATCTGACAGTAGAGGCTCTTCATTAGTCAGCCTAGGTAATTTCATAAATTTAAGATGGGTTATCAAGGTCTACTTGTACTCTTTGGGGATCGGCTGTTAATAAAATGCACACTATCTGACTTTAATTTTTTCAGTAAGGCAAGAATAACAATTGTAGTAGAATAGTATGATGTGATTTTATTTTGTAGATTCGCGTCAGCTGAATACAATCTAGAATTAATTTTAATCACTAAAAATAAAACAGTTGTACCTAATTTACATTAAAAGGCGTTCAAAGAATTTGAAGTGGACATGTGAATACTTTTTAGCCACACACGTGCATGTTAAAATCTTCTTCATAATTACTAACCTTATTTAATATTGTAAATGCCACTGCATCACACGTTTTATCTCTAATAAAATTGCCACTGGTATATCGTTTTTGTACTAAAATGTGTTATTCTGAAGCATCGTACCCGATGAAGATAGCATCTTATTACCTTCCGGGCACAAAACCTGGTGTAAATGTTCAATTTGAGACCACTTATATGTGTCCACTACGGTGGCCTGAGCTAGGCCAGTATGGTAGTAAAATTTTCTAAATAAGGTATTTAAAAAACCAAGTGGATATTATTTAGCTTTGCGAGTGTACATAGTATGTGCATGTAGTCTGCTATGGTAATAGATTATATCTTATTACAAAGTGAAAATATTCAATTGATTGTTCAACTTTTTCCCAACATACAAACTACCGCCTATGAATTACAACTTTAAACACTATAAATCTACGAATGTTTCTTTTAAAATATAGGCTACACAACTAATAGTTAGTGCCACGTTAATAAAACCTGTAAATATTTTCTTACTAAAAGCTAGTAATGTAGAAAAATTTAGTAGTTTCTAACAATCAGGTGCAATTTAGATGACAAAAGGCCTATGTAAATCTATGAGAGTAACGACAAGGTTGCCATACTCGAAATGTGCAATAACCGTCATAGATCTTGCCATTCAATGGTCAGAGAAACGTTAACTAGGGGGAATTTGAACTCAACTAACCAATATAGTATGCCCTGACACTAGTTTTTAGTTAAAAGATGACAATGTCTACTTACATCTCTTGAGTGTTAATTAATCAAATAAACTGTGATGAGATAACTGGCATCTTACTTAGGTTCCTGCATAAAGGACAATGTATTTATTACACAGTTATATGAAATGTGTCCGTCTTTTACTATTATCTTTAGAATCATTCAAGCTGACTCTTTCTACAAATAAATTCGTGAATGATAAGATAAATAAAAGTAATGAATTTCTCTCCCCTTTTAATCAGTATCGACCCTTTGGTGCCAATCAATAATGAATTTGTTGGATTCATGGAAGATCCGCTCACAGTAGCACCTAAAATTGATGCATATAATAATTATCATCGTTAAGAATAACCAAGTGAACATACTAGACCCCTGTTGCTTATACTCTGTTAGTGTGGGATTATTAATTCAACTTAAACAAGCAGACACTGATATTTAAAAGACAAATATATTATGACGATATTTCATACTATTAAGATTTTAAAGTCAGGTTAGGTCATTAGGCCTTCAAAAAATTAATGGATCACTAATTTGAACAGTTCATTAGCCAGAAACTGTGTATTATCCAGAAATACGTACATGGTATGTAACCAAACTAGTGATTCATTCCTCTAACATGATCTGACGTTTGCTAAGCTTGTTCTACGTAGTATTCCATTCTAACAGTTCTCTCTAAAAATAAACATAAAGTGCCATCTCCTAGCTGGGACAACAGATCAAGGAAAAAATGACAATATTTTTCATCGCTTTTCATCCATACTTCCCTTCTCCTTGCCACAATATCCTGACTTTAATTATCAGTATTATGACTGTGTTCTTTTTATTTGTTCCTACATGTTTCCATACCTTTTTTCAGTCGATCTCATGATATTTTTGATGCTTCTTTATACTACCAACCATCAACCAGTGTTACCGGAGCATAAAACAAATGAATCATTGAAATTAATTTGGTATATAAACATTTTTTCATTACAAGTGAATTATTCTTGATGTTAGTGTATGTAGGGATACTGATACTATTGACCACGTGTACTATTTAGTTGAACCTAATTACGTTCGATGAAGCAGCAATATTACTCGTGTGACGGAGTAGAAGTATTTTGCTTGTCACTGTTCGGCTAGCTGTCAGTATTTACGAAATATAAGTGTATTGAGACGGTGAAACTATTTTCATTGAGACGATATTTGTGCGGCTAATATAGTTGTTACTGTTTGAGATGTTAGGTCATGCATGATTATCTTGTCCACACTAATCTAAAGATGTTACATTCCATCAAACCTTACTAGTGTTACATGTGTAATACGTTAATATTGTTTAAAAGTATCATTTATATAGTTGTGCTATGGAAACTTGCTGACACCCTGTACTTTCTTGTAGACGCTTAAATAAAACGTCATTGGACTAATCTTCTTTCTGAGCTGAGTCTTTTAAGATGATTGTGTGGACTAATGTTGAATTCCTTTCATGGTATCAGATACGGCATAATTGTACGTTAATGGCATCACAGTCAGACAAATACATTGGAATATCACTGTTCTTCCCATCAAACCGATCTTATTGGATACCTCATTTAATGCATACTGCATGTGACGGTCATCTTGAAATGTAATCACCTGTCTCAGGTGTTGCTGATAATTCAAGTAAACTATATTCTTATAAAAGTTGAATATATTTTCTGTACTTGAATTAACTGTTATCATAGTACTTATATCTATTTGTAACTGTTTGTAAGCTTGTATTATCTAGGTATTTTTCCACAGCTGTTATAATTTGAAGGCTGGTCGTGACATAGTAATCTAGCTTAAGGAAAATGATCTACAAACATTAGTTTTAATTATAGTGCTGAAAATGAACGTCCCATTTCAATTTTAAACTCATCTTCATCAAATAATCTACAGTCTGCACTTGGTCTCAGTATGAAGGTAGATATCAACCGTATACCAAATTTATATACCACCTCCTGAAATCAATCAAATTCTTATTGAGTTCAACATTAATGCTTTTATAGACGCTGTAACACACGAATGCTAATGCCACCAAGTTATGTTGATACATTTTTGACAAGCTTGATCCATACATTAAATTTTATTTTCTACAAATAATACAAATCGAACTGATAAAATTTCAAAATCGTCTTGCAATAATTCGACTAGTCCATCACACCATGCTTTTGCGATTATGTTAGGTCATTTTTATCATTTAAACTGATTTCGTGATTCTGTTGTTATAAATTTTAATCCATTTCATGATTTCCATGCCAAGGAATCTGGTGTGTTAGTATCTTTAAAGTCTGTTTAGTCGTGCTGAATTACCACATTGGCAGCCATTGTTCCTGTAATCGACAGAACAAAGCATTCGTATTGCTATTCAGGGTCACTATAGTTCAGAATAATATCTATATTTATTGCGTGCATAATTTACCGTACCATTTTGGAATTTATGTAGTCCCGTTGATATATATTGCGTCATAACAGTGTCATTTATTTCAACTTGTCGATTAAGAATAATACAGATAACATCAGTCGTAATGTATGTCCCACCCTAAGTCTAGAACAGAACTTAACAAAATTCTCAAGCTTTACTGTCAGGTTAGTTTTAGCAAATTGTCTTGACTGTATTGATAACCAGTTTCTCATTCAGCGGCTGGACAGTCCAGAGAAGTATTATTTTGCAAGCATTCCAGTAATACTGTTAGTCTACAACTATATCAGGCCTTAGAAGCTTATAATAATTTTTATTTTCGATATGACTACATGTTTAGTCAAACAATAATCACATGAAATAATTCTAGTTATTGTCTACACACTGTTTCCAGTTTTACCTTTAACCATTACTTCCATGTTTTCACTGTAATCATGCGATATTAATACGTGTTATGTATGCATTGATAAAAGCGCGGATTATACTTGTACTTATAACTGTTTAACATAATCTAGTGATTATTTCTCTCCACGTACACTTTTATTACGAAAACCTATAGTAATATGTACACTTGTAAACCTGCAGCATATTCGAAATTATCATATTTTGCAAGTGCGCTTCAAGTTTCTTTTACGCGCTATAAATAATGATTTTTCATATATAAGCATTCTTGAATCTGGTTATCATTATACTGTTGTTTTACTGTTCAATCATACACATTTTGGTTAATAATTTCTATGTTCTAGGGAGGCTGATGTAGAGGCCGTAACTACTCCCAGAGTATGGAAACCTCCATTTTGCACTTTTCTTTAATAATATGCATGATCAGAACATAATTGGACTTCCTTGGAAGCAACTTTCTATCAAGTTGCCTGAACTATAAAGTGCTTTTGAGTAAGCAGACGGTACTTCCTGAACGAAAGGTTATATAAGCTCTCTCTGCAACGTCTATGAAAATATCATATTGTTATACCAACCACCACCGCATGTGATTCCTAAAAGTTTCAGGCAGCTTTAGTGTATACGTTATCATACCACTGGGCATTGTAAATATGAACGATAATGTTAAGCACAACATAGGCGAGTTAAATAACAATGTATATCCTGTAATTTCTCACAGAATTTGTACCAGTTAACATGTATAGATATGGATATAAGGAACGTAAGACTTACGCGAATAAACACTATTTTTAATAAAATGAGTTTGCGGATATACGTAAACTTTACAACATTCGTAATGTAGGATTATGGATTTTTAAATTACTTAGTATATACCATTTTGAGTTACCATATGTGGTACTCAATACGAACGTGACGTGAAATCTATGCTTAACAAGAGAATGTCAAAAGGACCATATTAAAGGCACCGTATTACGACAGTGAGTAAACGCTTTTCTGATTAGGCATATGTACTCGACGCTATACTCAATATGCTGCAACAGCTAAGTCTCGACAAAAGTGGGGACATTAACGGGAGACAGAACAAGAACATAAATGACCAATAAAGTACAACTGCTGATGGTGGACAAGACTAAAGCATATTGGACCAGATGCTTGAAGTTAGTTTGTTACTTGTAATAGCTTAAATACCACTAAGATTATTACAATGATCTGTAAAAAGTAAAATCAGGAAAGGCGAATCTCATCAACAAGCACATTAGGTTAAGAAGGAGGCTACAGTGACCGGTTATGAAAAAAGATGACAACCATAAAGTTTGTTTATAGAGTAGTTTATAGTGCAGTAATGGTGATGCATAGAGTCTTGTTAAACGACATGGCAATTTTTTCTTTAGAACTCTAAAAGAAGGAGAAGGAGCAGTAAACGAAGTTGATCACCCTGACTATTTCTAGCCTATAGAGCCTGTTCCAATGGGCAGGTCTTTTTGATAGTTTAAAGTTGACGTTTTTCAATTGTCAAACGAGATTACTAATCATGGTGGGTTGTGACAAACTGCTTAATATTTACTGATTGTTATAAGTATCAAGATCGTGCTAAATATGTATAAAATGTATGGTATAGTGTTCGGCGTTATTACACGAATCTTGAAACTTCATTTCAGTGTCCTTAAGCGTTATAGTAACTGTTGATAACGATGTGTAACAGTAAACAATTCCCTAGATAAATAGTCTCATAAACTCCTGTCATTGATGCTAACCATGTTTGTTTTAGCGGACACGGCTAGTTGAAGGCCCTCGGTCATGCATCACCTCCATATCACGTCACGCCGTACCGAAACAAGCAACCCCCTCTAGTTTGCCAGCCTAGACGTTGCTATCCCATTGCCGCTCCATTCACGATCAAATATAACTTCTCTTCCATCCTTCATTGCCTTCTAATTTCTTCTCATTCGTAAGAGTGGGTTCAATCGTTAGAAGTTGCTCTGGTAATAATCCAAACGTAACTTGGTCATATACCGGGTGCACCTTCATTGGTGAGCCCGACGTGATTTGGACACGTTCATAACTGTGAATTCGTTCCTGTTCATAATTTTTAATAGTATTTTTCGTGTGATTATCATTTTTTTGCACATTTTGATTGCATTTATTTTTGTATTTTCATATACTGCATATATAGCATGACTGATCAGACTCCTAAGTTCATTAAGATTAAAACTCCCACACCCCCGAACTTCCAGCTCATTCCTTTCTGGACAGAAAACATAGAAGCTTGGTTCTGCTACGCAAAAGCCGAGTTTCGAGACCATGCTGTGACAGATCCACGTGTTCAATTCCTTGCCGTCGTAAGGTCACTTTCGCGTGAATTGAACAGGTACGTCACCCCTTCCTTTTTCAGCCCTGACTGCCTAGAACCTTATGACCAGCTCAAAAGATCAATTCTCAAACGCGGAGACTTATCCAACAGACAGCGTCTCGATGAGTTGTTTCACACTATCGAGCTCGGCAACGGTTCAGCGACGGAAATGTTGTCACGCATGCGAGAGGTAATTGGTCAACGCACCTTCGACGAAGGTCACTTCCGCCAACTCTTCTTGTCAAAACTGCCACAACAAGTGCAAGCAGTTCTGGTAACGTTTAATAACAACCCAGTAAATGAACTAGCTTCATCTGCTGATCGAATTCTGGAGATCACCAGAACTCGCGATAATCAGGTTTATTCCATTACTGAAAAACCTCATGCCACCGAAGACGACGTAACAAAATTGTGTAATACTCTTTCTCGTTTTCTTTACCTGAAGGAAAGACACCGACCGGACGATTCTCGTCGACGAAGTACATCACGGAGAAGGCCATCGTCTCGACCTCGACGAAACGAAAATTCACATTGGTGTTGGTACCACAACACCTATGGAAAAAATTCCAAGAAGTGTAGAGACCCCTGTTGGTTCCCTAGACATAAACCGATTGTTGACGCATCGGGAAACTATTCCGCCGTCACGCGTTAGCGGCAACTGTAGCCGGTGGAAGCAGCCGCCTGTTACTTATCACTGGTGTGATGACGAAGGTTCGCTACCTCGTCGATACTGGCACAGAAGTTAGCGTTCTTCCCGCAGCTCCATCTGATCGCCATCATGGAGCTGCGTTCGATTTACAGGCAGCCGATGGAAAACACGTAGCTACGTATGGTAAACGATATGTCTACTTAAACATGGGTTTACGAAAACCCGTACACTGGATTTTCACTATCGCCGATGTGAAAATACCTATCATTTGCATCGATTTACTTAGCCACCACAACTTGCTTGTGGACCCTAGTAAAAAGAGACTAGTGGATAGTAACACAAATCTCTACATTCGTGGAACCGCGGCTACAGGTTGTAGCTTATGTCCTCTTCGTTTTAAACATTTAATTAACCCTTATTTTCAGACGATACTTGACAAGTATCCAGATCTGAATAAGGCGTCATCGAAATTATCATGTGTAACCAGCAATGTTACACATCACATCACGACTACATGTCAACCTGTATTCTCCAAAGCACGCCGACTCGCGCCTGAAAAACTGAGGATTGCAAAAACGAATTCGATCATATGATTGACTTGGGATAAATCGGCCTTCAAGTAGTCCATGGTCATCTCCATTACATATGGTCCCGAAGAAAGATAGTAATGACTGGCGTCCTACCGGTGATTACCGACGTCTTAACGCCTAAACTACGCCTCATCGTTACCCTTTACCGCACATCCACGATTTAACGGCCGCCCTGAAGGGAATGACAATATTTTCAAAACTCGACTTGGTAAAGGCGTACAACCAAATACCGATGTCTGAAAATGATATCCCGATAACTGCTATCGTAACTCCATTTGGCCTTTACGAATTCCTCCGAATGCCTTTTGGGTTGAGGAACGCAGCACAAACATTCCAACGCTTCATTGATGACGTGTTCCGCGGGCTTGACTATGTCCATGCATACATTGACGACTGCTTGATAGCAAGCCCAGACGAGGTAACACATATGAAACATTTGGACGCAGCCTTTAGAAGGCTACAGCAGTATGGAGTAACCATAAACATACAGAAATGCCAAATCCGAACAACATCGTTGAACTTCCTGGGGCATACTATTGATGCTAATGGTATACAACCTCAAAAACACAAGGTAGCTGCTATTCTGGAGCACCCGGAATCAACCACCATCAAGAAGTTGCGAGCTTTCAATGGTTTGGTAAGTTTCTACAGACGGTTTATACCGTACTGTGCATCTGTCATAAAACCACTAACGGATCAGCTTCGTGAAAATAAAAATGTGGTCACAATGGATGCAGACTCAAAGAAAGCCTTTACTGCGACTAAAGAAGCAATAGCCAATGTGACTATGCTGGCACATCACAATACCGAGGCTCCTGTCAGCCTAGCGGTTGACGTATCTGACTCAGTGATTGGCGCAGTTCTGCAACAATGGATTGGCCAAGTTTGGCAACCTTTAGCATTCTTCTCAAGACGACTAAACGATACCGAATCAAGATACAGCACTTTTGGTCGTGAACTGCTAGCCATGTACTGTGCTGTGCGACATTTTCAACATTCCATCGAAGGCCGGGAATTTACAATATTCACCGACCATAAACCACTGACGTTCTCTATGAAGTCATCTTCAGATAAGTACTCTCCGCGAGAGTCGCGTCATCTAGACTACATTTCCCAGTTCTCTACTGATATACGACATATATCTGGAGCTAACAATGTAGTTGCCGACGCCTTATCACGAATACACGCCTTGAATCGTGTCCAAGGCATCGACCTTGTTGAACTAGCTCGACTTCAAAATGATGACAATGATCTTCATCACGAGTTATCCACAACAACACTTAAACTCCAAACAAAGACGATTGGAAAGGGTAAGAACACTTTAATTTGTGATTATTCCACAGGTACAGCCCGTCCAATCGTTCCCATGAGTTATCGACGAATCATCTTCGACACATTGCACAACCTCTCTCATCCTGGAGTTCGTGCTACGTCTAAACTGATTGCCCAGAGATTTTGCTGACCAAGGATGAATAAAGACATCAAAGAATGGGCACGCTCCTGTGTGGCCTGCCAAAAGAGCAAAGTAATTCAGCACAATAAATGCCCTCTTGGCACTTTCCCAACCCCCGACGCTCGATTTGACCATGTCCACCTTGATTTGGTAGGACCCTTACCTGAATCAAATGGATTTTCTTATCTTTTGACATGCGTGGACCGTTTTACACGCTGGCCAGAAGCGATTCCCTTAAAAGACATCACTACTGAAACGATTGCTCGCGCTTTCGTCGAATGATGGATAGCGAATTTTGGCTGCCATCTACAATAACGACACACCGTGGACGTCAGTTTGAATCTGGATTGTTCCACTCTCTGACAAAACTTCTTGGAGCGACGCGCTTCCGAACAACAGCCTACCATCCACAATCTAATGGTTTGGTAGAAAGATTTCATCGACAGCTGAAAGCATCACTTTCAGCTACAAACATTCCACAGTGGACAGAGGCTTTACCACTAGTCTTACTCGGTATCCGAAGCACGGTAAAAGAGGATGTCGGGTGCAGTGTGTCTGAACTAGTTTACGGAACGACTCTTCGATTACCAGGTGAGTTTGTGGAAACCGCTTCCACCCCGACAAACCTGGATATCAATTCTTACGTGAACCGGCTTACAAATACTATGCGTTCAGTCAAGCCAGTCCAGACTCGACAACAGTCGACAGACACCTTCATCCAACCCGCTTTAAAATATAGTACACACGTTTTTGTACGTCGTGACGCTCTACGCCGACCTGTTGACGCGACTTACGAAGGACCATACAAGGTATTGAAACGTGAAATAAAGTACTATACGATCGATAAGAATGGCCACGAGGAAAACGTCAGCATTGACCGCCTCAAAGCAGCTTACCTAGAAGGTAAACCCTTCGATGTCCAACTCGCCACAACACCGCCGGAACTCGACATGAGCAAAGTCGCCGTGCCTCAAGCAACAACCAACAAGCAAGTGGAGATTTCGAAGAGCTCCATAACGCCGAGAGCTACACGTTCTGGTAGAAATGTACGATTTCCAGAACACTTAAACGAATATTACGTCTATTAATTTTTTTTCTAATTTTCCACTGTGTGTATTGTGAAGTTTCTATATTTAAAATAAAAAAAAATTGAATAAAAACACCTTTTTTTTAAAATTTATGGTATGAATTTTACACATTTTCGTATGTTTAAAAAATGTCAATAAACCTTTTTTTATTCATGCTAGCGTTGTCAACATTTTATGCGTTTTTGTAGCTGTATTTAGCCGCCAAATTGTTTTTAAATATGTATATATATATATATAAATGAAAGGCACATATTTAAAAGTTTTCTTTTTTTGATTTCCAGGACGCCTGGAAACGACCAGAAGAAAATAGAATAGCACGATTACATTTTGTACAATTTTTTTTATTATTTTTGTATGTAACGACAATTTAGCATAAGCACTGACGGCCAGAAGCTGCATAACATCCATGCTATCAAAGGAACGTCTACCAATATTTAACGAATTGGGTTTTATCCTTTGGCTGGTACGTCATAGGGTCCTCACGAACCCATTAGGGAGGGAGTAAGCTGTAGCGGTAAATAATCCCCAAAATAAATAGTTACATAGGTTTCGACATTGATGCTGAACATGTTTGTTTTAGCGGACACTACTAAGTTGAAGGCGCTCGGTCACGCATCACCTCCATATCACGTCACGCCGTACCGAAACAAGCAACCCTCTCTAGTTTGCCAGCCTAGACGTTGCTAACCCATTGTCGCTCCATTCACGATCAAATATAACTTCTCTTCCATCCTTCATCGTCTTCTGATTTCTTCTCATTCGTAAGAGTGGGTTCAATCGTTAGAAGTTGCTCTGGTAATAATCCAAACGTAACTTGGTCATATACCAGGTGCACCTTTAAGTCCTAGTCCTTAGGTTAAATCAAAAAACGCAAAACAGGCAGCCCAGCAACTAACCAGTCCGACTACATTCCGCTTGTTTGCTCTTACTCACACAAAACCTGACTACACAACGCACCATTGGGAAGGGTATCATTTATACAAAAGGACAGTAATGACTAAAAACTGGGGAAACGGATACATAGTTAGTTAGCTATTCTTGTCGATTGGAGAATAATATGAGACAGTTCCTAGGTCTAGTGAGATGTTAGGCTGAGGGAAACATGTCGACAATAAAAATGAAATAATCCATGTCACGAATGTTCAAAAGCCACAACAGTTAAATTTTATAAGTACCAGTACTTGACCATTCTCCCATTTTTCCCATCAAGTAACAATCCAATCCATCGAACGACAGTTTCAAACTCACCAGTATATCTATGTTTATGTTATGACAATAGATATGCCACACCAATCGCCTTAATAACGTCCGTTAAAACAGTTGAACTGAATCCTGGAGAACCCGAAAGCCAAACAAATGTAGCAACATCACTGTCTTAAAGTGGGTGTCGAATCACGAAAAAAGTAGGCTGTTTTAATATATTTACCATAGCAAAGTAGTAACATCTAAAAATGTGATAATACCTTTTCGTTTTACAAGTTTTTATCCCTTTTCGGTTACTGTACGCATATCCAAGGTGGTAGTCCTCCGTAGGTGAGTTAGGACCAAGTATTCTTTCAAATAACAGTGAAGTTTGCTAGTAGTATCTACTTTACGTCAAAATACGCACCGAACTCAAGCTAAAAAGCCTGTTTCTCATTGGTTCTTCAAGAACTTTTGCTCAGTAGTTTGAGTATCACGTTTACACGTTTCTATTACAACCGAGAGTTTATATTCGAAAATAACCAAGACTTCTGCAGCTTAAACGCCAGACAGAAATTACTGTAGCCACCCAAAACAGTCAAGAACCGCTACCGAATAACTAAGGAGCAAGTGAATATAAATCTGTCGGTTTATACTAACTATCCACAAAGATACCAGACATCAGAAAAGAAGAATTCATATCAATCATCTCAAATGTTTGTTCTTTATCTATTATTGAGGACTAGACACAGAAGCCCGTTAAACTAAAACTACTCGTATTTTCGCTGAGATCATTTGGAAGGTCCGCGGTTAATACAAACATCTCGCTACGTAATCGAGAACTTGTGACGTACTACACTAGTGATGGTTGATGAAGCTACAAAGAAAACGCTTGCTTCTATCCCACTTCTCAAAACAAGGGCAGGGCCTTTAGATGGGGACATGTGGATTCAACGGCTGAAAGAAGAATATCAAGCCCTAATAAAATACGTGGAAAACAATAAACTTGCAGACAACGACTGGTTTCGCATTGAGTCAAATCAAAATGGAACACGTTGGTACGGGAAATGTTGGTAAGCTTACTTGCTAGTGAGTCTTTTTGCAGGTATATACAAGATATGAAGAAATACGAGTTCGAACTCAATTTCGATATACCAGTTTCATATCCCAGCACCAATCCAGAACTTGCCTTACCTGAGCTTAATGGAAAAACAGCAAAAATGTATAGAGGCGGAAAAATATGTCTTACTGATCATTTCAAACCTTTGTGGAGTAGGAATGTCCCCAAATTCGGAATCGCACATGCAATAGCGCTTGGTCTGGGTCCTTGGCTAGCTGTAGAAATACCTGATCTGATATCGAAAGGAATTGTCAAACACAGAGATGATCAGTAATATATCGTTTTGGAACCTAACCAGAAAATTCATATTGCCTTCCAAATTACTATAAAGTTAGTCTTTGTGACTTAATACTAAGCTTCAAAAGAATAGTCACCAGTCAAATAATCTACTGAACTTGAAGATAGACTAATGACTTTGACTCAATCTCTTATGTATACTTGGTATCACAGATCAGTCTACTGAGTTACGCTCCAAATTTACTAAAAGACGTACTAATCATGTTGGATATTATTATCAATACAAACTCTCTGTACGAAGGTCAAAAACTTTTTAGTATTCAGCCTAAATTGAAGTTAGGGATTCAACCGCTGTTCGAATTACTTAACATGTAGTGATGTAGTTGGTTTCAACTGTATGGAGCTTCTTGTTGATTTTGTGAGCCTCAGCTCCCAACATTTTGAGACCAGCAGAAATTGTACTTTTGTCAATGAATTAATTTGTATTAATGTTGAGTTTGTAATGATCAGCGGGTCCGAGTAGCCGAGGTAAGTACGTGCCATTACTTAATGGCTTTATGACTAAACCCGTGATTATGCATTACCTCCCATTCTACACTTCAATAAGCACATAATTGCGAAACCCTTCTAACCATCCACCGTAAGTGTTTCAGGTGGCTACTCGTGCATCTTATTCTCAACCGGTTTAATATTCAAACCCATTCCACACGTAAGTTCAAGTTACGCACTCAGCGCAAACATGCCTTATAGTCTAAAACATATACTATAATAAAGCGTACTTTGGGATATTCTGTACTGTTTGTAACAATATGTACAGATTAATTATCATTATTGAGCTTTGGCAGTGATCGGATACCCATCAATAGAATGGAAAAGAACTTAAGTACTAACGGTAGTAAGATTACATTTAGATAATGTAAGCAAACCAATCATCGTACATAAAGTACGCTTACGTATAACAATCCTTTGCAAGTTATTTGAATAGATGAAACCAGTAAGACTAAGATAACCTTTTGTACACATTTCTCAGTATCGTATGAAGTACAGGTACGAATCCATCATATACTTAGTGATCGTCTACTTCTGACACACTGAAAGTAATGCTTATGTAAAACAGAGTGGTGGTACACAAAGGGAAAGAAATCAGTCAGTTACAACGTAGAATTTGGTACATGCATACACCAGTTCAAGTCTCATGCCCCAATTAGCAGATAGAGATTAAATTGTCAGACCAAGTCTCAGAGTAGGGGAGGTAGTAACAGAGTTAGTATTAATGGAAGGGAATAGAGATCGGAAATAAGATTTAGGAAAATGTGATTCAGCAAGAGAAAAATGATGATAAGCCCAGAAACTTAGAATTTGGAGGAAGACAAGGAGTGGATGCACCTGTGCCATTGCCAACGATTTTGAGCCATATCTCTAAGTAATCAGTCTAGCTAATCTTATCATGGCTAGTAACTCTGCTTCGGAACTAAAGCATTCAATGAAGTGTAAGTAGTTTATGGTAGTGTAAGATACTAAACGGTGATACCAAGAATTGCATAACTAGCCAAAAATCAGCATGGCTAATATTTTACTTCAAATTTAGCCAGAATATCCAGCATATTAACACAAGCCAACTGCAATAAAAAACGAATGCAGTAACAAGTTCAAAACTTTTTAGAATTCCACGTAGGAGGTAGTTACATTAAAGTTGTAATGAGTAAAGCGGTTTTCAGGAAGTCACAGCTGTGTAAAGAGCGCTTTGTAGTGGTATGTATCAACCGTAAATGACATTCACAGAATACCACTGGTACCAATGGCGTGTTCTGAGACTAATCAAGTTGAGTAACACACTGTCATCGTCGAATCGGTGGCCAAAGCTATACAGCGCGAGATACATTCTGTTGCACATGTATTGGTACTGATATTTGTGCTTGAGTGTAAGTTTTAATGCATAAGCATATGGTTGTCTCGAGTCTGCCTTTGTTTAGTTGACTGAAGCTCGCGTTAAGTGAGGTAACGTTAGTTTGGCAGACTAATACTAATTAAAGTTGGAATATACTTATCGACGTAGTAAATGTGCAGGTATTACCTAGGTTATCTTTATCTCGTTCTTACTTTCCAAGAGCTACAACACCATTCACTTGTTCCCCCAAAACAATAAAGTTTCCAAATACTGAAACTACTAGAATATCTTTCGCATACTAAAACCACCCTTAAAAAAGGAATCTGTTTTATTACTTAAACAAATAAATATCTAATGCAAGTACAATAAGGTCATAGTCATTTTACATATTACAGAAGATGTCGCTATGAACATATAGGGTTATCAAAATTAAGTATTACGAATAACAGTTATTAAATAACGCATTATAACAGTATCAGTATTGTTAAGATCGTATTGAATTAATAAAAGATACGCAAGCGGACAAGCAGTCAGACCAGGCATAAACCGTCACGCACATAAATATTAGTGTCTTAAGTTCTATAAACTTATGAAGTGGGGATGAGGAGAATCAATCACATCTGTTGAGATTAGTGTAAAAGTACCTTGGAATAATGGATGAAAAAGAATCGATAGACACGCAATCATATATATATATATATATATATATATATATATATATATATAAGGATGTAAATACAATGAAGGAGCATATGAATCACAAGATAGTCTGAATCTATATGAACCCGTTGTAGGATATAACATCAGAATAGCACATTATGGTGGCTAGATGCACCTTATCAATATTTCACCACTGTACAACTTAATGAACGTGATTACACTCAACCCAAACTGAACTCTGTTCTGATATTATCACACGGAATACATGACGAATGGTTATGCAAATGACGTTTAAGATGGTTGACTCGTTTTAATCGTTTTCTATAGTACTTCTAATAATATCTTCGTATTGGTAGGTACTCAGGTTCATCTATGTTTATGACCAGATTAGTAAATATGCAATTTACAATGGCTAGTCAATACTAACACATTGATATGATCAATCTTCATCTATACTCTAGACGGGTTAGGAAGAGTCCTTTACAGTGTTGTTACGGGGAATGGATAGTATTTGTTTATTTTGAAAGTAGCCGATTACTGTCCATTAAAAGGAGCACTAATTCGGAATATTTTAAAAAGATGAGCATTAAAAATAGACTACTATTTTTGGTTAGTTGCAACACAAATTAGGTTTCTGAAACAGGTTTGGTTCTTAATTATTACGAGCGTGTATAAAACTCCGATATTTTTTCCAGGCATAGTTTCACAGCTACTTGCTGACAAAAATAGCTATGCTGTAGAGCTAATTACTTTGGAAGCAAGGGACTTTAAATTATACACTTCCAGTTTCCAACTAAGACTATAAGTGCAAAATGTTTATTAAGATACATCGATGGGATTAAAATTATAAGTCGACTACAGAGCCTCACTACTTTGAGCTCAATTTATTTTAAATAGGTATGGTTCAGCATGTAGCAAGTTACTTAGGATAACAACAGCCAAATTAATGAAATCGGAACAGTCATCTATATGAATAACTTTCGTTTGTATACATGTACATGTAGTACTTCAGTGGGCAGTCATTTTTCAGCTTCAGTCACATAACATTGTAGATGCTCTAATGTAAGCATATAGTTAAAAAGCGACTGAATGCATCCACTGTCTTCAAGATGTTGTCTAGGCAATAAATAAGTTAGTAGAAACTTAAATTGCTCCCAAACGCAACGATGTTTTATATCAATTGCCTTATAGCTCTTTAAAATGAGTCTTATTTGACTATGTGTCAATTGAGAAATCGTTAAAAGTACTCCTTTGAAGTACAATACATATATTTCGCATCTTCAGGGTTAGTTATCATGCCATTAGGAAATATCTACATATACAGAATTATTGCAAGATAGTTCCAACTGTTGCAGCATCTACTTCGTTTACGACTGACTTGATTTCTTCAATAATTCCTTTCCTCGAAATGAGTTGCTTCTTATACACTTCAATTGCCTCAGTAACCTTCCTGTTTAGTTCTTGTATAGAGTATAACGCCTGAAGCTTAGTTTCTTTAAAATCAGTTTCGTGTGGGATTGTTGGTATACCTGGAGGGATTTGAGATCTGCTCATCAGCGCCCGATAAAAGGATGGGGAAGGGTCCACGAAAACCATCTCATCATAGATCTCCCGAACTAAGCTCTTATGACCCATCATTATTTCATGATCGCAATGAAACAATTTAATGAGATGAGTTATTATCAAGGGCTTTTCATTGGGATCGGTAAATATGACTTTCATTGTAATGTCGAACTCTCCCCACCCAGTTTCTGTTAGTTCGAACGGTGGTTTGTTAACAATCCGTATGGGGTTCGAATAACTTTCATGCAGTTTAAACTGTACTTTTCTTATAAATGTCGACAGGTCTTCGCTCGTATTATACGGTCGGAGAAACGCGGTCCACTGGTGAGTTCGTCCATCTTCTTCGCGCTTTTTGCCTAGGTAACGTGATACATTTCCATAAACAATTGGTTTCACAACTGTTGTTTTTAGATTTTCTACAACATCTGACATCTGCAAACAAAAATGCATAGAAATTTATGCAATTAAAACTACCATACTCAATTGATCTCCCTTACTACAGATTTTAAGCGTTATCATATGATTAAGTGTGAAAAAACAAAAGTTTCATTTATTTCTTGAATGTCGAATTATCAATACTCTGACAAGATATCTTTACCAAGCGAATTAAGATATTGTCTTTAGGTCAAGGAATACAACGATATGAATGAGTCGGCTTGACTCAAATGTATTAACTTACATAATTTGTTGTTTAACTAGAATTTGCGAACTGAAAGTCTCACAGGTTTAATATTTAGGTCTGGATGTGTGGACTGCATATTTACCGTTTATCACACTTTACAACAAGCGTGTTTGCCACCATATTTCTTGACTTGAACGCTAAATTTTAATTTCGCGGTTCAACGTGATAAAAGTTAAAACACGTCACTTCAAACGAACAAAGTCATAGACTAGCTAAACTACATGTTTTATTAGAGTGAATGATATACGCATGGGGTTATATATACGAACCCGTTCTTAAATATACGGGTTTACATAATACGACGTCAGAAGTCAGTACTAAATGTGTAGTTAAACATAAAAACATTACTAAAGTTCAGTAACAAAACTCAGACTCGTGTGCTCGACAGTGGTTCTGAATTTACTAACATAAATTGTTCATTCGAACATGCGATCAGATGGCTGCAAGTCTGATTTTCAACTCTTAAGCTATGGATTGTACTCAAGTATATATATATATATATATATATATATATATATATATATATAATCAAATTACTATATTGGGCTTCATATAAACAAGACACCATTTAGATAGTTTCTTCAGGTCCGGATTAGCTGAATGGCTGAGTTGCATGACTATTTCTATTGAGGATTGGTAAGGAAAAACATATCTATGAAACGTTTAAGAGAGTACCGAAATAATCGCAGTTAGGTCACTAGGAATTCCTAGTACATAATAAGCCTATGTACTTCACATTAAGAATCACAAATTAGTAACCATTACCATCATTTTGATGCGCCTTTGGAGTTGTTAAGCCCACTTACAATATTCAATGTAATATGAGGTCAAATGAGCTGAAAAATCAAAATAAGCGTTGCAATAACATGACTTCCATCGAGAACGAGTTTTGTTTCATGCAACAGTAGGTGGAAACTTGACTGACGTCATTTAAAAGATCGAGATCTTGAGATATCACCCTTTTGCAAACGAAGCACTCTATTAAGGAATTAACAATTTAAATATTTACAATTACTTCGTCTTCCACTTCAAAAATGACGTTAGTTTTCCAACCATGAAATTCACACCTCAGTTATCGAAGGTCAAGTACAATTCCGGAAACCTATCACTGATCCTACATTTGGCTACATCAGAACAGTACTAATGATCTTATGAGAATGACAAATAGAATGACAACTGCTCAGACCATAAGCTATTATATTATTCTTATAAGTATCCCTTTATGTAACCTAAAGCAACAAACTACTTCAACCAATATTACAGTGCAAAGTTTATTTTCCGAAAACTGATGTTATGAGATGTCGGTTTCGTCTAAACGATGTTCAGAACACTTAATGGAAATCCAGGTTACTGCAGATAATGCAAATAAAATTCTTTTTTAGATATTTAGAAGCTAGACCCCAGTAAAAGAAACGCTGTTTCAGCCATACAAATGGCTTTATCTCTCATCTACAGGAAATATTTCTAAAACTAAAGTCACTTTCAGTTACTTTGAGTATCAAGTGTCAAGCACCGGGTAGAAGTCTAACTTCGAAGACTTCTCGTTGCATGGTAACTCTACTATCTACAAAATTGCTCGGCTGGAGATTTTCTGTACTACTTCAAAGAGGTTTAAGTTATTTTCCTAAAAAATCTTACAGCCTGCATACAACTTACCAGACAAAAGTTAATCAGGGCAATTGAAACCGTGGTGACCACGCCCTTGTCAAATATAGTGAGTGCATCTAAACACTCATGCTGTTCTAGGGCGTTTACCTGCAACCAGGTATTATGCCATGGTTTTAAGGTCGCCAGAAACCATGACTCAAAGTGTTAAGTGCTAGGATTTTTAGTTTATATGGATAAACACTTATCAGCGTTGATAGGCATACATTATCTTTTACACCATTCTAGAAGAGACTCAAGGTAAACCTAAAGTTTGCCCACAGCATCACTACTTGCTACTTTCCGTCGTATTTTATTATTGCCATAAAATAGCACCAAACGTGGTGGTTCGTTGATAAAAAAGTAATGGAATTTAATAGTACTGTGCACAGTCTATAGGATGATACTTCAGAACTCTTGATGCATGTTTGAAAACAACCAGAAAATTTTGGTCAGCCTGAGATTTCAAGGGAATTCCAAGCTTTGCAGATTTGACAATTCTGATGTGCAAGATTATATCAAAAGCTTTAATAAAGTCGATGTACATTATATTAAATAATTTCCTGTTATTAAGGGAATACCACAAAAGTCTGTGTTGCCTTACAACGAGGCTTGGGTAACCAATCCTATCGTAGAGTAAGAAGCAACTGACTTATGTACAGGATACTACAAAATGATTTTAGCTTTGACTTGCAATCCAATATTCTCCCAGCTATATTAGAACAATTTAACTCCGCCTGTAGCCCTCCTAGGGTTACTGCCGGTCCCAAGCCCGGGTAAAGGAGGAGGGTTGGGCATGGGGCTAGCACCCCCATCCCGTAAAAACCCAAACTTGCTAAAAAAACGCAAACCAGATTAAACAAGATAAACCATTTAAACCATTTAAACTCTGCCCTGGGAGTGGAAGGATATATGACGCCTCATGAAAGCCGAAATTCTTCGGAAGTCATGAGGCCGATGCCCCCCCTTCTAACAACCAGAGCAAATATTTTTATAGGTACATGGAATGTTCGAACAATGTGGGAGAGCGGGAAGACAAATCAAATAGCTGCAGAAATCAAGAGATACAACTTGACAATACTCGGAATCAGCGAAACTCATTGGACTCAAGCTGGACAGAAAACATTAGCTTCGGGAGAGACGCTACTATACTCCGGCCACAAAGAGGAAAATGCTCCCCACACTCAAGGAGTTGCTCTGATGCTGTCCAAGGAGGCACGTAATGCACTTGTGGGATGGGAACCAAATGGACCCAGGATCATCAAAGCATCTTTCAAAACAATGAAGAAAGGCATTACAATGAATATTATCCAATGCTATGCACCAACCAATGACGGCAACGACGAAGACAAAGATCAGTTTTACGATAGACTGCAATCAATTATAGCAAAGTGTCGAGGAAAGGATCTGACAATACTGATGGGAGACCTCAACGCCAAAGTCGGAACGGACAACACTGGATATGAAGAAATCATGGGACGACAAGGACTGGGAGACAGAAACGACAATGGTGAAAGACTTGCAAACCTATGTGCCTTCAACAAATTGGTTATAGGCGGTACAATATTCGCCCACAAACGCATACACAAGGCTACATGGGTCTCACCGGATCATACTACTGAGAATCAAATCGATCATATATGTATCAATAAAAAATTTAGAAGATCAATGGAAGATGTAAGAACCAGGAGAGGAGCTGACATAGCTTCAGACCACCACTTGGTGGTTTCTAAAATAAAACTGAAGCTAAAGAAGCAGTGGACAACTGGAGTGTCAGCAGTACGACGGTTCAATACAGGCTTTCTCCGAGACACTGACAAACTCAATGAATTCAAAATATCTCTCAACAACAGGTTCCAAGCCTTACAAGATCTACCGAAAGAAGAAACCACTATGGAGGACAACTGGAAAGAAATCAAAGAAGCACTAACGTCAACGTGTCAGGAGGTTCTAGGCCGCAAGAAGCACCATTATAAGGAATGGATCTCCACTGAGACATTGAGCAAAATTCAGCAAAGGAGGAACAAGAAGATAGAAATCAACAACAGCCGAACAAGAGCAGAAAAAATCAAGGCTCAAGCTGAATACTCAGAAGCAAATAAGCAAGTAAAGAAGAGCATTAGAGCTGACAAACGGAAATACATCGAAAGCCTTGCAACGACAGCGGAGAAGGCTGCAAGAGAAGGAAATATGAAACAGCTATACGACACAACGAAGAAACTGGCAGATAAACATGGTAAACCAGAGCGACCGATCAAGAACAAAGAAGGCAAGACACTCACTGAGATTCAAGAACAAAAGAATAGGTGGGTAGAACACTTTGAGGAACTTCTAAATAGGCCAGCTCCACCGAATCCACCGGACATTGAAGCAGCACCTACAGATCTCCCGATAGATGTCACTCCACCAACGATAGAAGAAATCAAGATGGCCATCAGGCAAATCAAAAGGGGGAAAGCAGCAGGACCTGACAATATACCAGCTGAAGCACTCAAGTCAGATATCGACCTAACAGCAAAGATATTCCACGTTTTATTCAAAAAGATCTGGGAAGAAGAACAAGTGCCGGCAGACTGGAAAGAAGGTTATCTTATCAAGATACCAAAGAAAGGAGATTTGAGCAAATGTGACAACTACAGAGGGATCACGCTACTGTCGATACCAGGGAAAATCTTTAACAGAGTATTGCTGAACAGAATGAAAGATTCAGTGGAGACTCAACTTCGAGATCAACAAGCTGGTTTTCGTAAGGATCGGTCGTGCACGGACCAAATCGCAACACTACGGATCATCGTTGAACAATCAATTGAATGGAACTCGCCCCTGTACATCAACTTCATTGATTATGAGAAGGCGTTTGATAGTGTAGATAGGAGAACACTATGGAAACTTCTTCGACACTACGGTGTACCAGAGAAACTCGTCAACATCATCCGGAACTCTTACGACGGAACACAGTGCAAAATTGTGCATGGAGGACAACTGACAAATGCATTTTCAGTGAGGACCGGAGTCAGACAAGGTTGCTTGCTGTCACCTTTTCTCTTCCTCCTAGTGGTCGACTGGATCATGAAGACCACATCTGAGGGAATGTACGGGATTCAATGGACAAGTAGGATGCAACTCGATGATTTGGACTTTGCAGATGATCTAGCTCTTTTAGCACATACACACCAACAAATGCAAGCGAAGACAATCAGTGTAGCAACAACTTCAGCATCAGTAGGGTTGAACATACATAAGGGTAAGAGCAAGATTCTCAAATACAACACAGGGAGCACCAACCCAATTCAACTTGATGGGGAAACTCTTGAAGAGGTGGATACCTTCACATATCTGGGGAGCATCATCGATGAAAAAGGAGGGTCTGATGCAGATGTAAAGACAAGGATTGGCAAGGCAAGGGCAGCATTCCTGCAGTTGAAAAACATCTGGAACTCAAAACAAATATCAACTAACCTCAAAGTCAGACTCTTCAATTCGAACGTGAAGACAGTCCTGCTGTATGGAGCTGAAACCTGGAGAAATTACTGCAAACATCCTCAGACGGATACAGGTATTTATAAACAACTGCCTACGAAAAATACTGAATGTCCGTTGGCCGGAAACCATCAGCAACAACTTACTATGGGAGAGGACAAACCAACTTCCAGCCGAAGAGGAAATTAGGAAAAGACGGTGGAAATGGATAGGACATACACTACGCAAACCATCAGACTGCATCACAAGACAAGCATTAACATGGAATCCTGTTGGGAAACGGAAAAGAGGAAAGCCAAAGAACACGCTGCGTCGAGAATTGGAAGCAGACATTAAAAGGATGAGCAGCAACTGGAAACAACTGGAAAGGATTGCTCAGGACAGAGTTAAATGGAGAACACTGGTGAGCGGCCTATGCTCCTCAGCGAGGAGTAACGGGCATAAGTAAGTAAGTAAGTAATATTAGAACAATTTAGGAGACATAGGAAGGAAGTTTAGGAACAAGCAATTCCTTCAGGGATATTTCAATCTCTAGATAACTTGCTTAAGTGACTATACACTCATAGAAATTTACTAGAATAGCGCAAACACAGATCTTTAACCGTCCGTTTCTAAAGGAACGAAACAGTCTCAAATAATCTCATGGTATGCTCCAGACCATGGTTACGGATAACGGGTTTTAAAAGATAACCAAGCAACTTGAAGCGCAACATTTGATTACAATAAACCATATTTATATGATAACTTCATTTGTATAAGCTAGAAACTCCCTATAGTGAGTATTACTAGAACCCACTCCCTCGTATAAGCTTAAGGCCTTAGTAGAACGAACCATCGCAATTATAACATTAATTGTGTAGTTTTTTATGCCTTTAACAGCAGGTAGTTTCTGTGACCAGATCTGTTAAAGAATTCCAGTATCACAATGTCCTATTTTGTGAACTAGCCGAAAAAGGTAACAATACATCGCACTCTGGTAGCCGAATGCTAAAATCCGCACTATCTAATAGACGACATAAGTTTTGTTGTAAATGAACCATAATATAAGATGCATCAACATATCTATAACTTCAAAATAAATTACCAGTATATGAGTAGCGCACTAGTAAAAATCGTTTCCATGATTGTTCAATACTTCAATTCCAATGTATCTCAGACTCAACTTTGTGTGGCAGAATTAGAAAACTGACGTCTAGATGGTAGGAGTGTTCTTGGTTCTAGAGAGTACGGCACTGGTTAAACTGCTTCGGCAAGTGATCAGAAAAATGGAAAATGAAGAGTAAATAACAAGAACAACCAAGGTGTTGTCCCTACGATATTGTCCCATATTACCTACATAGTCAAATATGCATCAAGTCTTTCTCTTTCATTTTTAGAGTAAGGCATAAACACAATCTCATTAGGCAACTAGTTCCATACTTCCTTATTTAGATCATAAAATGTTGTCAGGAATTTTTGTGCTACCTAATTAGGGTTCTATCCTGTGGGGTGTCCTTTCATATTTAGCTTCGGACCAAATTTAATCAGCAGCTTATTAAGGCTAAAATAATTATGTAAGTGATACAAGATGTTCATATCTTATCTCACGACCTTTCTATGTTGTACAGGATTTAAATTTGTTGCTTTAAGTCGGACTGCGTATGGTTTAATTTTTAGTCCCACAAACTTTTAGTTGCTTTTTTATGGACACGTTTGAATGTATCAGTATCCTTCCTTAAAATATATAGAGAAATGATGCATTAGCTTTTTTAGATGAGGATTTAGGTAACTACTGTAGACATTTGTGAATAGTTTAGGAGTCAAACTACCTGAAGTTTTGGGTGGTCAACATTAATAGTATGTTATATTGTCTGCGGAAAGTCTCTGGAAAGATACCTCTAGAGTACCGCATACGATCACTTTCAGGTCTTTTTAAGGCCAAAAGAGTAATACTAGACACATTGAGTGTATATGTAGACGTAAATAAACCCCAAAATAATTAGTTTCATAGGCTTTCGACATTGATGCTGACCATGTTTGTTTTACCGGACACGAGTAGTTGAGGGCATTCGGTAACGCTTCATTACTAGATCACGACACAATGCACCGTGGGAAGCATCTCTTTAGTTTGCCAACCTAGACGTTGTTATCCAATCGACTCTCTATATACGATCAAATATAACTTCTTTTCCATCGTTCATTGCCTTCTGATTCATTGTCATTCGTGAGAGTCGTTAGACGTCGGTCTGATTATTTACTTAATCTTTCACTTAATATCGATAATAGCCGGTCATAATATGAATTGATTCTATTTAATACTGATGTAATAAAATTGATAAATGAACGAGGAAGGTACCAATTAGCTTGTTTAAACTTTGGATAAATGTATTTATCCCAATTACTATGAAGTTACACCCGGTATGTGACCAAGTTACGTTTGGATTATTACCAGAGCAACTTCTAACGATTGAACCCACTCTTACGAATGAGAAGAAATCAGAAGGCAATGAAGGATGGAAGAGAAGTTATATTTGATCGTGAATGGAGCGACAATGGGTTAGCAACGTCTAGGCTGGCAAACTAGAGAGGGTTGCTTGTTTCGGTACGGCGTGGCGAGATCTGGTCGTGATGCGTGACCGAGCGCCTTCAACTTAGTAGTGTCCGCTAAAACAAACATGGTCAGCATCAATGTCGAAACCTATGTAACTATTTATTTTGGGGATTATTTACCGCTACAGCTCACTCCCCCCCTAATGGGTTCGTGAGGACCCTATGACGTACCAGCCAAAGGATAAAACCCAATGCGTTAAGCATTGGTAAACGTTCCTTTGATAGCTTGGATGTTGTGCAGCTTCTGGCCGTCAGTGCCTATGCTAAAGTGTCGTTACATAAAAAAAATGTACGAAATGTTATCGTTCTCTTCCGTTTTCTTCTGGTCGTTTCCAGGCGTCCTGGAAAACCAAAAGAAAAAAAAATTTTAATATATGCATTTCATTAATATATATATATATATGTATATATATTTAAAAGCAATATGGCGGCTAAATACAGCTACAAAAACGCATAAAATGTCGGCAACGCTAACATGAATAATAAAAAAAGGTTTTTTTTTGATATTTTTTTTTAAACATACGAAAATGTGTAGACAAAAATGCATACCATAAAGTAAAAACAAAATATTTTTATTCAATTTTTTTTATTTTGTATATATAGATATTCACGATACACACAGTGGAAAATTAGAAAAGAAAATTAATAGACGTAATATTCATTTAAGTGTTCTGGAAATCGTACATTTCTACCAGAACGTGTAGCTGTCGGCATTATGGAGCTCTTCTGAATTTCCACTTGCTCGTTGGTTGTTGCTTGAGGCATGGCGACTTTGCTCATGTCGAGTTTCGGCGGTGTTGTGGCGAGTTGGACATCGAAGGGTTTACCTTCTAGGTAAGCTGCTTTGAGGCGGTCAATGCTGACGTTTTCCTCGTGGCCATTCTTATCGATCGTATAGTACTTTATTTCACGTTTCAATACCTTGTATGGTCCTTCGTAAGTCGCATCAAGAGGTCGGCGTAGAGCGTCACGACGTACAAAAACGTGTGTACTATATTTTAAGGCGGGTTGGATGAAAGTGTCTGTCGATTGTCGTCGAGTTTGAACTGGCTTAACTGAACGCATAGCATTTGTAGGCCGGTTCACGTAAGAATTTATATCCAAGTTTGTCGAGGTGGAAGCGGTTTCCACAAACTCACCTGGTAATCGAAGAGTCGTTCCGTAAACTAGTTCAGACACGCTGCACCCGACATCTTCTTTTACCATGCTTCGGATACCGAGTAAGACTAGTGGCAAAGCCTCTGTCCACTGCGGCATGTTTGTAGCTGAAAGTGATGCTTTCAGCTGTCGATGAAATCTTTCTACCAAACCATTAGATTGTGGATGGTAGGCTGTTGTTCGGAAGCGCGTCGCTCCAAGAAGTTTTGTCAGAGAGTGGAACAATCCAGATTCAAACTGACGTCCACGGTGTGTCGTTATTGTAGATGGCAGCCAAAATTCGCTATCCATCATTCGACGAAAGCGCGAGCAATCGTTTCAGTAGTGATGTCTTTTAAGGGAATCGCTTCTGGCCAGCGTGTAAAACGGTCCACGCATGTCAAAAGATAAGAAAATCCATTTGATTCAGGTAAGGGTCCTACCAAATCAAGGTGGACATGGTCAAATCGAGCGTCGGGAGTTGGAAAAGTGCCTAGAGGACATTTATTGTGCTGAATTACTTTGCTCTTTTGACATGCCACACAGGAGCGTGCCCATTCTTTGATGTCCTTATTCATCCTTGGCCAGCAGAATCTCTGAGCAATTAGTTTAGACGTAGCACGAACTCCAGGATGAGAGAGGTTGTGCAATGTGTCGAAGATGATTCGTCGATAACTCATGGGAACGATTGGACGGGCTGTACCTGTGGAATAATCACAAATTAAAGTGTTCTTACCCTTTCCAATCGTCTTTGTTTGGAGTTTAAGCGTTGTTGTGGATAACTCGTGATGAAGATCATTGTCTTCATTTTGAAGTCGAGCTAGTTCAACAAGGTCGATTCTTTGGATACGATTCAAGGCATGTATTCGTGATAAGGCGTCGGCAACTACATTGTTAGCTCCAGATATATGTCGTATATCAGTAGAGAACTGGGAAATGTAGTCTAGATGACGCGACTCTCGCGGAGAGTACTTATCTGAAGATGACTTCATAGAGAACGTCAGTGGTTTATGGTCGGTGAATATTGTAAATTCCCGGCCTTCGATGGAATGTTGAAAATGTCGCACAGCACAGTACATGGCTAGCAGTTCACGACCAAAAGTGCTGTATCTTGATTCGGTATCGTTTAGTCGTCTTGAGAAGAATGCTAAAGGTTGCCAAACTTGGCCAATCCATTGTTGCAGAACTGCGCCAATCACTGAGTCAGATGCGTCAACCGCGATGCTGACAGGGGCTTCGGTATTGTGATGTGCCAGCATAGTCACATTGGCTATTGCTTCTTTAGTCGCAGTAAAGGCTTTCTTTGAGTCTGCATCCATTGTGACCACTTTTTTATCTCCACGAAGCTGATCCGTTAGTGGTTTTATGACAGATGCACAGTTCGGTATAAACCGTCTGTAGAAACTTACCAATCCATTGAAAGCTCGCAACTGCTTGATGGTGGTTGGTTCCGGGTATTCCAGAATAGCCGCCACCTTGTGTTTTTGGGGTTGTATACCATTTGCATTTATAGTATGCCCCAGGAAGTCCAACGAGGTTGTTCCGATTTGGCATTTCTGTATGTTTATGGTTACTCCATATTGTTGCAGTCTACTAAAGACTGTGTCCAAATGTTTCATATGTGTTACCTCGTCTGGACTTGCTATCAAGCAGTCGTCGACGTATGCATGGACATAGTCAAGCCCGCGGAACACGTCATCAATGAAGCGTTGGAATGTTTGTGCTGCGTTCCTCAACCCAAAAGGCATTCGGAGGAATTCGTAAAGGCCAAATGGAGTTACGATAGCGGTTTTCGGGATATCATTTTCAGACATCGGTATTTGGTTGTACGCCTTTACCAAGTCGAGTTTTGAAAATATTGTCATTCCCTTCAGAGTGGCCGTTAAATCGTGGATATGCGGTAAAGGGTAACGATGAGGCGTAGTTTAGGCGTTAAGACGTCGGTAATCACCGGTGGGACGCCAGTCATTGCTATCTTTCTTCGGGACCATATGTAATGGAGATGACCATGGACTACTTGAAGGTCGAATTATCCCCAAGTCAATCATATGATCGAATTCGTTTTTGCAATCCTCAGTTTTTCAGGCGCGAGTCGGCGTGCTTTGGAGAATACAGGTTGACATGTAGTCGTGATGTGATGTGTAACATTGCTGGTTACACATGATAATTTCGATGACGCCTTATTCAGATCTGGATACTTGTCAAGTATCGTCTGAAAATAAGGGTTAATTAAATGTTTAAAACGAAGAGGACATAAGCTACAACCTGTAGCCGCGGTTCCACGAATGTAGAGATTTGTGTTACTATCCACTAGTCTCTTTTTACTAGGGTCCACAAGCAAGTTGTGGTGGCTAAGTAAATCGATGCAAATGATAGGTATTTTCACATCGGCGATAGTGAAAATCCAGTGTACGGGTTTTCGTAAACCCATGTTTAAGTAGACATATCGTTTACCATACGTAGCTACGTGTTTTCCATCGGCTGCCTGTAAATCGAACGCAGCTCCATGATGGCGATCAGATGGAGCTGCGGGAAGAACGCTAACTTCTGTGCCAGTATCGACGAGGTAGCGAACCTTCGTTATCACATCAGTGATAAATAACAGGCGGCTGCTTCCACCGGCTACGGTTGCCGCTAACGCGTGCCGGCGGGGTAGTTTCCCGATGCGTCAACAATCGGTTTATGTCTAGGGAAACAACAGGGGTCTCTACACTTCTTGGAATTTTTTCCATAGGTGTTGTGGTACCAACACCAATGTGAATTTTCGTTTCGTCGAGGTCGAGACGACGACCTTCTCCGTGACGTACTTCGTCGACGAGAATCGTCCGGTCGGTGTCTTTCCTTCAGGTCAAGAAAACGCGAAAGAGCATTACACAATTTCGTTACTTCGTTTTCGGTGGCCTGAGGTTTTTCGGTAATGGAATAAACCTGATTGTCGCGAGTTCTGGTGATCTCCAGAATTCGATCAGCAGATGAGGCTAGTTCATCTAATGGGTTGTTATTAAACGTTACCAGAACTGCTTGCACTTGTTGTGGCAGTTTTGATAAGAAGAGTTGACGGAAAAGACCTTCGTCGAAGGTGCGTTGACCAATTACCTCTCGCATGCGCGTCAACATTTCCGTTGCTGAACCACTACCTAGCTCGATGGTGTGGAACAACTCATCAAGACGTTGTCTATCGGACAAGTCTCCGCGTTTGAGAATCGATCTTTTGAGTTGGTCATAAGGTTCTAGGCAGTCAGGGCTGAAAAAGGAAGGGGTGACGTACCTGTTCAATTCACGCGGAAGTGACCTTACGACGGCAAGGAATTGAACACGTGGATCTGTCACAGCGTGGTCTCGAAACTCGGCTTCTGCGTAGCAGAACCAAGCTTCTATGTTTTCTGTCCAGAAAGGAATGAGCTGGAAGTTCGGGGGTGTGGGAGTTTTAATCTTAATGAACTTAGGAGTCTGATCAGTCATGCTATAAATGCAATATATAAAAATATAAAAATAAATGCGATTAAAACGTGCCAAAAAAATGATAATCACACCAAAATACTGTTAAAAACGACAAACAGGAACGAACTCACAGTTTTGAACGTGTCCAGATCACGTCGGGCTCACCAATGAAGTTACACCCGGTATGTGACCAAGTTACGTTTGGATTATTACCAGAGCAACTTCTAACGATTGAACCCACTCTTACGAATGAGAAGAAATCAGAAGGCAATGAAGGATGGAAGAGAAGTTATATTTGATCGTGAATGGAGCGACAATGGGTTAGCAACGTCTAGGCTGGCAAACTAGAGAGGGTTGCTTGTTTCGGTACGGCGTGGCGAGATCTGGTCGTGATGCGTGACCGAGCGCCTTCAACTTAGTAGTGTCCGCTAAAACAAACATGGTCAGCATCAATGTCGAAACCTATGTAACTATTTATTTTGGGGATTATTTACCGCTACAACTACCACCTACATATTTTGCAAAGTTTCACACAGGCAGCAATAAAAGTAAATCTGTTTCATCCAAACAAGGTATTTACTAAAACAAGTAGTTCTATAGTTATCAGCAAAATAAATATTTTCGTGAGAATTTAATGTTGGTTTTACCGATTTTATACAACATGATTTGCTTGAGTTTCGCTGTCATCCAAACTACCAGACAATAAAATGACACAAATCTAAGTGCTTAAACTTCTGTCCTTAGAAT